>CM061141.1:260998190-261335690 GCA_030789695.1 Scilla litardierei
TAGGGCGGCCTCGACCCCACCGGTACCATTGTTGGGTCCAATCCCTTCGGAGTATGAGGGGATTTTATTGATGAATATGTGGTCCTCCACTCCTCGGGAATATTCTCGAGTGGAGTGCCATCAACCTCCTTATCTTGTGTAGGAGAAAGAGTCGGCCTTCTTGGATTATGAGATGTAATGACCCCAAATCTTATATACGCGTATTAATACATTTTTACTGGGCGTATAAATACGCGTATGAATTTTAGGAGGCCTTGTATATGTTTCTTTAAATTTTTGTGATCTTAAAATTGTTTTTAAGAAATTTTATTACACCCTTGGAATTATTAAATGGAGTATATATAAGTATATACTTGTATGATGTAGTATATTAGGTATTAATATATGTATCTCTATTATATTTAAAAATTTAAAATCCTAAATACCATGATTAGCCACCTCATCCTTGAGATGTGGCATCACCAAAATAACTCCAACCTAACACTAATTAGGTGGCTAACTTAGAGGGTTTTGAGGAAGCAGGAGGTGGCTTAAGGGATAGATTAAAAGAAAAAAATTTCAAAGAAAACCAAGGAAAAAGGAAAGAAAAATCAGAAGAACTCTCTCTCTCCCTCTCTCTCTCTCTCAGCCTTACTCAGCTCACACACCATCCCTTTCTTGCTGCCGATTTCCCTTCACGCAAACCCAAAACTAAAACTTCAAATGCTAGTTCGTTAGATCATTGGAGAGGAAGGAAGAAGGGAGCTGAGCTTCCAGAAGGTCTTCCAGGAGAAGGAGGGCCCCAGAAATTATAAGCGGACTTGCAGAGGTATGATCCTAATCAAGTTAAATAGGATTCAATTTGACTCACGTAAGGATTTTTAACTTCGTCGATGTCAAAGTAGATGAAACCACACGGCCGTGTGACCCTTCACACGACCATGTGGATGTCGCGTTAAGACCACACGGCTGTATGATGGTCGTGTGGTGTTCGTCTAGCCACCAAAGTAGCCACACTGTCATCCTACGACCGTGTTAGGAATTATTAGCCTACACGACCGTGTCGAGCTATGACACGGTCGTGTTGCTCCTTAAGCCTAGCAACATCGACTTAGATGCTTATTTATATACAACACGGTCGTGTTGACTTGATGACACGGTTGTGTTGATGGTTCTTTTCCTCGTAGGCATCGATTTAGACGCAAACGGCTTAGCAGTCACCCCCTACCACACGACCGTGTCAATGGACGACACGATCGTGTGGTCATGCCGCCATAATGCCACATGACCGTGTGGCTAAAACCACACGGCCGTGTGCCCCTCCTACTACCCCTGACCATTCCCCCACCACACGGCCGTGTGGTAGGTGTGCGCACTATCACACGACCGTATGGGTTGTTTTACTGGGCTACTCAGCATTACTCCACACGACCGTGGGGAGGCTCCACATGGCCGTGTGGCCTTCCCCCATATTTTTCCTGTTTTTGACAGAACTTGATGGATTGGTTTTATGCTGATAAATTTTTATATAAATGTCAAGTTGATGCTGAGATTTACTTGCTAACCCATGAGCTAGTATATGCAAAAAAAATCAAACCTATGAAATGATGATTCACGTGATTATCATGTTGTAATCCATGTTGAATTGTGAAGAAAGAATCACATGCTATTTTACTTCTTGCAAGTATGTTATCACCATACAAGTTTCCATATGAAGTTAAAAAGGAAAAGTGAGTAAATGAAAGTAAGAATGATGATGAATATGAGAATGATATACCAAAAATGAAAGAATTATGAAACACTTGAAACTAGAGTGAGATGAGAGAATGAATCTGGGGACCTCAATCCATTTAAAAATGGGTGAAGCCCTAGATGTGGGATTTAGGGGGAATGCGTGTAAAAAGTAGGAGTTAAGGAGTAGACATATGTTGGTATGATGTCTCACTCGCTTGTCACTTCCGTAAGGGGGAGTAGACCAGAGTTAGAGATGCCAGTAGTGTACTCGTGATGCATCATTTGGTAATTTTTGAGTTTCTCTATTTTGTCCCAATAAAAATCGAGAATTGTCTCACTCCCGTAAGAGGGAGTTACGAGAGGCCTCTTCAATGCTCGTGTCACTGGTTGAGATACCACTTTTCACCCACCCTGGGTGGAGTCCTGCTTCTTAGACGTCCTACTGTTAACATGCGTTGCCAAATATAAGCATAACTGAAACCTGAATTGTTTTTAATTTATAAATCATGTCACCCATGTTAATTGTGTATCTGAGTATTACTTTCAGTTCTTATTGTCATGATTGTGTTTCCGATGAATAATTTATAAAACCTCTTGACTTTTAGACCACCCTTAGATATGTAGTCCGGTTATAAACTGGCTCCTACCTAGCTTATTTAGGATCCCTACTGGGTTATGCGTTGATGTGTCCCATTTATATTTCTAGGTCCTGGGACAGTGACACCAGAGCTAGTACATGAGCAGCCATCTACTCCCCAACCTTAGGTACAACTGGAAGCTACAGACGAAGGCTTTGTCCACCTGGACTTCCCTGGGTTAGACTAGAGAGTTGTTGTATGGGTGTGGACACTTTTTGGGTTTCTTTTTAGGGGGGTTTCCCCTTTTTGTCCTTCCCCCCCTCTTTTGTACTTTTGTACTTTTTGTACTTGTACATACAAAGATGTATGATGTGTAGGGAGATATATGCCCTCGAGGCAATTTATCTAAGAATACATCTTGTTCAAATATAAATGGTACTAATTATCCTAGTATGGTTAATATACTTATTACATACTTGGATAATTTCCTTAGACTTAAAGTAAGGTCATGCACGTATCTATATGGAGATCTCGATTGTGGGAAGTGGATGACCAATAGGAACTTGAGTCTTAAAATGTTCATGGTCATAGATTTGTCGAGAAATGGATATCGGCACATCGGGCAGACCATTGTGTCTTTGTATTATCCTATAGGGTAATGATGATCTCATAATCATTCGACCTGGCGAAGTCGGAGACGAGACACAGGTGCTCATTGGAGAATGAGTTCACTGAACGACCCAATAAAGAGTTATCAAATGGTTAACCTTAAATAAACTGTCATTGATAACTCTCTAGTGATGATAGGCTAGTTGATCATTTAGACTTGAGGTCATTGTACGAATCTGTGCGTGAACGATGTCACTTAGATCTATGATCTAGTCTCGAGTATTTACTCGTTGAAAGGTCTTAAGAAGCGTATGAGGTAAGTATTGACGAAGATAGGATTCGTCTCTTCCATTAAGGGAAGTCAGTGTCACAGGCTCATTACGGTTCTTTGTGCTAAACCTCGGCCGGGTTATGTTGTAGGTAGTACAACATGGACATACCAAAGACCGATGTATACTGACCAATGCTAGCTAGTATGGTTAACGTTTTACCATACCCTAGACATAGCAGTGACATAGTTATGACGAAGGGACTAAAACTACGGTATTCATCACTGACACAGTCAGAGTGATCTCGACGAAATTTTTATCAATGAGTCAATCACATAATTATGATGTCGAAACAGGGGCGACACCCGCTGCTTGTGGTCACTGTCATCAAGGGATTTCGAGCCCCAACCTGTAGTAGGGTCAGGCTGTAGGGTCTCACACCGAGTGAGATTTTCATCTTAGTAATAGGAAGGGTTCAAGAGGAGTGTATGTTGGATATTGGACTCCCCGGATTTGGTTTTGGATGATGAACAAACATAAATATAATATGAACTAACACTTTGTGAGCGCAGTTATGGAGATCGTCGCCAAATTCACATGAATATCAATTACGACGTCTCAAGACTTCTCAAAGCACGTGATCGTATGCCTAAAGCTTCGTTGAAGCTTATGGACCTATTTAGAAGTCATGAAGATTCGATTGAAGCTATTGAAGACGGTATCGTCAAGTTTAATTTATAGTCTTTAAGCTTCTTTCGTAGAATGTTAAGCCTTAAGTAGGTCTTACGTTTTAAATCTTCATAACGCTCATATCTTAGCTCTAGGATCTTAGTAGAAGTCCATACAATCCTTCACGAAGCATCGCGCTTCGATTCGCGACTTCTTGTGCATGTTAGTTGGTTCAAGAAGAATAACTGACCGACTAGATGGTGATCTAGTCGGTCAGCCAAGCTTCTTGGACCGACTAGTTCTTCTCAGTTAATTCATTGCTCTTTACTGTTTACAGTTAGTCGGTCTAAGTTGACTCACCGACCGACTAGTTTGTAAACTAGTCGGTCAGAGATGCTTCTGTGACCGACTAGTTGAGCTTTCCCTGTTCATGCACATTTGAGCTTGAGCTACTGTTTATCATTAGTCGGTCTGTGCTCATTGATCGACCGACTAGTTGATGAACTAGTCGGTCAACTTTTCTTCTTAGACCGACTAGTTTAGTTTACTGTACATGCCATATTTTTCACCATACTTACTGTTTATTGTTAGTCGGTCTATGTTCATTTGGTGACCGACTAGTTGGTGAATTAGTCGGTCAACATTTGTTCTTGGACCGACTAAGTCTAATTCTTCTCAGACTTCAGTTTTATCTGTTAGTCGGTCCACGTTGAGTAACCGACCGACTAGTTGTGAAACTAGTCGGTCATCTACTCTTCTTAGACCGACTAGTTCCTTAGTCTGTACTTTGATCTTTTCTCAGTTTACTCATTAGTCGGTTTACGTTAATTGACCGACCGACTAGTTGATGAACTAGTCGGTCGGTGGTTGTTCTTTGACCGACTAGTTGGGTTCAGAAAAGAGCCGTTGGAGCTTTAATTGAAACGTTTTTCTCTCTCTCTCTCCTCTATCCTATATATACTTGATGGGCTGCATTCATTGCTGCCAGGGCCGATATTATTGCAAGTTTAGAGATCAAGAGAAATCATTCCAAGTGCATTCAAAGCTCATTCATTCCATTCAATAATCTCTCCTCACTCTTACTTCCAAAGAGAGATTCATTGAGTGTGAAGCCTTCCAAGCCAAGTGCTTGATTCTAGGTCACCAACATTCCCAAAGCTCTCCATCGCTGATCTACATCTTGGAGCTAGGGTTTGGTGCCACTTCTTCCCCAAAATCATCCTTGCCCTAATTCGTAAGCAATACTCAAGGCATAGGTATTTTGTTCGGTAATAAGTTTTCTTATTTCATTTCATATTTGATTTGTAAGTTTCACTCTCGGTTGTGAGAGTGTGGTTGTGATCCCGGGTTGTGGGAGTCACAAATTACATTTTGTATGATTTGACTTGTGGAGGATTTTCACAAGTATTTCATAGTGGAAATCTTGAGTTAGGGTTTCTAACTCAAGTATCCGGAGGGGATCCGGGTGGTTGGGACGTAGGATCACCGGGAACAAGTCGGGGAGACTTGGGTGGATCCGAACCCAGTAACATCTCTTGTTAGCATTGTTATTTTTGTTGTTGTCATTCAATTTAAGCTTCCGCAAATTGATTTGGTAGTTGTTTGCATTATAATTAGGAATTATACTCCTTGTTATTTTTAAAGTACTATTCACCCCCCTCTAGTACTTGTGCAGTAGCTTGTAGGGCATTACATTTGGTATCAGAGCCAGATACTTAGCTATGTCTGCCAACGACAACAAGACCGTGCGTCCACCTTCCAACTATGACACCTTCAGGAACCGTGAAGGAGCATCTTCGGTGATGGAAGGACATTCCTCTACGAGACCTCCATTCTTCAACGGTACCAATTACGGGTACTGGAAATGCCGGATGGAAACCTTCCTCCGGAGTGCATCCCTATGGAGGACCATAATGAAGGAATACATCGAGCCCAAAGAAGAAGACTTTGAGAAATGGACAACCGCGGAGGTCGCCGCGGAGGTAAGCAATGCCAAGGCAATGAACGCCTTGCAATGCGCGTTGGAGCCCGAGGACTTCAATAAGATATGCACATGTAAGAGTGCATATCAAATTTGGAACTCCCTCCTCATTCTTCATGAAGGGACGAGTAGAGTAAGAGACTCTAAACTCGTAGTTGTAAACAAAGATTACGAAATGTTTCATATGCAACAGGGCGAGAAGATGAAGGAGTATTACGCTCGCTTCGTCGACATCATAAACGAGTTAGAGGCTCTCGGCAAATCCTACACCCAAAAGGAGAAGTGCTCGAAGCTTATCGAAGGACTTCCTTCTTCTTGGGAGAAACGTACCTTCGCCATCGAGGAAGGTAATGACATGAATAAGTACACCGTAGTTCAACTAATGGGTACTTTAATGTCATACGAGGTACGCAAGGATAGCAAGCTCAAATTGCAGGAAAAGATGAAGTCCTACCTAAAGCAAGACGAGCCAAAGAAGAAGGCCATCGCTTTCAAGGCCGCTCCATCCACATCCACATCAACCGATGATGAAGACTCAGAAAACGAGTTGGACTTGGAGTCCATGGCACTCATGGCCAAGAAGTTCAACCGTTTCTTCCGAAAAGGTAACTATAAGAACAAAGCTAAATTTGGTTCTTCTAACACCTCTTCCTCTCCTTTGTGTTTCAAGTGTAATAAGCCAGGACACATGAAAGCGGAGTGTCCTCTCAACAAGCAAAAAGAGAAGTGGAAGGCGCCAAAATTCGATAAGTCCAAGAAGTACAAAAAGGGGTACAAGAAGGGACTTGTCGGAGCAACATTCACCGACTCCGAGGATTCTTCAAGCGGAGAGTCGGACGATGAGCAAGTGGAGCAAGCGCACATGTGCTTCATGGCAAGAGAGGAGCATGATCAAGGATCCTCCTCTTCCGATGATAGTGATGACGAAGGCAACGATGAGGTAACTATGGATGATCTTAGGAATGCTAACTCTCAATTATGGTCAAAATACACTAAATTAGTAAATAGATATACTAAGGTAAAAGATGACCTAGCTAGCATTCAAACCTCGCCTAAGACTATCATCACCAACAACGACACCGTTGTTGAAGAGTTGAGAAATGAGATTATTAATCTCAAATCTAAACTTGAACATGTTAGCATTGATGATCCGGAAGAACATAGGATAGCGGATTTAACTTCTAAAAACTCGACTTTGAGTATTGAGAACGAGAATCATAAATCTCGTGTTTATGTGCTCACATAGCAAGTATCCAACTTGGATACTTCTATGCGTTCTCTCAAAGAGAAATATGAGAACACATTAGGCCGAATTAATAGATTCAATAAGGGTAAGGACCATTTGGATAAAATCCTAAGTGACTTACTTCCGGCCAATCACCACATTGGTTTGGGGTATACGATGGGATGTCCATCCAAATCGGCCACTACTTTTGTTAGGCCAACTTCCGGTGACTCTACGAGTGGTAGCAAACACTCTATTGGTAGTTCATCTACCAATGGTGCTTCCACCTCGTTCACACCCTCTTTCGGAAAGAAACCCACTTTGGGTGGACCTCCAAAGAAGGGGCATGCTTATATGTACACCAATACCATGCCACGTAGGAACACACGTCCTACTCCACCGGCTCACACATATGATGATTTTTATGCAACACATTCTCGAGCACATGCACACCATGTGAGACACCCTCACGCACGTGTTCCCACACATGCATATGTTCAAACACAACATCATATGAATAATTCTCGTCGTGCACCATTCCATCATGTTCCTTATGCCTATCCACAACATGCATCACATAGAAATCAACGTCGAATGCATGCACCCAATAGGATGAGGGCTCCCAAGATTTTCACAATTTGGAGCCCAAAGGACACAAGCATGGACGAAAAACAAATGTATATGAATGCTTATTTTTCGGATGTTGTGCATAGTAGAAATTATGTGGGGAAGTCTAAGTCCAATTGGACTTGGCTTCCAAAGGTCTAATCTTTTGGACCCAATGACCTTGGGTACCATGATATGAAATTCTCTATCTTTAGGTACTCAAGGAAAAGAAAAAGAAAAGGAGCCACAAATTTAAATTTAGCTCCAAGGGAAATTGGATACTCGATAGCGGGTGTTCAAAACACATGACGGGTGACGCTAGTTTGCTCTCCGGAGTGGTTCCCATAGCAAATGGAAACCGCGTCGTATTTGGAGGCAACGAGAGCGGAACCATCATAGGTGTTGGTAAAGTGGGTAACCTATCTAAACCCTTAATTAGTGATGTTTATCTTGTTAATGGTTTAAATCATAATCTTATTTCAATAAGCCAACTTTGTGACAAATGTTACAAAGTTAGCTTTGCGAAAGGATTGTGTCATATTTTAAGAAAAGATAATGATAAATTATTATTTTCCGGCACTCGTCATAAAGATATTTATATTTTGGATCTTCCTAAGATCTATGAACAATGTCTCGTTGCCAACACAAGTGAACAACACTTATGGCATCGACGCTTTGGACATGTGAACTTTGGAACACTTTATAAGATTTCAAAATTAAATTCCATTAAAGGTTTTCCGAAGCTTGTTTTTGAAAAGAAAAGTTTTTGTGATTGTTGTCAACGTGGCAAGCTTCCTAAATCTTCATTTAAACCTAATAAAAGCATTTCTACTAAACGGCCACTAGAGCTATTACATCTAGACTTATTTGGGCCAACTAGAGTTGCTTCCTTAGGAAATGCAAGATATGGACTTGTCATCGTAGATGACTATTCGAGATTTACATGGGTATTTTCATTATGTAATAAAAATGAATCTTTTGAAAACTTCACAATTTTTGTTAAGAAAGTACAAAATCTCTTAGGAACCACCATTGTCACTATTCGTAGTGATCATGGAGGTGAATTTGAGAATGGGTCTTTTGAGACATTTTGTGATGAAGTTGGTATTACTCACACCTTCTCTTTCCCTCGTGCACCTCCTCAAAATGGTGTAGTTGAGAGAAAGAATAGGACGCTAGTGGAGTGTGCTCGCACTATGCTTGATGATAGCCAACTTTGCCATCAATTTTGGACGGAAGCGGTACACACCGCTTGCTATGCGTTTAATAGAATACTTTTGAGGCCCGGCACTAAACAAACTTGTTATGAATTGTTGTTTGGTAGGTTGCCTCAAGTTAAACATTTTCGTGTTTTTGGTTCGAAATGTTTTATTAAGAACACGTATGGTAGTTTGGACAAATTCGATCCAAGATCCGATGAGGGGATTTTTGTTGGATATTCTTCGCGTAGCAAAGCCTACCGGATATTCAACAAACGAACCTCAACGATCGAGGAGTCGCTTCATGTCTCATTTAATGAAGGATTTGTTCCAACTAGAATTTCAAATGATAATGATTCTATGGATGTTTTATGTGATTCGTTTGATAATTCTAAGTCTAATAATTCTATTGATTCTATTGAGACTAACCCAACTAATGAAGTTGTTGAGAATGTTCCTAGTGACCAAGGTATTCCCAAACGGCTTCATACCATTCGTGACCATCCTCATGAGCAAGTCATTGGCAATATCTATGATAGTGTCAAGACGAGATCACAAGTGAACTACTTCGCTCATTGTGCCTTTGCCTCCTCGATAGAGCCAAAGAATGTTAATGAAGCATGCGAAGATAGCGCTTGGATCTTAGCCATGGAGGAGGAGCTCATTCAATTCGAGAGGAATGAAGTTTGGGAGCTTGTTCCATTGCCATCGAAGAACCACACCGTCATAGGGACAAAGTGGATCTTCAAGAACAAAACCGACGAAAACCAAGTCGTCGTCCGGAATAAAGCTCGGTTAGTTGCTCAAGGCTACCGTCAAGAGGAAGGTATTGATTTCGAAGAATTCTTCGCTCCGATAGCTAGATTAGAATCAATTATGTTATTATTGTCTTTTGCATGCCATAAGGATTTTAAATTATTTCAAATGGATGTTAAAAGTGCATTTTTAAACGGAGATGTCGTTGAGGAAGTTTACGTTTCTCAACCTCCGGGCTTCATAAATGAAAAATTTCCAAATCATGTTTTTAAACTAAAGAAAGCACTTTACGGTTTGAGACAAGCTCCTCGAGCTTGGTATGATCGACTAAAGAATTTTCTTTTGGATTTGAATTTTAAAATGGGAGAAGCCGATTCTACACTTTTTGTTAAGCATGCGAATAATGATATAATTTTAGTTCAAATATATGTTGATGATATCATTTTCGGTGCTACTAACTTTGCTCTTTGCGAAGAGTTTTCTAATGTTATGAAGGAACAATTTGAGATGAGCCACATGGGTGAGCTCAAGTATTTCTTAGGTCTCCAAATTCGCCAAATGGACGATGCAATCTTCATCCACCAAACGAAGTACACGGTGGAGTTGCTAAAGCGTTTTGGAATGGAGAGTGCTTCCGGGAAAAAGACTCCAATGAGCACGACTACGCATCTTGACAAGGATACGGGCGGTAAGGATGTAGACATTCGTCTATATCGAGGTATGATAGGTAGTTTACTTTATCTTACCGCAAGTAGGCCCGATATTATGTTCGCCGTATGCGTATGTGCTCGTTATCAGTCTCAACCTAAGGAGTCTCACTTAGTAGCGGTAAAACGTATTTTCCGTTATCTAAGTTATACACTTGATTTTGGATTACTTTATCCAAAATCTAGCACGTATGAGTTAATCTCATATAGTGATGCCGATTATGCGGGATGCAAATCCGACAGGAAAAGTACTAGTGGCACTTGCCATTTTATAGGAAATTCCCTTGTCTCCTGGTTTTCCAAGAAGCAAAATTCCGTGTCACTTTCAACCACCGAGGCGGAATATATTGCCGTCGGTGCCGCGTGTGCTCAAGTTCTTTGGATGAGACACACACTTAAAGACTTTGGTATTAATTGTGATACTTGCCCTATCATGGTTGACAACCAAAGTGCAATATGTCTTTCCAGGAACCCGGTACACCATTCCCGTTCGAAACACATAGATGTCCGACATCATTTTTTAGATGATCATGCTGCTAAAAAGGACATCATTTTAGTGTACGTTGAAACCCAAAAGCAAATCGCCGATATTTTCACGAAACCCCTAAAGGAGGACTCCTTTGTGCGGCTGCGTCGAGAATTGGGGATTATGGGTGAATCCGAGATATAGGATTCATGTTTCATTCATTAATCTTGCATGCTATTATATTTCAAAATATTTCGTTCATGCTAGACTTATTGGATTTTTTCGAGAATTTATATGATATTTTGAATTTTTGCTTGAATTCATGTTTTGAATGTCGTATTTAAGATTTCGATGTTTAATGGGGTAGTTTAGATGATTATTGAGAGTTTTGCAATATATCGTCCAAGTGTATTGAGGAGAGAACTTGATTATAATTTTTTGGACTCTGTTAGTCGGTATCTGGTCAACCACCAACCGACTAGATGCTCATCTAGTCGGTTCGTAGAAGAACTTAGACCGACTAACTCAAGCTTTTTGAGTTCCCTCTCCATTTTAACTCTTTAGTCGGTTCATGTTCAGTGACCGACCCGACTAGATTGAGATCTAGTCGGTCAGTACATGAACAAAGACCGACTAATTCTTGTCAGTTAAACTTGGATTCAGTCACTGTTTGCAACTAGTCGGTTCAAGCTCATTGACCGACCGACTAGATCGTGATCTAGTCGGTCAGTGCTTGAACTGTGACCGACTAATTGTGACAGTGACTGAATCGTCTTTTCGCATTCTGATCGATTAAAACCCCTTTCATCCGACTAATTTTCTTATTAGTCGGTATTCTCTCCAGCTATCACCCCCGACCTCGCTCAGCCCCTTCGTATTCCGATCAAACTCCGGCCGTTTTCCGGCCATCTCCGTCGATCTCCTCCGTCGGCCCCTCGTTCTAGGTGATCTCCTCTCTTTCTAGGGTTAGATTTCCATTCCTAGTTCTAGGGTTAGCTCGGTTTCTAGGGCTTCTAGTGTTTCTAGGGTTTCGATTTCAGCTTTCTAGGGTTCCGACTTAGGGATTCTTCGTTTCAGTTTGATTGTGTCGTGTTGTGCCGAGATTATGGCCCGAACACGTATCCCGATCACTCCGTCTAGCCCCTCGCCGATGACCGTAGAGCAAAACCCTTCGGACCCCGAGCATCCAACCCCTCCGAAACGCCGTGCCAAGACCACCCTTCCTTCGTCGTCTTCGCCTCCTCTCAAGAAGAAGAGGACGACGACCGCCAAGCCTAGAGGTCAAACCAAGCCCAAGCCCAAGCCCAAGCCCAAAGTTCTTGCCTCTCATTCTTCATTCCATACTCCTACCGATTCCGATACGGAGTATAACCCCGAGACAGAGACTCATAGGGAACCCACTCCTCCTACTAATCCCGAGTCTAGCACCCTCCCTCGTACGTCTACCCGTAAGCCTAAGGGAAAGGCTCCGATGCTGGTGGGCGGTGTCGATATTTTGTTGTGTCGCGATGACCCTACGTGTCTCGCGACGTACAACCGTATCGAACATTGCCCTCTGCTTCTGGAGCATTTCGTCCAGTTTAGCGACTTCATAGGGTTAGCTGATCTTCTCTCGTCGTCGGGTCTCCTCGATTACCTTCGATTTGACCCGAAGGCGAATCCTCACCCCTATCCTAGATTAGTAAAGCTTTTCTATGCGAATAGGATCCGGGGTCAGTACGATCAGACCCACTCTGTTGAGACGACCGTTTTGGGGAATCATATAGTCCTCACAGCGGAAATCTTAGGAGAGATTTTGGGTATCTCCTCGTCTGGCCTCCTCCCCTCTGATATCTCGGTTGACGATATTTCTTCCTTAGATCAGACCGTCCTCTCTGAGATTTTCCATCAGATCCCTCCTGCCATGATTGGCATGCCATCTAAATCTTTTAAGCCAAATGCTTGGGTCCTAAATCTGATTCTGAAGTCGTGCTTGCTTCCCAAGTACGGCTCCTCATCTCTCCCATCCCAGCCCTTTCTGAAGCTTATCTATGCTATCTTCATGGGGAGCTCGATTAATTGGGCTCGCATTATACTCGATAAGATTGATTCTTTCGAGTGTATTCGCAAGTCCAATAAATCGGCTCATATCCCATTTCCTTGCTTATTGACCCTCGTATTTCGTCATTTTCATGTCACGTTGCCTCGTGACGATGAGCGTCCCCTTGGTCCTCCCCTGAACGCGACGACCGTCAAGAAATCTCTTGCGGCACTTCGTCACATTCAGAGGACGACACCTTCAGCGTCTGCCCCTGCCTCTGCCAGTGCCTCTGCTGATCCCTCTGCCACCTTGGATGAGGTCGTACGGTTACTTCGTCGTCACGAGTCTCGCTTGGCTCGTACCGAGGAGGTAGTCTGCCGTATAGCTCGTCTGATGGGTGTTGATCTTCCTCCTTCCATTTCTGAGGATGAGGAGTTAGATGAGATGGCTGAGGAGGACGTTGAGGAGCTTTGTCGTGCTTCGACTCGTGCCCCCGAGGGCACTTCTGCTGGTACTACTGCTGCTGGTGCTACCACTTCCGGTGATGCTGTTGCTGCTTCTTCTGCTGGTGCCCCCGAGAGCACACCTGTTGCCGCCACTCCTGTGGTGGATACTCCAACTGGTGCTCCCGAGGCCACTACGGTTGCTGCTTCAGAGGTTGCCACTTCAGCCGTCTCTCCTGCTGATCTTCCGGACGTCCCTGCTGATCCAGTCACCTCTTCTGCTCCTGCTGAGCCTGCAGTTGCTTCTGGTCCTCTTGCTGCCTCTTGAGTTTCTCCGAGGCCTCTCCTGATACTCATTGGATGAGATATCTAGTTGTGAGAGATGTTGGGTAGGATAGTGTGGGTGGCTGTCTCTTTTGGATCATTTTGATATCTTTTTGATATCTGTGATGATGTATTTTGATATGTTTGATGATGATGTATTTTTGTTGACACTCCGATATTTTGTCATATGATGATGTATTTTTGTGCCCTGATCAGTCGATCGATGTTTTGTATGTCTGTGATGTACTCTGCTTCATATTATATATATATAAATACATCGCAGTTGACATTTCATTATATTATGCAATGTATAATTTTTATGTCTCTGATGTTTGATTTCGTCGCTCGACGATATTCACTTGGTTTAATAGAAATTTCTTCTATGGAAACATAGAATTGTTTTCCATGCGCTAATTTAACCAAGAAATGTTGCTATTGGAGAGTATATTCCATCACTCAATCCGTTAAATTGATATGAGTTTTAATGATTCCGTTTTACGATTTTTCGACTTTGGTATCATTGACACGCCTTGATTCTATTCGCATTTTTCTCTTTGGTGTCACTTGAACCGTCGTCGTATTCTACGACTCCCGTGCTTTTCATTTGAGGCCATTGTTGTTGTCGTTGTTATCCTCCCACTCTTTTTCCTTATGCCAAAGGGGGAGAGCTATAATAATAACGATGTGCCAAATGGAAATTTAAAGCATTCTTCAAGAATCTAACTTGATGTGTTAGATTCAGGGGGAGTTAAGATATATAAATGGATTTTCAAATCCGATATTTCAATAACCTACGTTTGGTATCTCATTAATCCAATAATCGATTCTCATTTAATATACTTCACTCGTCTGCTTGATGCGTATTATTTTTGTTTAAATTGGAATTAACGTGTCATCAATGCAGGGGGAGTAAGTAAATTTCATTTGAAATTATTATTTTTGATTATTATTTATGTTGGTTTGTCATCACCAAAAAGGGGGAGAATGTTGGATATTGGACTCCCCGGATTTGGTTTTGGATGATGAACAAACATAAATATAATATGAACTAACACTTTGTGAGCGCAGTTATGGAGATCGTCGCCAAATTCACATGAATATCAATTACGACGTCTCAAGACTTCTCAAAGCACGTGATCGTATGCCTAAAGCTTCGTTGAAGCTTATGGACCTATTTAGAAGTCATGAATATTCGATTGAAGCTATTGAAGACGGTATCGTCAAGTTTAATTTATAGTCTTTAAGCTTCTTTCGTAGAATGTTAAGCCTTGAGTAGGTCTTACGTTTTAAATCTTCATAACGCTCATATCTTAGCTCTAGGATCTTAGTAGAAGTCCATACAATCCTTCACGAAGCATCGCGCTTCGATTCGCGACTTCTTGTGCATGTTAGTTGGTTCAAGAAGAATAACTGACCGACTAGATGGTGATCTAGTCGGTCAGCCAAGCTTCTTGGACCGACTAGTTCTTCTCAGTTAATTCATTGCTCTTTACTGTTTACAGTTAGTCGGTCTAAGTTGACTCACCGACCGACTAGTTTGTAAACTAGTCGGTCAGAGATGCTTCTGTGACCGACTAGTTGAGCTTTCCCTGTTCATGCACATTTGAGCTTGAGCTACTGTTTATCATTAGTCGGTCTGTGCTCATTGATCGACCGACTAGTTGATGAACTAGTCGGTCAACTTTTCTTCTTAGACCGACTAGTTTAGTTTACTGTACATGCCATATTTTTCACCATACTTACTGTTTATTGTTAGTCGGTCTATGTTCATTTGGTGACCGACTAGTTGGTGAATTAGTCGGTCAACATTTGTTCTTGGACCGACTCAGTCTAATTCTTCTCAGACTTCAGTTTTATCTGTTAGTTGGTCCACGTTGAGTAACCGACCGACTAGTTGTGAAACTAGTCGGCCATCTACTCTTCTTAGACCGACTAGTTCTTTAGTCTGTACTTTGATCTTTTCTCAGTTTACTCATTAGTCGGTTTACGTTAATTGACCGACCGACTAGTTGATGAACTAGTCGGTCGGTGGTTGTTCTTTGACCGACTAGTTGGGTTCAGAAAAGAGCCGTTGGAGCTTTAATTGAAACGTTTTTCTCTCTCTCTCTCTCCTCTATCCTATATATACTTGATGGGCTGCATTCATTGCTGCCAGGGCTGATATTATTGCAAGTTTAGAGATCAAGAGAAATCATTCCAAGTGCATTCAAAGCTCATTCATTCCATTCAATAATCTCTCCTCACTCTTACTTCCAAAGAGAGATTCATTGAGTGTGAAGCCTTCCAAGCCAAGTGCTTGATTCTAGGTCACCAACATCCCCAAAGCTCTCCATCGCTGATCTACATCTTGGAGCTAGGGTTTGGTGCCACTTCTTCCCCAAAATCATCCTTGCCCTAATTCGTAAGCAATACTCAAGGCATAGGTATTTTGTTCGGTTAGAAGTTTTCTTATTTCATTTCATATTTGATTTGTAAGTTTCACTCTCGGTTGTGAGAGTGTGGTTATGATCCCGGGTTGTGGGAGTCACAAATTACATTTTGTATGATTTGACTTGTGGAGGATTTTCACAAGTATTTCATAGTGGAAATCTTGAGTTAGGGTTTCTAACTCGAGTATCCGGAGGGGATCCGGGTGGTTGGGACGTAGGATCACCGGGAACAAGTCGGGGAGACTTGGGTGGATCCGAACCCAGTAACATCTCTTGTTAGCATTGTTATTTTTGTTGTTGTCATTCAATTTAAGCTTTCGCAAATTGATTTGGTAGTTGTTTGCATTATAATTAGGAATTATACTCCTTGTTATTTTTAAAGTACTATTCACCCCCCTTAGTACTTGTGCAGTAGCTTGTAGGGCATTACAGTATACTCGGGTGCACGAGAATAATTGAAGTCACAAAGAATTTGTGACGATAAGTCTTGATTAAATGGGATTTAATGATGTCGCAAAATTTTGCGATAGCATAGTAGGAATGCTATAAGGGATTATTGCATGTGATGCAAAAGGATTGAAAATTATTGTAAAACATTTACAAGAATATTTTGCATAATAAAAGAATAGAAATAGGTTGCAAGGGTTCTTGGGATAGTCCCATTCGAACCATGCTTTCCAACGGTTAGAAAATCAGCTCAATCGGAGTTGTAGAACTTAAGAAACAGCCCAAAAGGCCAGAACTGGGCAAAAGCCCAGTTCTGGCCCAGCCTAGCTTAGGCCGGCGGGTCTAGACCCGCTAGGCGGGTTGAACCTGCTTGCAATAGGGGAGTCCAGTCCGCTTGGCGGGATGGACCTGCACGCCAAGCAGGCGGGTCTGACCCGCCCGCTTATGCGGGCGAGTCAAGCACCCCCGCTCGGCGGGCGGGGATCGAGCATGTCCGCACTGCGGGCGGGTCAGACCCATCCGCCCAGAGCGAGCGGGTGCCCCAGGTGCACTGGGCGTGCCCAAAGGGTGCGCCCAGCTGAACGGTAGGCCCCACCGAGGGGCCCACAATCCAGAAACCCTAAGAGGGCTTGTAACGGCTACCAAATGCAAAATTGTGACTTTTTGCTCAACTTTGAGCAATTGTTTGAGGGGTCAAACGAAGTCGGAATTCGTCGCCGTTTGTTTCTATGAGTTCACCATTCAAAGCTCTTCGAATTGATAGGTTGATCACTTCTGAAGCTCAACGGTGTGGGAGAAATAATTGGTTGAAGTTGAGCCTTAGTGTAAGGCAAAACTAATCCCAATTTTCTCTAGTAATTAATCCCCATATTGATTAATCCCACATTGCTCGTGAGACGAGCAAGGGGTCCGACCTCCTAAATAAATAGGGGTCAACACCCCTTGGAAAAATTGCACCAAGTCTCTGAATCGAGTAGCTCCGAAAAGTTTTGAGCACGCCCGATTCAAGATAAAATTATTCTCTCCTCCTCATCTCTTCCGATTACTTCATTTACATCTTAGCAAGACGAGGAGGAGGATTGGATTCGATCCAAAGTCTACGATGCGGATCTCTCTCAAAGTGAAACTTTCTTCGGCGGTTGTTTGTCTAGGAGACGCAGTGTCATCTCGCTTCGGGTGGAGCAGTTCGGAGGTGCAGATACAGCTAGCTTTGGGGAAGGCCAAAGTCCGTTGCTGAAAACGACGCTTTTGTTCTCTGCGGAGGCAATGTTCCGGGTCTGTACTTTAATGCATTTTATTTATTTCATTGCAGTAGTTTAGATTTATTTTGGGGCGGTTCAGACCCACCCCAAGATAGTAGAGATCATGGCTAGGGTCTTTGATGTTCTTAGTGCGTTTTATTAAATAGTTTAATAATTCACGTTTTTTCCGCTGCTGTTTTAATTCTTTTGTCCGTCCGACGTAGGACATGCATAGAATTATACCCTAAGGGTCCCGCAAAACCCAACATTGGTATCAGAGCTTAGGTCTACTTCTAATCTAAAAATGCAATGGTTTTAAAATGCTTGCTAAGAACACTGATAATGTGATTATTGAGATCTAAACATTATGCGATAATTGTTTAAGATAGAACAACCTATTTTATAAGATAAAAGTTTAAATGCTGTTAAATTATTTATGTGATAAATTTTAATCGATTGTTCATGTTAATTTATTTATGTGATAATTATTAAAAGTTAGTACCTTAATTTTATGTGATATCTTAAGTTGCTAAGTCTGCATGCTAATTTTATGTGATAAAATTTAGTTGACTTATTTTAATGGTAGTTCTAAATTCTTGTATATTATGTGATAATTCAAGAAAACCGGATTAAGATAGCCATAAAAATTCATCTAAAACTTATGAGATAAATTTTAGATTGACAAGCTATGTTTAATAAATTGTTACTACATTTAAATTCCTAATTCCTGATTATGGTAGACCTTTTTCCAACAATTATTATTATAAACGTTCTAGTAATAATTCTACTAAAAGGATACTATTATTGTTGTAATTTGAATTTATTATAATCCTAATGCTTGATTAGGATAATACGTTGAAATTTTAAAACCTTATAGTTGATAAGGACTCTAATAAAAGTTATTAACCAAATCCTAATAATTCCGAATTTTAGGATTCAACTAGTTGAAATGTTTAACTTGCTTTATTGAAGTCACTTTAGTTGGTGGAACACATATGAATGGTGAGTTTTCCTTCAATGGACCATGATCTGGTCTAGTGTTTTTTGACTAGTGTTAAAGATCACCCTAAGCTTGACTGGGGATAGTGAAGCCTAGTCAAATTCCTGGCCGCGTTCTGCTGGACCGTAAGGATGCGAATCATGATTATGTGACACCGTCAACTATATCTAGTCTAATACGTTAAAAGTCTTCTTCAATATTAATCGTAGCCCACCTTATTTTGGACTAGGGGTCTAATAGACACATGCCATGGTTGTTGAGTCTCATCAATCCATGACATGGTCTCTTTTTAGAAACCGACTCCATAATACATATGATGTTGTCGAGTCTTAACCCAAACAGCCGTGTCGGGTCTCCTCAAGTATCGGTGTAAGTTAAGTCTGGATATGAAAATAAGGGTTCGACTAAACTAGTCATTATGATTTGTTGAGTCTCCTCAAGATCATAAGTGACTAGGGACAAAAACCCATAGGGATTCACATGTGATGTGATCGATGAAGAGTTCATCTACCAATTGCAGAGCTGATCAACTTGTTGAGTCTCCTCAAGGTTGTGAAGATCAAGGTAGTTGGATTCCTCTCCCACAAATTTTAATTATAATAAATTGTTCATTATTATGGCTTAACTGTTCATTAAAATAGTGGGAGAATATAGTTTAATAAAAACCTCTTAAACTATATAAGAACATATGCTAATTCAACATCTATTAAAATGCAGTATGGAGTCTGGACTTAAATTCATTACCGAGAAGAATGTGTTGAACGGGACGAATTACAAGGACTGGTTAAGAAACATCAAGCTAGTCCTCTCAGTAGCTGGGATAGGTTACGTACTAATGGAAACTGCTCCGGAGAAGCCCAATGAAGATGCCACCAATGAAGAGAAGGAGACGTACAAGCAATGACAAAGGGATGCAGAGAAGGCCAGGTGCCTTACTCTGGCCTCAATAAACAATGATATGCAGAGAAAGCATGAACATATGGATGTCCAGAGTATGCTTTTGAACACAGAGAAATTGTATGGAAAGCGTTCTAGGGCTGCCAGATTTGATGCCACCTACAACCTTTGGGAGACAAAGATGACAACCGGCCCCGTCCAGGATCATGTGATTAAAATGATCGGGTTCGTAGAGGACGCAACCCAATTAGGATTTGTCCTTGAAAATGAGATGATCACGGACATAACCTTAAAGTCTTTGACCCATGACTTCAACCAGTTCATTTCAAGTTTTATAATGAACAATACAGAGGTGGAACTTCCAGGTGTCCTGAACATGCTCCGGCAGTTCGAGGAGAGAATCGAGAAGAAACTGCCAATGTTGGTTGTCGGCTCTGCTTCTTCTCACCAGCCTAAGGGCAAGGGTAAGAAGAGGCAGATCCCTCAACCTACCAAAGGGAAGAAGGGGAAAAAGAAGAAAGGTGCGTCGTCGGAGTCTGAGTGTTTCTGTCACGCCCCGCTTCCCAAAAATGGAGGTGAGACGTGAAAAGGTCTGCACGAGAGTGGAGCTGTGAAGCCCCAAACCCGATAAGCGTCAATAAAACATAAGCAGGTCCTTGTAACCACAAACGGAACAACAATAATAACATAATGAGAGACAGAAATAAAATCTCCAATCTCAGAATTTGTCCAACATTAAAATTTAAGTTCAACATCCAGAAAAGCCACCAGGCTAAAAGAAAGAGTCTAAAGGCCCAGAACAAGGCCAACAAGGACAAACATAAACAGAGTATAGGTGCTGCGCACCGACAACTACAGCAGTCTAAAACAAAAGGGGAAAGCTCAACGAAGACACTAGGACTGGTCCCCAGTGTCCACGTACTCCTCGCCAAACACAGGCTCGGGCTCGGCGTCCGCAAACACCTCGTCCTCAACAACGAACTCAGGTTCAAGATCTAACATGTGTCACCCAAAAGAGTAGAGGGGCACATGTTAGCAAGTCTAAAAGACTTGGACAAGGAAACTGAAAGTAAGGTAAACTAACAACCTAGCAGTTATAGTATGATGCATGACATGGCAAGTATAGTATTGAAGTGACAAGTAAAGGGAAGTACAAGTAGCAAGTAGCAAGTATGTCATGGATAACGAGTTTTACAAGTAAAACATGGACAAGTACAAGTCAAGTGGTTCACGTCAAGTGATCACGTCAAGTAAACACGTATGGCGTAGGGTTATGCCTGCAACGTAGGTGCCTAGCCGGAAACAAGTAGATCGGGCATTGGCTATCAACCAACTCACGTGGCCCGCTTCTGGAACACGAGCCAGGAAACACAAGTATTGTAGCGTGTGCTACGAATGCGACATTCAACATGGATAGCATGTATGACAATTAATTCGCGTACCGTTAATTAGAATTAAACATGACATGGTAGTTATGCAACAAGATAAATGACGGATCTAACTTCGTTGTCAAGCTAGTTCCTGAAATTGCGCCTAGGCGAGTATCATTTCGTCGCCTAGTCTCTTTTACGCCCACACAAGCAAATGGCCTAAGACATGGCCCAAAACCCTAAGTGGCAAGTTTCACTTGCCTAGCACCGAGGATGACGATCACGAAGATTCGTCTCACGGACGCTAATCTACGGGGTAGAGGTCGCTGCCATGGCAAAACAACATTAGAACAACATCCAACCTAGTTTTATTAGGGTTTCACAAAAACACAAATGTGTTATGAGAATATTAAGAGATCGATTTATTACCGAATCGTTAGCGGAAGAACGATGCCGAGCAAGCACGACGACGGAAGAAACGATCCGGGAACCTACGGTTCAGATCTGGAAATGGGGAGAAAATATGGAGAAATGGGATTTTGGGGATTTTTGAGGGTTTTTCGGTGACCTAGAGGAGGTGGCCGGCCTAAATGGCGAGAGGGAAGCTCCAAGGGAGGAAGGAATGGCTTGGGGAAATGTTGGAGGGTGATTTGGGGGAGAAAATGGCTCATGAGAATGAAAGAGGGATGAAAGAAATCGTGGGTGGGGTTTAAATAGGAAGAGCTGGCGGCTGGGCAAACCCTAGGTTTACGACAGCAATTAGTCGGTCAAAGAAGGGTTGTTGACCGACTAGTTCAACAACTAGTCGGTCGGTCGACCAACTGTGATCGACTAAAACCAAACAGCGAAAGTAGGGAAAAATCTGGGTAATGAATTAGTCGGTCTGTGAAGGCCCGTCGACCGACTAGTTTGCAACCTAGTCGGTCGGTGAGTGTTCATGGACCGACTAACGATAAACAGTAACTCAGGTAAAATGTATCAAAGGAACTAGTCGGTCTGAGAGCAAGTTCTGACCGACTAGTTTCACATCTAGTCGGTCGGTGGTGTACAATTGATTTAATGAACTAGTCGGTTTGAGTAGAGTTGCCGACCGACTAGATCTCAATCTAGTCGGTTGGTTCCCCTTCTTGAACCAACTAAAGTGCACTAAAAGTGCCGAATTGAAGCGCGAAGTTCTAGGAAGATTCCTATGGCTTCTAGGATCACTCTAAATCTAAAATATGAGCGATTTGAAGTTCGTCATGAGTGACTTACTCCAAGATCAACGATTCTAAGGAAGAAGCTAGGAAATCACGATGAAACGATCGAAATGAAAGCTATGGATACGAAAACCACACGTAAAATCCACCAAAATATATAATATAATATAGATAATCCAAATACATGAAAACCAGTCGTTACATCCTCCCCAACTTAAGAAAAATTCCGTCCTCGAAATTTCCCAACACTCACGTGTCCAGGAACAAAAGTGGGAAACGCTCTCGCATCTCATCCTCATTCTCCCAAGTAGACTCCCCAGGCGAGCCGTGTCGCTACATCACCCTCACAAGATTGACAACCTTGTTCCAGAGTGACTTCTGACGCCTGTCCAGAATCCGCACTGGCTGCTGGTCATACGTCATATCAGGACGAACGATAATCTCCGAGAAATCCACATCATGAGATGGATCGCTAATGTATCGACGAAGCTGCGACACATGGAAAACATTGTGAACCCCTTCCAAAGATGGCGGTAAGGCTAAGCGGTAGGCTACCTCGCCAACTTTCTCCAGAATGTCAAACGGTCCAATGTATCGCGGGCTCAACTTCCCTCGCTTCCCAAAGCGAATCACTCCACGATTCGGGGAAATCCTCAGAAACACATGGTTGCCTGGTTGAAACTCCAAAGAACATCGTTTAGCATCCGCCCAATGCTTAAAACGGTCCTGAGCAATCCTCAACCACTCCCGAATGTTCCTGACAACATACACGGCCTCCACAATCATCTCAGGTCCCAACAGCTCCCGATCACCAACATCATCCCAACTCAATGGTGATCGACATTTCCTCCCATACAGCGGCGCCATGCCAATACTCGCCTGGGAGCTGTTATTGTAGGAAAACTCTACCAGATGTAGATGGTCCTCCCACGAACCCTTGAAATCCAACATGCACGCCCTCAGCATGTCCTCCAAGATCTGAATCGTCCTCTCGGACTGGCCATCTGTCTGCGGATGGTACGTCGTGCTGAAACTCAGACGCATACCCAAACTCTTCTGCAAACTCTGCCAGAACTGAGATGTGAACCTCGTGTCTCTGTCCGACATGATACTCACAGGGACTCCATGAAGTCGTACAACCTCCTGCACGATTCACGTTACATCACTATATAAACTAGGAAAAGGAAATAGAAGCGGAGAGTAAAAGAATTTTACCTCCATGTATCTCCTCGCTAGCGC
The DNA here is from genome assembly GCA_030789695.1 of Scilla litardierei. Taxonomy (NCBI): domain Eukaryota; kingdom Viridiplantae; phylum Streptophyta; class Magnoliopsida; order Asparagales; family Asparagaceae; genus Scilla; species Scilla litardierei. The sequence goes on from CM061141.1 coordinate 261,021,578, forward strand.
CTCAGTGGACTGTCCTACTCGGAATGGAATAAAGTGCGCGGATTTGGTCAATCGATCTACGATCACCCAAATCACGTCATTCTGCTTCGGACTCCGAGGTAGTCCAGTCACGAAATCCATAGTGATGTGTTGCCACTTTCACTCCGGAATCGGAAGCGGTTGTAGCAACCCTGCCATACGCTGATGCTCCGCCTTTACCTGCTGGCAAACCAAGCACCTGGCTACACTTCGAGCCACACTCCTCTTCATACCATGCCACCAATAGTTCAGACGAAGATCCTTGTACATCTTGGTCCCACCAGGATGCACAGAATACGGCGAACTGTGTGCCTCCACCATCAACTCCTCTCTAATATCCCCGGCTGGCACACACAACCTAGCTCCAAACCTCAGTGAGCCATCCTCATGAATCAAAAAGTCAGTCCGCAGACCGGCTTCCACCTGCTCCCGAATCTTCACCAGATTCGGATCTCCAGCCTGGCCAGTCTTGATCCGATCCACAATCATCGACCGAATCTGCATAGTCATCAACGGAGAGGCCTCCCCAGGAAGAACGACCTCAACACCAGACTCGCAAAAATCCTGCTGCAATCTCCACTGCGAAGTCAAAATCATCACCGCTGGAAGCCTACTCAGCGCATCAGGAACCACATTCACCTTGCCAGGGTGATACTGCAAATCAATCTCATAATCTGACATGAGCTCCAACCATCGACGTTGTCGCATGTTGAACTCCTTCTGAGTGAAAATATACTTCAAGCTTTTGTGATCGGTGAAGATCTTCACTTTCTCACTCAGCAGGAAGTACCTCCAAATCATGAGCGCAAACACGACGACAGCCAACTCCAAATCGTGCGTCGGGTAATTCTTCTCATGAGTCTTGAGCTGACGCGAAGCATACGCCACAACATGCTCGTGCTGATGCAACACACAACCGAGACCCTTGCCAGAAGCATCGCAAAAGACCTCAAATCCACCGCTGCGATCAGGCACAACAAGAATAGGGGCAGTCGTCAATCTCTCCCTCAGAACACCAAAAGCATTCTCACAATCACACGACCAAACAAAAGGTACATCCTTCTGCGTCAATCTGGTCATCGGCTCAGCAATACGGGAAAAGTCCTTAATGAAGCACCGATAGTAACCAGCAAGCCCAAGGAAACTCCTGATCTCAGACGCTGACTGCGGAACAGGGCACTCCCAAATAGCCTTAACCTTCTCGGGATCCACTGAAATACCATCTCCAGTCACCACATGCCCGAGAAAAGCAACTCTGTCCAGCCAAAACTCGCACTTCGAAAACTTAGCATACAACCGATGCTTCCTCAAAATCTCCAACACCGTCCTCAAGTGCGACGCATGCTCCTCCTCCGACTTAGAATAGATCAGAATATCGTCAATAAAGATAACGACAAACTTATCTAAAAAGTCGTAGAAGATCAGATTCATCAGATTCATGAAAACTGCGGGTGCATTGGTTACACCGAAAGGCATAACCATAAACTCGTAGTGTCCATACTTCGTCCTGAATGCTGTCTTCAGAACATCTTCCTTCTTCACCTTCAGCTGATGATAACCACTCCTCAGATCCAACTTCGAAAACACCCTCGAACCTCCAAGCTGATCAAAAATATCATCGATGCGAGGCCACGGGTATTTATTCTTGATGGTCACCGCATTCAGCTCCCGATAGTCCACGCACATGCGACGCGAACCATCCTTCTTCCTCACCAGCAGCACCGGTGCTCCCCACGGAGACACACTAGGATTGATATAACCCTTCTGCAAAAGCTCATCCAGCTGCTTCCGCAATTCCTCCAACTCAGCGGGTGCCATACGATATAGCGCCTTCGAAATCGGCTGCGCCCCCGGAACAAGTTCAATAGAAAATTCCAGAGCTCGATCAGGTGGCAAACCAGACATCTCCTTAGGGAAGACATCATCAAAGTCCCGCACAACCGCTGGCCTCTCCAGCTTCATCTGCATAGCCACAATCTCCACCGGTCTGGCCCGAAATCTGACAGGACCAAGCGAACTGCTTCCACGACTGAACTCAAATACTGGATGTCCAGGAATCTCGAACACCACCTTCTTCCTCCAACAGTCGATCGTATCATAGAAGCTCGCAAGCCAATCCATCCCAAGGACCGCATCATAGTTGATGATGTCGTGGACAATGAAATCAGCGTAAAGCTCATGTCCACAGACCACCAACGAGCAAGAATTGCAACCAAGATGCACCGGGACCACACCATTTCCTGTGACGATATTCCAACTCTTGGAAAGAGGGGACGTCGACAAGGAATGCTTCTCCACGAAGCTCCGAGAAATAATGCACATCGACGCACCAGAGTCAAAGAGGACTCGTGCAGGAAATGTGCAAACCAAAACTACACCTAACAAGCAATTTAACAATCAAATCCTAGTCTAGCAAACAATCAAGTTCAAGCAAACAACATAATCTAACAATCAAAACTAGCTAGAAAAGTAACAGCTAGATTGAGGATTACCTGCGATAACCTCATCCACAGCCTCGCTCTCTACAGCGGTCATCAGAAAAGCCTGCCTCCTCGGCGGAAAATCCTGCTGAAAAGCCTGCCTCTGTGGAACAAGAGCTGCTCCACGTCCAGCAGGAACAGACGCTCTCTGCTGCAACGGCTGTGCTGCAACAGGTGCCCTCCAAGGCTGCTTCGACCTCGGACAATCCTTCATGGTATGGGTAGGATCTCCACAGACAACACACTGGCCCAGAAATCTCCTACACTGAGACTTGATATGCCCGATCTTGCCGCAGAAATGGCAAGTCTTCTGAATAGTCCCTCTTGGCCTCTTGAACCGAGCTGGCTGATTAGGCGTGAAACCAGGCCTAACCACCGCTCTGGCCTGCTCCATAGGCCTCTTCCCAGCACCATAAACATGTCCCCTCCTCTGGCTCAGGTTCAGCTCCTGCATCCTCGCAGCTACCAGAACCTTCTGATAAGAGTCCAGATCAGAGGAAGACACAAAACTCTGAAGCTCCAAAGCAAGCCCCTGCAGGAACCTCTGCGCCCTCTCATCAGCATCCTGCACCATCTTCGCTGCGAACCGACTCAGCCTAGTGAACTCTTGGTGGTACAGGTCCACCGTCAAGCTCCCTTACTTCAGATCAATAAAGCGCTGCAGCATCTCCTTCCTAGCAGTCTTCGGAAAGAACTCCTCATCGAACCTGGACTTAAAGGTAGCCCAAGCTATCGGCTCCACCAGCATCTTCTCTTCCGCATCCCACCAGTTCCGAGCATTATCCTTGAGTTGCCTCTTCACCAAATCAACCCATCCAGCCGGGCCGATCTTCGCCATCTTCAAATTATCCTCTATGTTCCGAATCCACTCCTCGACAGCCAGAGGACCCTCAGTCCCATCAAAATAAGCAGGACCCAGCTCCCAAAATTGCTTCGCTTTCGGCTCGGAGCGAGGGGCATCCTGGATTGCCCGACCAGCTCGAACAACTGGAGCATTCTGGACTTGCAGGAGCACGCCCTGTTGCACCTGCATCATCTGAAGCATCATCCGCATTATCTCCCCATTGGTGGGCTCCCGCTCAGGCTCCTTGTCATGAGGGGGCACGCTACCACCACAACGGGTAAATCGCCTTCCTGCCATCTAATGACACAGAAAACGAAACAATTAGACTCATAGCTTATGACTCGGATGTCGAACTTAGTTTATTAGACATTCTAATATTATTATCGTTATTCCGATATTCGCAGTTACAGTAGAGAGACCTGCATGGGCTACCAACAAAACCTGTCACGTCCCGCTTCCCAAAAATGGAGGCGAGATGTGAAAAGGTCCGCACGAGAGTGGAGCTGTGAAGCCCCAAACCTGATAAGCGTCAATAAAACATAAGTAGGTCCCTGTAACCACAAACGGAACAACAATAATAACACAAGGAGAGACAGAAATAAAATCTTCAATCTCAGAATTTGTCCAACATTAAAATTTAAGTTCAACATCCAGAAAAGCCTTCAGGCTTAAAGAAAGAGTCTAAAGGCCCAGAACAAGGCCAACAAGGACAAACATAAACAGAGTATAGGTGCTGCACACCGACAACTACAGCAGTCTAAAACAAAAGGGGAAAGCTTAACAAAGACACTAGGACTGGTCCCCAGTGTCCACGTACTCCTCGCCAAACACAGGCTTGGGCTCGGCGTCCGCAAACACCTCGTCCTCAACAACGAACTCAGGCTCAGGATCTAACATGTGTCACCCAAAAGAGTAGAGGGGCACATGTCAGCAAGTCTAAAAGACTTGGGCAAGGAAACTGAAAGTAAGGTAAACTAACAACCTAGCAGTTATAGTATGATGCATGACATGGCAAGTATAGTATGGAAGTGACAAGTAAAGGGAAGTACAAGTAGCAAGTAGCAAGTATGTCATGGATAACGAGTTTTACAAGTAAAACACGGACAAGTACAAGTCAAGTGGTTCACGTCAAGTGATCACGTCAAGTAAACACGTCAAGTAAACAAGTTGTGAACATAGATTTCGTCTGCTGGCTAGAGTGGCTGATCGGGCCAACTCGTAAGCTCAGGTGACCGCTTATCCCTACCCCTCCACGTGTATCGAGCCAGGGCATTACCCCGAACACGGAATGCTCGTTTCTGGATCACGAGCCAGGAAGTGTATTTAACACGTATGGCGTAGGGTTATGCCTGCAACGCAGGTGCCTAACCGGAAACAAGTAGATCGGGCATTGGCTATCAACCAACTCACGTGGCCCGCTTCTGGAACACGAGCCAGGAAACACAAGTATTGTAGCGTGTGCTACGAATGCGACATTCAACATGGATATCATGTATGACAATTAATTCGCGTACCGTTAATTAGAATTAAACATGACATGGTAGTTATGCAACATGATAAATGACGGATCTAACTTCGTTGTCAAGCTAGTTCCTGAAATTGCGCCTATGCAAGTATCATTTCGTCGCCTAGTCTCTTTTACGCCCACACAAGCAAATGGCCTAAGACATGGCCCAAAACCCTAAGTGGCAAGTTTCACTTGCCTAGCACCGAGGATGACGATCACGAAGGTTCGTCTCACGGACGCTAATCTACGGGGAAGAGGTCGCTGCCATGGCAAAACAACATTAGAACAACATCCAACCTAGTTTTATTAGGGTTTCACAAAAACACAAATGGGTTATGAGAATATTAAGAGATCGATTTATTACCGAATCGTTAGCGGAAGAACGATGCCAAGCAAGCACGGCGACGGAAGAAACGATCCGGGGAACCTATGGTTCAGATCTGGAAAATGAGAGAAAATCTGGAGAAATGGGGTTTTGGGGATTTTTGGGGGTTTTCTGGTGACCTAGAGGAGGTGGCCGGCCTAAATGGCGAGAGGGAAGCTCCAAGGGAGGAAGGAATGGCTTGGGGAAATGTTGGAGGGTGATTTGGGGGAGAAAATGGCTCAGGAGAATGAAAGAGGGATGAAAGAAATCGTGGGTGGGGTTTAAATAGGAAGAGCTGGCGGCTGGGCAAACCCTAGGTTTACGACAGCAATTAGTCGGTCAAAGAAGGGTTGTTGACCGACTAGTTCAACAACTAGTCGGTCGGTCGACCAACTGTGACCGACTAAAACCAAACAGCGAAAGTAGGGAAAAATCTAGGTAATGAATTAGTCGTTCTGTGAAGGCCCGTCGACCGACTAGTTTGCAACCTAGTCGGTCGGTGAGTGTTCATGGACCGACTAACGATAAACAATAACTCAGGTAAAATTTATCAAAGGAACTAGTCGGTCTGAGAGCAAGTTCTGACAGACTAGTTTCACATCTAGTCGGTCGGTGGTTGTTCTTAGACCGACTAAAAGTAAACAGTAACTCCTGTACAATTGATTTAATGAACTAGTCGGTTTGAGTAGAGTTGCCGACCGACTAGATCTCAATCTAGTCGGTTGGTTCCCCTTCTTGAACCAACTAAAGTGCACTAAAAGTGCCGAATTGAAGCGTGAAGTTCTAGGAAGATTCCTACGGCTTCTAGGATCACTCTAACTCTAAAATATGAGCGATTTGAAGTTCGTCATGAGTGACTTACTCCAAGATCAACGATTCTAAGGAAGAAGCTAGGAAATCACGACGAAACGATCGAAATGAAAGCTACGGAGACGAAAACCACACGTAAAATCCACCAAAACATATAATATAATATAGATAATCCAAATACATGAAAACCAGTCGTTACAGTTTCCATTGCCACAAGCCGGGATATTGGAAGAGGAACTGCAAGACCTACCTTGTGGAGAAAAAGGGGCATGGTGATGCCTCACCCTCAGGTACAAATATTGTTTAAAGAGTATATTAATTTCCATAAAGCTTAATACATGGTATGAGATACCAGTATGATTACTAAAACATCTGTATATTGTCTACAGGTGCTTGAAGCATTGGATAGATGATGTTTCCAAGTGCGGTCGGCAATCAGAGTAATCGTTGCTACTGGGGCCGTCCAGAAACCTCGGTGAAATCGAGGAAGCAGTCGTTTTTTTATTTTGAAAAAAAATGTAACGATGGTTTTTATGAACAATGATTGAGTGAGTGTCACTCGGGAGATATGTTGTGAACAATTTTCATTCTAATGAAGTCGTTGTTTTTGGGATCTTGATGAATATGCTTTGGTGGCTATCTGAGTTGTTGTGTATGTTTTTTCTAAGTTGTTGTGAATGCTTCTGAGTTAATGTGATTGATTGGAGCGGTAGAAATTTTAAATCTATAATAACGAGTAAATTCCAGGCGCAAGTAATTTAAATGTGATCTTATTTATGCGCATAATAAGAAAGGTTCTTGTTGTGCCTGCATATAATACTTCAAGTTAGAAGATTAATGCAGATATAGCGCATAATAAGAAAGGTTCTTGTTGTGCCTGCATATAATACTTCAAGTTAGAAGATTAATGCAGATATAGAAATTGATAATGTAAGTAGTTTTGATTGAGTCAGTCATCATCAAAACTTCTATAAACGAATTTTGATGTAACTAATTCATCAGAACGACCTGACACAAATTCATTCCATATTAATTCATTCAGCATAAATGGGCTGGTTATACTTAATAATCAACATTTTAAATGAGATTTAGAAAGTTGAGTAATAAAACCAGATAGTTCTCAAAGTAAGTGGGAGCTAGCATATTGCTTGGTTTCGGGTTTTGGAACTAAGTAAAAGTTCTAAGTTATAAAACATCTATATGCGACGTACAATCAAAAGAGTTTTGATTATGTCAGAGATATAGAATACTTGGTTCTGGGTTTTGGAGCTAAGTTAAAGTTCTAAGACATCTATATGTGACGTACAATCAAAAGAGTTTGATTATGTCAGAGACATAGAATACTTGGTGTCATAAATGTACTAGACATAAATGACACAAGTATTTTGGAATATTCTATGATATGACTGACTAGTATGTAATGCTAACCATTAATATTAAGTCGTATGTGCTAATTGTTAGCTATACAGAAAAAGAAAAATCGTTGGATGAGATCCAAATATAGTTTCGAGAAATCACCCTTGTGTGATTTAAAGTACATTATTAATAAGACTCCATAATACTACATAATGGATACATTTTAGCAGATCACCTTTTAGGCTTTGACATATGATTGATATGTTATAACGGTATGAGATATCGAGATAAATAGCCGGAGTGCAAGTGGGAGATGACGGGAGATATATGCCCTCAAGGCAATTTATCCTAGAATACGTCTTGTTCAAATATAAATGGTACTAATTATCCTAGTATGGTTAATATACTTATTATATACTTGGATAATATCCTTAGACTTAAAGTAAGGTCATGCATGTATCTATATGTATATCTCGATTGTGGAAAGTGAATGACCAATAGGAACTTGAGTCTTAAAATGTTCATGGTCATAGATGTGTCGAGAAATAGATATCAGTACATCGGACAGACCATTGTGTCTTTGTCTTGTCCTATAGGGTAATGATGATCTCATAATCATTCGACCTGACGAAGTCGGAGACGAGACACAGGTGCTCATTGGAGAATGAGGTCACTGAACGACCCAATAAAGAGTTATCAAATGGTTAACCTTAAATATACGGTCATTGATAACTCTCTAGTGATGATAGGCTAGTTGGTCCTTTAGACTTAAGGTCATTGTACGAACCTGTGCGTGAATGGTGTCACTTAGATCTATGATATAGTCTCGCGTCTTTACTCGTTGAAAGGTCTTAGGTTGGGTGACACTTGAAGCATACAAGGTAAGTAGTGACTAAGATATGATTCGTCTCTTCCATTAAGGGAAGTCAGTGTCACAGGCTCAGTACGGTTCTTTGTGCTAAACCTCGGCTGGGGTATGTTGTAGGTATTACAACATGGACATACCAAAGATCGATGTATACTGACCTATGCTAGCTAGTATGGGTGACATTTTATCATACCCTAGGCTTAGCAGTGACATAGTTATGACGAAGGGACTAAAACTGCGGCATTCATCACTGACACAGTCAGAGTGATTTCGACGACATTTTTTTCAATGGGTCAATCACATAATTATGATGCCGAAACAGGGGCGACACCTGCTGCTCGTGGTCACTGTCGTCACAGGATTTCGAGCCCCAACCTAGAGTAGGGTCAGGCTGTAGGGTCTCACACCGAGTGGGATTACGTCTTAGTAATATGAAGGGTTCAGGAGGAGTGCACTCGGGTGTACGAGAATAATTGAAGTCACAAAGAGAGTTTGTGACGATAAGTATTAATTAAATGGGATTTAATGATGTTGCAAAAATTTTACGATTTAAGCATTAGTAAGAATGCTATAAGGAATTATTGCATGTGATGCAAAAGGATTGAAAATATATTATAAAATGTTTATAAGAATATTTTGCATAATAAAAGCATAGAAATAGGTTGCAAGGGTTCTTGGATAGTCCCATTTGAACCCTACTTTCGAACGGTTCGAAAATCGGCTCAATTAGAGTTGTAGAACTCAAGAAAAAGCCAAAAAGGCCAGAACTGGGCAAAAGCCCAGTTCTGGCCCAGCCCAGCTTGGGCGGGCAGGTCCAGACCCGCTAGGCAGGCTGAACCTACCTGCAATAGGGGAGTCCAGCCTGTATGACGGGTTGGACCCGCCCACCAAGCAGGCGGGTCTGACCCGCCCGCTTATGCAGGCGGGTCAAGCCTGCCTGGGCGGGCTCGACCCAGAGCCCGCCCGCGGGGGGAGGGGGGAGGGGGTGGGGGTGGCTCGAGCCCGCATGCTCAGCAGGTAGGTCTGAGCCCCCCCGCACCTCGAGCAGGTCAGACCTGCCCGCCCAGAGCGGGCAGGTGCCCCAGGCGCACTTTGGGCATGCCCAGCTGAACGGTGGGCCCCACCGAGGGGCCCACAGTCCCGAAACCGTAAGAGGGCTTGTGACATCTACGAAAAACCGAAATTGTCACTTTTTGATCAACTTTGAGCAATTGTTTAAGTGGTCAAACGAAGTCGGAATTCGACGTCGTTTGTTTCTATACGTTCGATATTCAAAGCTCTTCGAATTAATAGGTTGTATCACTTCCGAAGCTCAACGGTGAGGGAGAAATAATTGGTTGAAGTTGAGCCTTAGTGTAAGGCAAAAATAATCCCAATTTTCTCCACTAATTAATCCTCATATTGATTAATCCCACATTGCTTATGAGACGAGCAAGGGGTCCGGCCTCCTATATAAATAGGGGTCGACACCCCTTGGAAAAATTGTACCAAGTCTCTGAATTGAGTAGCTCCGAAAAGTTTTGAGCACGCCCGATTTAAGACAAAATTATTCTCTCCTCATCATCTCTTCCGATTCCTTCAGTTGCGTCTTAGCAAGACGAGGAGGAGGATTGGATTCGATCCAAAGTCTACGATGCGGATCGCTCTCAAAGTGAAACTTTTTTCGGCGGTTGATTGGCTCAGAGGCGTGGTGTAAGCTTGCTTCGGGTGGAGCAGTTCGGAGGTGCAGAGGCGGCTAGCTTTGGGGAGGCCAAAGTCCGTTGCTGAAAACGACGCTTTGTTTTATGCGGAGGCAAAGTTCCGGGTATGTACTTTAATGCATTTTATTTATTTCAATGAAGTAGTTTAGATTTATTTTGGGGCGGGTCAGACCCAACCCAAGATAGTAGAGATCATGGCCAGGGTCTTTGATATTCTTAGGGTGTTTTATTAAATAGTTTAATAATTCACGTTTTTTTCACTGCTATTTTAATTCTTTCGTCCGTCCGACATAGAACGGGCATAGAATTATGCCCGAAGGGTCCCTCAAAACCCAACATGATGTATCTTATAAAATGATGTTCAGTACAACTTTACTTTTCAGCACTTACGGTTTTAAATTTTGTTGGAACATGTGTTTCCTACTCTTTCGTACTATTCCAGTATATTGTAGTGGCATGCATAGATAATTTTATTCAAACCACAATTAATGCCCAATAGTATTTGGATGTTAGGGGCTCGAAGCCCAGTGTCTAGATACTACGGTGGCCTAGTCCACCATGTATCTTTCGTATTTGGGAGAGCGGGGCGTGACAGGTTTTTGTGGTGGCCCATGCAGGTCTACTCACATTGCGATTTACAGAAGACTAGTACAAGTAAAGCTCCAACATTACAACCCGTAATTTTGTATTGAACATTGTTTTCCCCTATCTATTCTTGCTAAGAATGGATAACGTGAATGGATCATCCGAGAACATGACTCCCGCTTCTGATGCAGCATCATCAGAGGCATCAGTGATGTGGAAGATTTTGATAGGTATTTTGGATCATATGCATCAGTTGGAGGAGAGGGTGTCCAGTACCGTGACACAGAAGCCAGGAGGGATAAGGTAGTTTAGAGCCTTGCATCCGAAGTCTTTTTTGGGCAAGAAGAGTCCCCTGGAGGTGGATGAGTGGGTCAGCCATACAGAGGATGATCTGACAGCCGTAGGATATCCGAGAGATGGATGGGTGGATGCAGCAAAGAGGCAGCCGATGCATCAGGCACGAGATTGGTGGGATGCACAGGAGCTACACTTGACTAGACCAATCTCGTGGGAGAAGTATAGGGAGCTGTTCGAGACACAATTCCTTCCAGATAAGAAGAAGGATGAGTTGCGCCTTAGGTTTGAGCACCCGAATTAGGGACGATGGAGCGTGGATGCTTATAATGCGGAGTTCTCACTGTTAAGAAAGTTTGCTTTGGAGTTAGTGAAGTTAGAGACTACCAAGGCCAGACATTGCAGGATGGGATTAGACCCAGAGTTTAGAGCATCGATGTCTACCATTGTCCTGACTACACATGTGGCCGTACTAGAGGCAGCCAGGATGCATGAGACTCATTTGAAGAGTGTAGGTAGGGTACCAGCAGCAGCATAGAGATGCCCTATGGGTCAGCTGAGGGATTTTCCGAAACCTACCCAGACCACCCAGTTTAGGAGGCACGGAGCTCCGCCAGCACCTTAGAGGCGAGGATCTTGTTAGTTTTATGGCAAGCCAGGGCATGAACAGAAGGACTGTAGATTTTGTACTAGGCGATGCTTCACTTGTGGTCAGGTAGGACACATGAGTAGACAGTGTCCTCAGTAGGGGCAGGCTTCAGGCCCAGTGGCACTAGTGGCAGCCAGGCCGATGCAGCAGAGGACCCTTCCACCGACTCCACAGAGACTTCTATTGCCAGGATCACCAGCACCTGGTACCGTGACTCCGAGAGGAACACCTAAACCTCCCCAACATCAGCAAACCACTAGGAGAGTAGTGTCGAGGTGTCAGGCTTTCACTATGACCGCTGTGGAGGCAGAGGGCACAAGACAGTCATCACTGGTACCTCATCACTTTTTGTTTAAGTGATGAATGTTCTTTCAGTTCTATTATAGCATAAGATGTTTGTTAATATGATTAGGATGATTAGACCCTTATGTTAGTTTTATGTTGTTTTCTCTTTTAGGCATTATTAGAGTTGCTTCTTTCTCCGCCCTGTCACTTTTTGATTCAGGAGCTTCTCATTGCTTCCTGTCTCAATAATCTGTGACTAGAAATTCCTTAGTGGTAGATTCCTTTGCTTCCTGTTGGAATATCCATACAGGAAGAGTGATTCGTAGTTCTTCAAGATACCGACAGTGTCATGTAGAGATTTCTTAGTGATGGAGATGCCTCATTTTGAAGCAGTTTTGGAATGGATTGGTTAGGGATGTTTTATGCGACTATAGATTGTAGACTCAGGAAGATAGTGTTTCAGATTCTTGATCATCCAGAGTTTGAATTCTTTAGTGGTAATAGTTCCCTCGAACCACTGAAATTTAAGGCCAACCCAGTAGAAGAGATGATGATGGTGATGGAAGCTGAACCAGTGTTGCTGAGGGTAGTCCAGGATTTTCCACACGTCTTTCCAGACAAGATCTATGGACTTCCTTCAAAAAGATCCTTGGAATTAACCATTGATCTCATTCTAGACACTTAACCGATTGTGAAGGCTCCATATCGTATGGCTCCTCCAGAGTTAATTGAGCTCCGTAGTCGGTTGAAAGATTTATTAGAGCGTTGCATGATTCAACCTAGTGTATCACCGTGGGGTGCGCCAGTGCGTCTGGTTAATAAAAAGGATGGATCTTGAAGAATGTGCATTGATTACCGGGAATTGAACAGGTCACAATGAGGAATCATCTTCTTAGGATTGATGACATCTTCGATCACCTTGGTGGATCACGAGTGTATTCAAAGTTGGACTTGAAAAGTGGGTATCACCAGGTGAAGGTCAGAGGATCAGACGTTCCGAAGACTGCATTTCGAACTTGATATGGTCATTATGAGTTCATAGTGATGGCTTTCGGTGTTACTAATGCACCAGCCACATTCATGAGATTGATGAACCAAGTCTTCTATGAATACTTGGACAAGTTTGTGGTAGTCTTCATTGATGATATTTTGGTGTATTCGATGACTGATGGAGACTATGCTGAGCACTTGAAGATAGTCTTGGATACTTTGAGGCATCATCAGTTATATGCTAAGTATAATAAGTGTCAGTTTTGGTTGACCAATGTTACTTTTCTGGGACATATCATATCCAGAGATGGAATGGTAGTGGACCCAGAGAAAGTTGTTGCAGTGGAGAAGTGGGCAGTTCCTAAGTCAGTCACAGAGATCAGAAGTTTCTTTGGATTGGCTGGGTACTATAGAAAGTTCGTCAACGATTTCTCAAAAATAGCTGCACCGTTGACTCATCTACCCAAGAAGAGTTTTGATTACAATTGGTCAGATGAATGTCAGCAAGCATTTGATGAACCAACAAAGATATATTACAGCACCTGTCCTAACGATTCCAGACCGTTCAGGTGGATTTGAGATTTTCTGTGATACGTCAGGCAGATGATAGGGATGCATTCTCCATCAGCATGGTAGGGTAGTAGCTTATGCTTCCAGATTGTTGAAGACACATGAAAGGAACTATCCTACACATGATTTCGAATTAGCTGTAGTGATATTTGCATTGAAATTATGGAGACATTTTCATCTGGGTGAACGTGTAAAGATATACACAGATCATAAGAGTTTGAAGAACGTGTTCGCTCAGAAAGAGTTAAATATGAGACATCACAAATGGCTTGAGTGACCTCCAGTATCATCCTAGGAAGGTCAACGTCGTACCTGATGCTCTTAGCCGTATGCCGACAGTGATGATGATGACATCACGAAGTGAGCTTTGTGAGTGATATTCGGCAGATGGAGATTGGAGTTGTCTTACCTGGTCATCGGTGATGATGATGAATCTGCAAGTTCAATCCGATTTGGTTGAAAGGATTAAGGCGACTTAGTCTGGAGATGGGGAGTCGAAGAAGATTTGAGAGCAGACAGTGTTAGTGTACGGTTACAGACCCTATTGGAGTATTCGCACACCCGACCCATTTGGCACCCGCAGCCCGATACCCGTCACTCAGAGTGGGGCGTTGCTGAGTCAGACAAATCGGTCGTTCGACCGTTAGGCAGGCACCGATATTTAGGAGAGGTTAATGGGGCCGAGTAAATGGGCAGTCGTTAGCTCGAATCCCGGAGGAGATCGTGTCCGAATCAATGAGGGACAGTTACATGCAATCAGAGGGGAACCACCTATAAATAGACAGAAGAACAAAGGTAAAGGGGTTTCATTTGGGAGGTACGAGGTCTAATACATAGAACTCTCCTTTCTCAGCTTATATTTCTTACATTATAGAGCTTGCACTGCCAGTCCTGAGACAAACCTCCGTGGGTCGATCTCAGCTGCACCAAGCTCCCTCTCTTCTTTAAGTTCCCATACTAACTTAAGCATCGGAGGGGATTTGGGTCGGAACCCAGATTCGACCCCCCTAACGTGTCCATATGGTGTAGATCGATGATCATCATCCAGTGTCGAATGTCATCATCGAGCTTCCTAGCCTTGAATGATCGATTCATCAGTTGATCGAAGGTCGATCGAGCATCGCATGATCATTAACTACCATCACCCGACCCCGGTTCGTCCAACCGAGGGTCCCACTCCATTTGTTGACAAGGCTCCGACTCAGCACCAAGAGTCTACGTCAGATTGACAACTGTCTTGGTAAATTTTGGCCTTAACAGTTGGGTGCTGTCTGTAGGAAACCACAAGTCGACATCCTGATTGACGAATCGCTCGACCATCTCGACTCACCCATCAACATCCTCCGAGGACGCCATGAGACCTCCCAACGTTGGTCTCATCAGCATGATAATGGGAGGTCTCCTACACCCGGAGCTATCAGTCTCTCTCCAAAGATCTTACGCCGGAAGGTTGATGACAATGTCTGTGGGGTGAAAGCGCCCTAGAGATTCTGTACCGCCTATATCCTTCTCGGATGAAGATTTGGAGGGCGTGGAACTACCGCATGATGATGTCGTCGTCATCACGACCACCATCAAGGAGATCGCCGTAAAAAGGTTGCTTGTTGAAACTAGGAGCTCGTGTGATATACTCTTCTTCACTACGTTAGAGAGGATGAGGCTGTCATCCGTAGAGTTGACGCCTTGTTTGGGGCCCCTGGTGGGATTCACCGGGCATTCCGCCCTGATAGAAGGCATCATCACCCTACCGGTGACCCTCGGCACATATCCCCGACAAATCACTCGCCCAACTAGTTTCATGGTGGTGAAGATCAACTCGACGTATAACAGGATCATCAGAAGACCACTACTGAACGCTATAGAAGCAGTGGTCTCAACTTTCCATCAGATGATCAAATTCCAGACCCCCGAGGGAGTCGGAAAGGCAAGAGGGAATCAGAAATAGGCACAGTCGTGCTATACACTGTCCACCACTCTGAGGAGGGTCAAGGAAGTGGATCCAGTCGACCCACGGGTCGAAGATCGATGGCCTGCAGTAGTCGAAGAAACGGAGAACATCTTGATCTCCGAAGAAGAAGGGAAAACTGTCTCTATTGGGTCGCTGCTCCCTTTCAATCTAAAGGAACAGTTAATCGCCATCCTAAGAGAGCATGCCGACATCTTCGCCTGGTCCCCGAAGGATATGTCTGGCATCGACCCGGAGGTAATATCCCACAAGCTGGAGGCCGACCCGACTTCGAGACTCATGAAGCAAAAGAAGAGAAACATGTGAGGCAAAAAAATGAAGGCTGCGATCGAAGAAGTGGATCGAATTCTAGAAGCGGGCTTCATTCAAAGGTCAAATACCCTGAATGTCTCTCGAATGTCGTGATGGTCAAGAAGGAGAACGGAAAATGGCAGATGTGCGTCGACTTCAACGACCTCAACAATGCGTGCCCGAAGGATAGTTACCTTCTGCCCTGAATCAACCATCTGGTCGACAGTGCTTCGGGCTACGAGCTCCTCAGCTTCATGGAAGCATTCTTAGGATACAACCAGATCCGGATGGTGCTAGAGGACAAGGATAAACTTCTTTCATCACTGATCGAGGTATATTTTGTTACAATAAAATGCCATTTGGTTTGAAGAATGCAGGGGATACATACAACGGGTGATGAACGGAGTCTTCGAGGTTCAAATCGATCGAAACCTAGAAGTGTACATTGATGACATGTTGGTCAAGTCGAAGAAGCCGATGAATCACGTTGCAGATCTTCGAGAGGTATTCCATAGATCCGGCGATACAACCTTCGATTGAACCCTACCAAATGTACCTTCGGGGTTCGGTGAGGAGTTTCTCGATTTCATGCTGACGAATCGAGTGATCGAGGCCAACCCAGACAAGATCACTGCGATTATTACGATGAAGGAGCCCTCAAGCCTCAGAGAACTCTAGAGGCTGAACGGAAGAATCGCTACTTTGGGCCGATTCCTGTCTAAATCAGACAAGAAACCATTGCCCTTTTTCAAAGTATTGAGGAATGTGATGGCCTCCGCATCGAGCGGCAAAAGAGTCATTGAATGGGACGCAGACTGTAGGAATGCTTTCTCTGAGTTAAAGGAGTACCTCCGCAGCCCACCACTCTTGACCAAGCTAGATAAAGGTGATCAACTCATCATCTATCTGGCTGCCACCATGGAGGCTGTAATCTCAGCACTCGTCAGAGAGTACCCAAGAATACAACAACCCATATATTACATCAGTCAGGTTCTCCAAGGTGCGGAGATCAACTATTCAAGGATAGACAAGTTGGCTTTCGCGTTGATCCAATCTGCGAGGAGATTGCGACCATACTTCCAAGTGCACACCATCCTGGTCATCACCGACAATCCCCTTGAACATACCCTAACGAGGATAGATCACTCAGGGAGAATGACCAAATGGGGGTTGAGCTAAGCGAATTTGACATCCAGTTCAAGTCAAGGACCGCCATTAAAGGGCAGGCTCTCGCCGACTTCATCGTCAAACTCACTTACGACGAAAGCCCAAGAGAGGAGGTATGTGCTACTAACATGCCACCTGAGGCAAACCCCTCCCCATCGATAGGTATCAACTCACCAAATGATACAATGGAAGACGAGGGAACCTGGATCGTATAAGTTGACGGTTCGACCACTCAAGCCGGGAGCAAGGCCGGAAAATTTGTCCAAACGTCAGTGGGCAATATATTCGAGTACGCTCTCCACTTCGATTTCCAAACCACCAATAATGGAGCTGAGTATGAGGTGGCCATCAACGGACTCCGATTGGCTCGAACCCTAGTAGCAAAAGTGGTCCAACTACTCATTGATTCCAGCCTCGTCGTCCACTAATTAAAGGGGACCTTCGAGGCCTGCGAAGACTCGATGCAGAGTTACATGCAAGTCGCTAAAGCGGAGCTTGCCAAGTTCAAACGCATGGAAATCCATCATGTACCAAGGTTGAAGAATCATCGATCCGATGCCCTGTCGAAGCTTGCATCCTCCTCCTCCACGGGACTCGGTTGGACCATGTATGTACAACGTCTACTACATCCCGATGGATTGGAGTAAGCGCTGATAAGCCTCGACCAAGGGATCACTTGGATGGATCCCATAATCCGTTACCTGAACACAGGAGAGAAGCAGACCAACCCAGTGGAGGCACGAAAGCTAGAACGGAAGGCCTACCAATTCGTCCTGCTAGATGGTTCATTGTACAAAAGATGATGGGTCCGGTATGCCCTCTTCCCCTACCTTAAATGTTTAGCTCCACAGGAAGCGCACTACGTGATCCAAGAGATCCACGAGGGCGATTGCGAAAACCACTGCGGGAGAAAATCCATAACTTTGAAGGCCGTGAGACAATGGTATTTTTGGCCAACGATGTTCAAAGATGTCTCGACTACGTTCGAAGGTGCTCGACCTGCCAAAAATTCTCAAAGATCAACTTGGCCCCACCAACTGACCTGATCCCCATCATCAGTCTAGTTTCTTTCGCCAAGTGGGGAATAGACCTCCTTGGTCCATTCAAACAAGCGAGTGGGCAACGAAAGTACCTAATAGTGGCGATCGACTACTTCACAAAGTGGATCGTGGCAGAGCCCTTGTCCCGAATCACCTGGAAGTAAGCTTGAAGCTTCATCTAGAAATCCATCGTTTATCGTTTTGGCATCCCACAATCCATTGTGACTGTAACGACTGGTTTTCATGTATCTGGATTAATTATATTATATATATATGTTTTGGTGGATTTTCTCCTTATGCG
Organism: Scilla litardierei; assembly: GCA_030789695.1. Taxonomy (NCBI): domain Eukaryota; kingdom Viridiplantae; phylum Streptophyta; class Magnoliopsida; order Asparagales; family Asparagaceae; genus Scilla; species Scilla litardierei. The sequence continues at coordinate 261,039,663 of CM061141.1, forward strand.
TGGTTTTCGTCTCCGTAGTTTTCGTTTCAGTTCGTTTCATTGTGATTCTCTAGATTCTTCTGTCGATCGTCGAGTTTGGAGTAAGTCATTCGTGACGGGCTTCATATCGGTCGTATCTTATTGTTAGATCAAGCCTAGGAGTCTTAGGAATTGATCCCGGAGCTTTGTGCTCCATTTCGGAACTTTCTGTGCACGTTAGCCGGTACAAGAAGGGGAACCGACCGACTAGATGATGATTTAGTCGGTCGGAAAACCTTCATGGACCGACTAGTGGGCTTTGTTAATTATTCAGGAGTTACTGTTTATTGTTAGTCGGTCTAAGAACATTTGTCGACCGACTAGGTTGCAAACTAGTCGGTCATCAATTGTTCTTTAACCGACTAGCTCTATGATCATTTTGATACCAAGTACTATTCATTCTTAGTCGGTCTAAGAACATTCGTCGACCGACTAGATGAGAAACTAGTCGGTCATTAGTAGTTCTTTGACCGACTAAATCTAAATCCTATTTTTCGTCACGAGTTACTGTTTACACTGAGTCGGTCTGCGTTGGTCAACCGACCGACTAGTTCCCAAACTAGTCGGTCAGAGGTTGCTCTTTGACCGACTAATCAGTATCGAAACCCTAATTTCTGGGCGGCCGTCGGGTCGTTTTCTATAAATACCCCAAACGTTTTCTTTTCTTTCTTTCTCTTCTCCTGGCCTCTTTCCTTCCCCCTTGACCTCTGATCTTCCCCAACCTTCCTCTAGCTCTTCCCCTTCATCAAGAGCCCATCTCCCCTCCATTTTGGCTGGCCACCATGATCTAGGTCACCGGAAAACCCCAAAATCCCCAAAATCTCATTTTCTCCCGAATTCCCCATCCATTCCAGATCTGAACCGTAGGTTCCCCGGATCGTTCTTCAGTCGCCGTGCTTGCTCGATATCATTCTTCCGCTTCCTAAGGTAGTGATCGATCCTTTGATGATCTCATAACCCGTTTTGTGATTTTTGTGAAACCCTAACAAAAATGGATGTTGTTTGATGGTTGTTTCTCCTTAACAGCGACTTTCTCCATAGTTAGCATTTGTGTGACGGCCTCGTTGATCGTCATCCTCGGTGCTAGGCAAGTGAAACTTGCCACTTAGGGTTTTGGGCCATGTCTTAGGCCATTTGCTTGTTGTAGGCGTAAAAGAGACTAGGCGACGAAATGCTACTCGCCTAGGCGCAATTTTAGGAACTAGTTTGACAACGAAGCTAGATCCGACATTTATCATGTTGCACAACTACCATGTCATGTTTAATTTCCATTAACGGTACGCGAATTAATTGTCTTGTTATTGCATTCTTTAAGTGTTCCCGTGATTGCGTAGCTCCGCTACACCTTGTGAAATGATTGAGGCTAGGTGCACCCTATGCCAAATGAAATACGCTTCTGGTTTGTGATCCAGGAAACGAGCTCTTGTGCGGGGCAACCCTGGCTCATTTACTGAGCATCATGTACAGGGACCCTGGCTCGTTTACACGTGGGTTTTGGGGTAAGAGTTAAGCGGCCATTCAACTGGGAGTCTGCCCGATCAGCAACTGCAGTTGTAAGGCGTAAACTCTGAGTTCTGGGGTAGTGTTAAGCGGCCAATCAGTGTGAATGTCCAACAGTTCAGCTGTAAGACGTAAACATCTACAAATAACTTGAAACGTGACTAGTGAAAAGATTGAGATTGTTAGTAGCTTGGCTACTCTTGACATGCCCTGATAAATTGTTCTCTTGCACTTATTGTTTCACCATGTCTTACTTGTGCCCTCATACCATAACTGCCATGTCATGCATACTATAACTGCTAGGTTGTTAGTTTACCTTCATTTCCAGTTTCCTTGCCCAAGTCTTTTAGACTTGCTGATAGTGCCCCTTTACTCTTTTGGGTGACACATGTTAGATCCTGAGCCTGAGTTCATTGTTGAGGACGGGGTGTTTGCAGACGCCGAGCCCGAGCATGTGTTTGACGAGGACTTCGTGGACACGGGTGATCAGTCGTACAGACTGTTTGTGTTGTTGTTTAGACTGTTTAGTTGTCGGTGCGTGGCACCAATACTCTGTTTATGTTTGTCTTCGTTTGGCCTTGTTCTGGGCATTTAGACTCTTTCTTTTAGCCTGGTGGCTTTTCTGGATGTTGAACTTAATTTTAATGTTGGACAAATTCTGAGACTTGAGATTTTATTTCTGTCTCTCCTTGTGTTATTATTGTTGTTCCGTTTGTGGTTACAGGGACCTGCTTATGTTTTATTGACGCTTATCGGGTTTGGGGCTTCACAACTCCACTCTCGTGCGGACCTTTTCACGTCTCGCCTCCATTTTAGGGAAGCGGGGCATGACAGGTTTTGTTGGTGGCCCATGCAGGTCCTTTTCTGTAACTGCGATTGTCGGAATAACGATAATAATATTAGAATGTCCAATAAACTAAGTTCGACATCCGAGTCATAAGCTATGAGTCTAATCTGCTTCGTTTTCTGTGTCATTAGATGGCAGGAAGGTGATTCACCCGTGGTGGAGGTAGTGGTGCGCCCCCTCATGACGAGGAGCCTGAGCGGGAACCCACCGATGGAGAGATGATGCGGATGATGCTCCAGATGATGCAAGTGCAGCAGGACGTGCTCCTGTAAGTCCAGAATGCTCCAGTTGTTCGAGCTGGTCGGGCAATCCAGGATGCCCCTCGCTCCGAGCCTGAAGCGAAGCAATTTTGGGAGCTGGGTCCTGCTTATTTTGATGGGACTGAGGGTCCTCTGGCTGCCGAGGAGTGGATTCGGAACATAAAGGATAATTTGAAGATGGCGAAGATCGGCCCGGCTTGATGGGTTGATTTGGTGAAGAGGCAACTCAAGGATAATGCTCGGAACTGGTGGGATGCGGAAGAGAAGATGCTGGTGGAGCTGATAGCTTGGGCTACCTTTAAGTCCAGGTTCGATGAGGAGTTCTTTCTGAAGGCTGCTAGGAAGGAGATGCTGCAGCGCTTTATTGATCTGAAGTAAGGGAGCTTGACGGTGGATCTGTACCACCAAGAGTTCACTAGGCTGAGTCGGTTCGCAGCGAAGATGGTGCAGGATGCTGATGAGAGGGCGCAGAGGTTCCTGCAGGGGCTTGCTTTGGAGCTTCAAAGTTTTGTGTCTTCCTCTGATCTGGACTCTTATCAGAAGGTTCTGGTCGCTGCGAGGAGGCAGGAGCTGAACCTGAGCCAGAGGAGGGGACATATTTCTGTTGCTGGGAAGAGGCCTATGGAGCAGGCCAGAGCGGTGGTTAGGCCTGATTTCAAACCTAATCATCTGGTGCAGTTCAAGAGGCCAAGAGGGCCTAATCAGAAGACTTGCCATTTCTGTGGCAAGCCTGGCCACATCAAGGATCAGTGTAGGAAGTTTCTGGGCCAGTGTTTGGTTTGTGGTGATGCTTCTCATGTCGCGAAGGATTGTCGGCATGCGAATCAGTTGCGGAGGGCACCTGTTGCAGCACAGCCGTTGCAGCAGAGAGTGCCTGTTCCTGCTGGACGTGGAGCAGCTCTTGTTCCACAGAGGCAGGCTTTTCAGCAGGCTTTTCCGCCGAGGAGGCAGGCTTTTCTGATGACCGCTGTGGAGAGCGAGGCTGTGGATGAGGTTATCGCAGGTAATCCTCAATCTGGCTGTTCCTTTCTTATTTGGCTTTGTTTGTTAGATTATGTTGATTGCTTGCATATGATTGTTGCTAGACTAGGGCTTGATTGTTAGACTGTTGTAGGTGTGATTTTGGTGTGCACATTTCCTGCACAAGTCCTCTTTGACTCTGGTGCATCGATGTGCATTATTTCTCGGAGCTTCGTGGAGAAGCATACCTTGTCGACGTCCCCTCTTTCCAAGAGTTGGAATATCGTTACAGGGAATGGCGTGGTCTCGGTGCACCGTGGTTGCAATTCTTGCCCGTTGGTGGTTTGTGGACATGAGCTTTACGCTGATTTCATGGTCCATGACATCATCAACTATGATGCGGTCCTTGGGATGGATTGGCTTGCGAGCTTCTATGCTACGATCGACTGTCGGAGGAAGAAGGTGGTGTTCAAGATTCCCGGACATCCTGTCTTTGAGTTTAGCCGAGGTAGCAGTTCGCTCGGTCCGGTCAGGTTTTGGGCCAGGCCGATGGAGATTGTGGCTAAGCAGATGGAGCTGGAGAGGCCAGCTGTAGTGCATGATTTCGATGACATCTTCCCCGAGGAGATGTCTGGATTGCCACCTGATCGAGCTTTAGAATTTTCTATTGATCTTGTTCCGGGAGCGCAACCAATTTCGAAGGCGCCATATCGTATGGCACCCGCTGAGTTGGAGGAATTGCGGAAGCAGCTGGATGAGCTTTTGCAGAAGGGTTATATCAACCCTAGCGTGTCTCCGTGGGGAGCACCGGTGCTGCTGGTGAGAAAGAAGGATGGTTCGCGTCGCATGTGCGTGGACTATCAGGAGCTGAATGCGGTGACCATCAAGAATAAATACCCGTTGCCTCGCATCGATGATATTTTTGATCAGCTTGGAGGATCGAGGGTGTTTTCTAAATTGGATCTGAGGAGTGGTTATCATCAGTTGAAGGTGAAGAAGGAAGATGTTCCGAAGACAGCATTCAGGACGAAGTATGGACACTACGAGTTTGTGGTTATGCCTTTCGGTGTAACCAATGCACCCGCAGTTTTCATGAATCTGATGAATATGATCTTCTATGACTTTTTAGATAAGTTTGTCGTTATCTTCATTGACGACATTCTGATCTATTCAAAGTCGGAGGAGGAGCATGCCTTGCACTTGAGGACGGTGTTGGAGATTTTGAGGAAGCATCGGTTGTATGCTAAGTTTTCGAAGTGCGAGTTTTGGCTGGACAGAGTTGCTTTTCTCGGGCATGTGGTGACTGGAGATGGTATTTCAGTGGATCCTGAGAAGATCAGGGCCATCAGAGAGTGGCCAGTTCCGCAGTCAGCGTCTGAGATCCAGAGTTTCCTTGGACTTGCTGGTTACTATCGGCGTTTCATTAAGGACTTTTCCCGTATTGCTGAGTCGATGACCAGATTGACGCGGAAGGATGTACCTTTTGTTTGGTCGGGTGATTGTGAGTATGCCTTTGGTGTCCTGAGGGAGAGATTGACGACTGCCCCTATTCATGTTGTGCCTGATCGCAGCGGTGGATTTGAGATCTTTTGCGATGCTTCTGGCAAGGGTCTCGGTTGTGTGTTGCATCAGCACGGGCATGTTGTGGCGTATGCTTCGCGTCAGCTCAAGACACATGAGAAGAATTACCTGACGCATGACTTGGAGTTGGCTGCTGTCGTGTTTACGCTCAACATTTGGAGGCACTTCCTACTGAGTGAGAAAGTGAAGATCTTCACCGATCACAAAAGCTTGAAGTATATTTTTACTTAGAAGGAGCTCAACATGCGACATCGTTGATGGCTGGAGCTCATGGCGGATTATGAGATTGATTTGCAGTATCAACCTGACAAGGTGAATGTGGTTTCTGATGCGCTGAGTAGGCTTCCAACGATGATGTTGTTGACCTCGTAGTGGAGATTGCAGCAGGATTTTTGCGAGTCTGGTGTGGAGATTGTTCTTCCTGGGGAGGCTTCTTCGTTGATGAGTATGCAGATTCAGTCGACGATCGTGGATCGGATCAAGGCTGGCCAGGTCGGGGATCCGAAGCTGGTGAAGATTCGGGAGCAGGTGGAAGCCGGTCTGCGGACTGAATTTTTGATTCATGAGGATGGCTCGCTGAGGTTTGGAGCCAGGTTGTGTGTGCCAGCTGGGGATATTAGAGAGGAGTTGATGGTGGAGGCACACAGTTCGCCGTATTCTGTGCATCCTGGTGGGACCAAGATGTACACGGATCTTCGTCTGAACTATTGGTGGCATGGCATGAAGAGGAGTGTGGCTCGGAGTGTAGCCAAGTGCTTGGTTTGCCAGCAAGTGAAGGCGGAGCATCAGTGTACGACAGGGTTGCTGCAACCGCTTCCGATTCCAGAGTGGAAGTGGCAACACATCACTATGGATTTCGTGACTGGACTACCTCGGAGTCCGAAGCAGAATAATGCGATTTGGGTGATTGTAGATTGATTGACCAAATCCGCGCACTTTATTCCATTCCGAGTGGGACAGTCCACTGAGGCGCTAGCGAGGAGATAGATGGAGGTAAATTCTTTTGCTCTCCGTTTTATTTCCTTTTCATAGTTTAGATAGTGATGTAACGTGAATCGTGCAGGAGATCGTACGACTTCACGGAGTCCCTGTGGGTATCGTGTCGGACAGAGACATGAGGTTCACATCTCAGTTCTGGCAGAGTTTGCAGAAGAGTTTGGCTACGCGTCTGAGTTTCAGCACGTCGTACCATCTGCAGACGGATGGCCAGTCCGAGAGGACGATTCAGATCTTGGAGGACATGCTGAGGGTGTGCATGTTGGATTTCAATGGTTCGTGGGAGGACCATCTACATCTGGTAGAGTTTTCCTACAATAACAGCTTCCAGGCGAGTATTGGCATGGCGCCTTTCGCCGCGCTTTATGGGAGGAAATGTCGATCGTCGTTGAGTTGGGATGACGTTGGTGATCGGGAGCTGTTGGGACCTGAGAAGATCGTGGAGGCTGTGGATGTTGTCTAGAACATTCGGGAGAGGTTGAGGATTGCTCAGGACCGTTTTAAGCATTGGGCGGATGCTAAACGGCGTCCTTTGGAGTTTCAGCCTGGAGATCATGTGTTCTTGAAGATTTCCCCGAATCGTGGTGTGATTCGCTTTGGGAAGCGAGGGAAGTTGAGTCCGCGATACATTGGACCGTTTGACATTCTGGAGAGGGTTGGCGAGGTAGCCTACCGCTTGGCCTTGCCGCCATCTTTGGAATGGGTTCACAATGTTTTCCATGTGTCACAGCTTCGTCGATACATTAGCGATCCATCTCATGCTGTGGATTTCTCGGAGATTACCGTTCGCCCTGATATGATGTATGACCAGCAGCCAGTGCAGATTCTGGACAGGAGTCAGAAGTCACTCTAGAACAAGGTTGTCAATCTTGTGAGGGTGATGTGGCGACACGGCTCGCCCGGAGAGTCTACTTGGGAGAATGAGGATGAGATGCGAGAGCGTTTCCCACTTTTGTTTCCGGACACGTGAGTGTTGGGAAATTCCGAGGACGGAATTTTTCTTAAGTTGGGGAGGATGTAACGACTGGTTTTCATGTATCTGGATTAATTATATTATATATATATGTTTTGGTGGATTTTCTCCTTATGCGTGGTTTTCGTCTCCGTAGTTTTCGTTTCCGTTCGTTTCATTGTGATTCTCTAGATTCTTCTGTTGATCATCGAGTTTGGAGTAAGTCATTCGTGACGGGCTTCATATCGGTCGTATCTTATTGTTAGATCAAGCCTAGGAGTCTTAGGAATCGATCCCGGAGCTTCGCGCTCCATTTCGGAACTTTCTGTGCACGTTAACCGGTACAAGAAGGGGAATCGATCGACTAGATGACGATTTAGTCGGTCGACAAACCTTCATGGACTGACTAGTGGGCTTTGTTAATTATTCAGGAGTTACTGTTTATCGTTAGTCGGTCTAAGAACATTTTTTCGATCGACTAGGTTGCAAACTAGTCGGTCAGCAATTGTTCTTTAACCGACTAGCTCTATGATCATTTTGATACCAAGTACTATTCATTCTTAGTCGGTCTAAGAACGTTCGTCGACCGACTAGATGAGAAACTAGTCGGTCAGTAGTAGTTCTTTGACTGACTAAATCTAAATCCTATTTTTCGTCAGGAGTTACTGTTTACACTTAGTCGGTCTGCGTGGTCAACCGACCGACTAGTTCCCAAACTAGTCGGTCAGAGGTTGCTCTTTGACCGACTAATCAGTGTCGAAACCCTAATTTCTGGGCGTCCACCGGGTCGTTTTCTATAAATACCCCAAACATTTTCTTTTCTTTCTTTCTCTTCTACTGGCCTCTTTCCTTCCCCCTTGACCTCTGATCTTCCCCAACCTTCCTCTAGCTCTTCCCCTTCATCAAGAGCCCATCTCCCCTCCATTTTGGCCGGCCACCATGATTTAGGTCGCAGGAAAACCCCCAAAATCCCCAAAATCTCATTTTCTCCCGAATTCCCCATCCATTCCAGATCTGAACCGTAGGTTCCCCAGATCGTTCTTCAGTCGCCGTGCTTGCTCGATATCATTCTTCCGCTTCCTAAGGTAGTGATCGATCCTTTGATGTTCTCATAACCCGTTTCGTGATTTTTGTGAAACCCTAACAAAAATGGATGTTGTTTGATGGTTGTTTCTCCTTAACAGCGACTTTCTCCGTAGTTAGCATTTGTATGACGGCCTCATTGATCGTCATCCTCGGTTCTAGGCAAGTGAAACTTGCCACTTAGGGTTTTGGGCCTTGTCTTAGGCCATTTGCTTGTTGTAGGCGTAAAAGAGACCAGGCGACGAAATGCTACTCGCTTAGGCGCAATTTTAGTAACTAGTTTGACAACGAAGCTAGATCCGACATTTATCATGTTGCACAACTACCATGTCATGTTTAATTTCCATTAACGGTACGCGAATTAATTGTCATGTTATTGCATTCTTTAAGTGTTCCCGTGATTGCGTAGCTCCGCTACACCTTGTGAAATGATTGAGGCTAGGTGCACCCCTATGCCAAATGAAATACGCTTCTGGTTTGTGATCCAGGAAACGAGCTCTTGTGCGGGGAAACCCTGGCTCATTTACTGAGCATCGTGTACAGGGACCCTGGCTCGTTTACACGTGGGTTTTGGGGTAAGAGTTAAGCGGCAATTCAACTGGGAGTCTGTCCGATCAGCAACTGTAGTTGTAAGGCGTAAACTCTGGGTTCTGGGGTAGTGTTAAGTGGCCAATCAGTGTGAATGTCCAACAGTTCAGCTGTAAGACGTAAACATCTACAAATAACTTGAAACGTGACTAGTGAAAAGATTGAGATTGTTAGTAGCTTGGCTACTCTTGACATGCCCTGATAAATTGTTCTCTTGCACTTATTGTTTCACCATGTCTTACTTGTGCCCTCATACCATAACTGCCATGTCATGCATACTATAACTGCTAGGTTGTTAGTTTACCTTCATTTCCAGTTTCCTTGCCCAAGTCTTTTAGACTTGCTGACAGTGCCCCTTTACTCTTTTGGGTGACACATGTTAGATCCTGAGCCTGAGTTCATTGTTGAGGACGAGGTGTTTGCAGACGTCGAGCCCGAGCATGTGTTTGACGAGGACTTCGTGGACATGGGCGATCAGTCGTAGAGACTGTTTGTGTTGTTGTTTAGACTGTTTAGTTGTCGGTGCGTGGCACCAATACTCTGTTTATGTTTGTCTTCGTTTGGCCTTGTTCTGGGCCTTTAGACTCTTTCTTTTAGCCTGGTGGCTTTTCTGGATGTTGAACTTAATTTTAATGTTGGACAAATTCTGAGACTTGAGATTTTATTTCTGTCTCTCCTTGTGTTATTATTGTTGTTCCGTTTGTGGTTACAGGGACCTGCTTATGTTTTATTGACGCTTATCGGGTTTGGGGCTTCACAGCTCCACTCTCGTGCGGACCTTTTCACGTCTCGCCTCCATTTTAGGGAAGCGGGGCGTGACAGTGACGGACAATGCGACACAATTCGACAGCATCGGCTTCAGAGACTTTTGCTCAGAGCTGAAGATCAAGCTGCACTTTGCCTCTGTTGCTCATACCCAGTCGAATGGATTGGCAGAGGCAGCTCACAAAAGCATCCTCGGCCCCCTTCGAAAGAGAATAACCGGGCTCGAAGGACCTAGCCGGATGAAATCACCGACATACTATGGTCGTACAGAATGACCCACAAAACATTGACGGGGAAACGCCATTCATGCTGGCTTACGGATGCGAAGCCGTCGTCCCAGTGAGTCAATGAGTGACTGCTTCGACTCCAATACTATGATGAAGAAAGAAACTCAGCAGGTCTCGAGATCAACCTATAGCTGGTAGACGAGGTCCGCGAACAGGCTTTGGCGACCCTTATCGAACAAAAAGGACGCATGTCCCGCTATATCAACTTAAAGGTCCGTGTACACAGCTTTCGTGTAGGTGAGTTGGTGCTACGTAAGGCTGCTTTCACTCTCGAGATTCTCAAGCAAGAGAAGCTCACTGTGAAGTGGGAAGGACCTTACACAGTGATCGATGTACTCGGTCCTACCACCTACCGACTCGCTACTTTGGATGATAGAGAACTTTCTCATCCTTGGAACGCTCAGCACTTGCGGAAGTATTATCAATGATTGTACCAACGGGGGTAAAGGATTGAAATCTATCTTCGTCTTTTATCTTATACCTATTCAAGATAAATACAAAGTCGAATCGTCCGTCGATATTTATCCAACAATTCTTCTAACACCGCTCATCGACCGTAAGTCGAAGGGGCCTCGCCCCTCGCCACTGAATGACCCCTGTCGTCAGCCGTAAGTCGAAGGGTTCCCCCTTGCCACTGAACGACCCACGATGCTCGTCGGCCGTAAGTCGAAGGGACCTCGCCCCTCGCCACCAAACGACCCCTGTCGTTAGCCGTAAGCCGAGGGATTGCCACTCGCCACTGAATGACCCTAGTTGTTAGCCATAAGTCGAAGGGATCGCCCCTCGCCACTGAATGACCCACGATGCTCGTCGGCCATAAGTTGAAGGGGCCTCACCCCTTGCCACCGAACGACCACTATCGTCAGCCGTAAGTCGAAGGGATTCTCCCTCACCACGAAACGACCCACATCACTTGTTGGTCGTAAGTCGAAGGGGCCTCGCCCCTTGCCACTGAAAGAGCCTTGCAGTTAGCCATAAGCCGAGGGATCGCCTCTCACCACTGAATGACCCACAATGCTCGTCGATTGTAAGTCGAAGGGGCCTCGCCCCTTGACACTGAACGACCCCTGTCGTCGGCCATAAGCCGAGGGATCACCCCTCGCCACTGAACGACCCTAGTCGTCGGTCGAGAGCCAATGCATTACCCCTCGCTACTAAACGAAATGTGATTTATGGTTTAAAGGTTTGTGTTCAATCTGTTGAATACGCCTAACTTACCAACGACTAAACTTATCATCAGTTTCTAATCTATCGAAAGTTAAAGTCGTTGAGGGGGCCATACACACGCACATATTCAAATAGTAGATAAAAGCGCAAGAGTCACAACAATTTTTTATTCATTCCTAAGGAAACAGAAATGAAAAAGGATTACAAGAAACTTAAAACTAAGGCCTGTCGGCATAAGAGGATGGAGGAGTGCCCCCGAATGCGAAAATGCTGGTGAAAGCTTCCATCGCCTTCGTAAGCTTGGCCGTGAGCTCTGCCTTCTCATTCGCAGCAGTCTCCTTGAGCTCTACGACTTTGGCCCGAGATTCAGCGGTCTCTACCTTGCAGGCCTCTACCCACCTCTCAGAGTCAGAAGCTTTGGTTCAAAGCTCGAACGCTTCCTTCTTGATCGCGTCAAGCTCCGACTCAATCTGAGCCTTCTCCATCCTCCATTGGAGCTCGGCAGACTTGCGGAGGACCAACAGGGACGAGAGACTATTCTTGGCCTCCACAGCCACCTACTCAGCTGCCACCTTAGCCTCGAGGGCCTTTTGCAGGCCCTCCTCCACCTCTTTCATCCGAGCCTCGAGCTCGAATGCCTTACGCTCTATGTCCGCCACCCGTCGACCTCCCTCGATCAAGTCGACGGCTGACGGTGCAACACGGCGCCGAGAACAGACATCTGCAGGAAAGGTTAGTCAGGGATGGTAAACTCGGGCGTCAATGGACATAAGGCAGACCACATACCTGGTATCCACTCCCCACGAAAAAATTGGCTACCCTTTCGAGGTCTAACCTCTGAAGTAGCTCAGATCCCTGTGGAGAATCGAGTTCTCCACCAAGCGAGCGGTCATCCTGAAGTCCAATAAGGCCGACTCCTCCCTTCCAATGGAAAAGGGAGGTAGGTAAAAGTTACCCTGCACCGGCCTAGAGGATCGGGACGAAATCTGATTGAGCAATAATGCTTAATCGAACTCCGCAGGGATCGAATCGACCAAGGGGACGGGTGACACAATGCCGCCCCAGGGCCACTGATCCAGAAGGGGCATCACGGGAGCCTAAGATGTCGAAGGAGTCACCATCGCCCCCTGAGGCTCGAGAGGAGCGACCCATATATCCTTCTCCAAGGGATCCTCCTCCTCCGCTCGACTTCCCTTTCCTGACTCCTCCTCCCCATGGGGGGCATCTCCCTCTTCTGGCCAACAGCCTCTGTCGGCTCAGCAACATTGGCATCAGATTCAGTCGGCTCGGCAATGTCGGCAGCATCAATGTCGACCACCACTGGCAGCTCCAAAACCACAACGGAGGCCAGGGGCATAGCAGCAAACCGCACGAGGGCTTGACTCGAGGCCTCTCTGGAGGATGCTCGAGAAGAAGGCCTCGAGACCTGCCTAGCCTCACCTTCCTCGGAAGAAAAGCTCTGGTTGATTGGTAGGGGATATCGAGAGCTCGACCCCTTGGCACAAGCGCTCGACCCTTCAGCACGGGTGTCCGACCTTTCGACGCTTCTCCTTTTCTTCCGCTGCTCCCTCTAGACTCGGTCCATTCCAGAATCACCACTTCGTCGGTTTTCGTTAGTCATATCTGCAGTCAATGGATATAATTATCGTGAGTGGTGGAGATAAAGACATAGCGTCGAGATACATTACCTGGGCTCCACATAAGGATCTTCATCGTGTGATCATCCAAAAAATACTGAATCGACCTTTCTTGCCTCGGTCGACCCAGAAGGAGCTTCACTACCTCAGCCTTACCCAACGACAACCTGGCTTTGACCTCCTCCGATGATAACTGGGACTCTTCCGTAAGCTCAGGATTCGGATAACTCCAACTATTGAGCAACGGTCCCAGATCGGGAAGGATGACAAACACAAAAGTATCCTTCCACCCAGGGTCGGAAATCAGAAGGTCGTATATGAGCCTCGTTCCCGGGTGAGCAGCAATATGGTACCACACTCGGTGAGGGTCGGATATTATCCTGAAGAAGTACCTGAATAGCCCAAGGGTCGGTCGAACCCCACAAAGCTCACACAGGTCAATGAAGCCAACTAAGGAAAGGAAAGCATGATGAGCGAGTCTACAAATGAAAAGCTCCGAAGAGCACAGAACTTCTACGATGAAGGGGTAAAGGGGGAATCGGAGTCCTAGGCGAAAAGCTTTAAGATACACCCCCACTTCGCTCTTCCATGGAAAACACACTCTCTCATCCGAATTAGGCACTCTAACCCTAAAAGGATGACAAAGACAACCTCACCAGACCTCAGCAATCAGATCAAGGGAAAACCTAGGGGCCATCTCTAAGATAACTTCAGGGACCTTTGAGCTCCGATCTCTCCGGCAAATGGGAAGGTCTGGTTCCATCCAAACTACTTTTCTCTTTCCAGGAACTTCCACGCATCGCGGGGGCTGAAGGCGTTCCATGAGCTTCTCGTAGGTCCGCTCCTTCATTACGACCGGGGCAAACATACCTGATGAATCTAAAGAAAGTCAAAATCGGTCAGGAGGGAATACCTTAAGGGAAGGAAATGATCTTCAGGAAGGCAACACTGAAATCTAGCGGTCTTCGGGAAGGCAACACTGGAATCAAGTTTTTGAAACAAGAAAGAAGGCGAAATGAAAAGATCTCTTTTTCTTCCTCGCTTTTCTTCTTATACGAAGAAAATCAACCGACTAACGGTCGATGGACGACACGTGTCTGAAGCCAGCCACAAGAAGCGACGGAGATCAATTCAAAGATGAAAGGGTTTTGGCGGCACAAATCTAATCAAATGTTTCAAGAACCGTGCGCATTTAAGGAGATTACTCATTATTCAATCTCAATCAGCACAGTTTCAGAGGCATAAATGATGGAGGCCATTGTTAGTGCACGAGTACGGACCCTATTGGAGTATCCGCACACCCGACCCATTTGGCACATGCAGCCCGATACCTGTCATCAGAGCTGGGTGTTGTTGAGTCAGACGAATGGGTCGTTCGATCGTTAGGCAGGAACCAATATTCGGGAGAGGTTAATGGGGCCGAGAAAATGGGCAGCAGTTACCCCGAATCTCGGAGTAGATCGTGCCCGAATCAATGAGGGACGGTTACATGCAATCAGAGGGAAACCACCTATAAATGGATAGAAGAACAGAGGTAAAGGGGTTCCATTTGGGAGGTACGAGGTCTAAGACATAGAACTCTCCTTTCTCAACTTATATTTCTTACACTATAGAGCTTGTGCCTGATCGCGTCCGAGTGTACACCCGGAGAACGACTTGTAGTTTTACCGCAAGCACACGGTGTAGTGGCGAGTAGGTATCGAACTCAGGGAGGAACAAATGACCGTGTCTCTTTCCAATCACCTAGCTATCAAGAGAATCGAGAATTTTTTGGGGGTATAATAACCACAATCGTTCAAATATCAAGAGAAATATCAATTTAATAAAACGTCTAGGGATAGGGAATCCCCACTATGGACATTCTCTCATCATTGTGATTCATGAGTTTCATTATTGCTAAACTTGACTATAGATGAACAAGTCGCAACTAAATGTAGAACCAAGCTCACGCTCTCGTGCTATTGCCAGTCTATAGCAAACCTAGGATAGGGCCCACTCTCGTGCAAACCCTAGCCTAAGCCGCTAGCGTGAAGAACGACATCATTGTTCAATCGTATCTCGAGTCGACTCTCGTGCAAACTCGAGCTACGACCTAGGTTGTGATAGTTCCTATCCGTCCAATCTCTTGCAAACAGATATGGGTATAGAATCACAATTAAAAATCCTAGCTTTGGTCCAATCTCTTGCAAACCAAGTCTAGAGAAATCCAATTGTCAATCTAAATCGAATATCTAGGCCTTCCTATTAATTGGGATCCAATCTCTTGCAAATCCCAATCGATATGAATTCCTAGCTATCCGTAATTAATCAATCTCAACCTAACCCTAATCAATTCTAGCAACAGTTCCACAAATTCATCACAATTTAGAAATAGGGTTCATAGGGTTCATCCCCATGCCCTAGAACATCAAATCTACTCACTAGACATCATGCAAATCTCAGAAAAATCAACAATAATATCGGCACAATTCATTGCAAAAGAGAAATAATGCATAAAAATGGAGTTTTCAATAGAAATTGACAAACCAATGTAGATGGCAATGATTTCCAGCTGAGAATTCACCAAAGAGTAGCCCTTAAATCCCTAAAAGAAAGTCTAAAATTTTGTTGTTCAAAAGCTCCCTAAACTAGGGCAAAAACTGGGTTTAAATACCCCCCCAAAATCGCCCAAAAAATCGTGCCAAAAATGCCCCTGCGCAGCCCAAAAATCGGAACCCTAGCAACAGGCGGAGCGGTTCACTCGGCCGAGTGACCTTGTCACTCTGCCGAGTGACAAACCCTGTAAAAATACAGTAACTTCGGATGTTTCATGGTCTGTCTTCGGGGGATGGCTCGGCCGAGTGGCTTTCATCATTCGACCGAGTGAGCATTTGTACTCGGCCGAGTAGGCCTCCAAAGGGTCTCTGAGAATTGCAGTAACTTCGGCCTCTTCTCTGGACAATTTCCATGTACCACTCGGGCGAGTGAGATTTCTCACTCGGCCGAGTAGGCTATCTTCGTTCGGCCGAGTATACGCTGAAATTAACTCTGTGTGCGTATCCGTTCTGCCCGGCCGAGTGGGGCTTCTTCTTCGACCGTGTGGCTGTTCTGCTCGGCCGAGTGACGTGCTGAAATACTTGTTTCTCTTCTTTTTGCCTCCTCGTCGCTCCTATTGATTTCCTTCTTCTTCCGCTCATCCTCCATCGCTGATAAGCCCTCAAATGAGCCGTGGATGACACTCCTGAGCACTTACAATCCCCTCGATCTCAAAATCGCTCCAAATCGCTCCATATTTCCTAAAATACGACAAAAACAAGAAATAGTGAAAAGCATCGCATTATTGTCTAATAATCATGAAAAATGCGATATGGGCGATCAAAATGGCATGCAAACATGCGGAAAAAAAGGTATAAAATATGGAGGATCAAAATCCCCCAAGCTTACCTCTTACTCGTCCTCGAGGAAGATAAGTAAAAGGCGAACCCGACGAGAAAAATAATAAAAAGAGAAAACGGAAGAGATAGAAAATAAAGTAAGAAAGCAAAGAGAGAGATGCTAGATCATTTTCTCAGGACGTGGGCCTTGCTTACTCATATAGCATACTGCGAATATAAAACCCATGCCAAAGATTTTCACTTCGATATCACTATCATATGGATGCATTCTAAATAGAAAACCCGAGAATAGCGAAATAGTATGAAATATGGAGTTGTTCTAGAATTAACATCGTCTGAAGCATCTAAAGCGGTATACATAATCATAGACTACATACTTTTCAATTGAATGCTTTCTATTTGGAGTATAAGAGATATCACACAATATGGATCAATTAGAATAGAAGGGTATGGTTTTCATGAAGTGCATGCTAAGTATCAATTCCTGGATTTCGTAAAACTTTTAGTAATCTCACCGAGTATAGGAAATTACATAGCTTAGGTTGTCATGCACAGTCAAGTAGTCACTCTCTCACACATCATTGGATCCTCTCCCCCAAGCTTATCTATAAGCATGGTGGCATAAGTAAATCAATAAGTACATTCCCCATTTTTGAAGCTCCAATAAAAAATAAAAACAAAAGAGGGATGAAAGAGAGAAAGAGTATGATATGGGATCATGTATAAGCTTCTTTTCTCTTTTCTTTTTATTCTCTTTTTCTTTTTTTGGAAGTTTTCAATATAGCATATGTACATCTGAGATTCCAAATCAAAAGATAGAAAGATATTCATATGTTTTTCTTTTTGATTTTGGGGGCATTGGAGCATGGAATTTAATAGCGGGGGAAATGCCAATGATAGAATTGCTAAGGGGAGATTCACCAATGAATATAAGTATAGAAATAATGCTCAAGATATGTGGAGAAAAAAATAAATGTAACACTCAGTTCACTCTATAGGACGTGCACGACAACTTTCAGCAGAGTAATGTAATCTACTCAGTTTAATCTCAGAAAGTACACTAGTCTAGTTATATCAACCTAACATACATTCATTCAACCTGAAAGTGAGGTGTATAATTTTCATGCAATAAGAAGTGATATAAGAAAGGAAAGCAGTACTCCAGATATAAGCAATCAATGCGTGAAGCTTGGTGTGTTTTCTACGAAGAGCATACATATAAATTATCAGATTCAGCTAATAAAAGAATTTCACCCATATTCGTACATAAAAGTGTGGGTTATTATCTCAAATGCATAGCAAGACATAGCATATGATATCTGAAATGAAAACTATGGCATGACAAAGTAATATGCATATAGAGATAAGCTAGCACCACGTCATCATCATCACAGAAAATTCATCTCTAGCAAAAAGATAAAAGAAATAAGGATAAAAAGGAAATAAAACTACTGTACATATGCAGCACACAAAGAAAGCAAGAAAAACGTGATGCATGGTAAAAGCGAAAAAAGTAAGTGAAAAAGGTGTAAAAACAAAGAAAAGGTGGGAAGGTAAAAATAAAAGGTGACAAAAAAATAAAAAAGTGTGAGAACTCACTCCCCCAAGCTAAAGTGCATAGTGTCCTCAATGTGCAAAGTGTGGCACACCGAGAGACAAAAAGTGGGTGGGGTGGGTGAGGATGCATGCATGATGTAGAAAAAAGAAAGAAAATGGTATGAGAATGCTGGTGATGCATGCAGAGATCAAAATAATGCATATATGAGTGTCCCCAAAAAGTAATCCCTCTCTCCCAAAAAGATATAGACGGATAGGAGCAAAATGTCAACAAAACAGTGTGTGGAGGAGGGTGCAAAAGCAGCAGGCTCACAAAAAGTATCCAGTGTATCGACAACAAAAATGTGGAAGGCATCCAGTGTGTGCCTAAGGGGATAGGGGTGCACTAGCACCGTCCTATGGCAGAGGTGGGGGTGGGGGTGGTGGCTGCTGGCTGGGTGTAGGTGGTAGGGGTACACGTGCAAAAATATGATTCAGGCAAGCCTGAATACTAGGAAGTAAGGCGACACAGGTCTGGACTGCACTGGCGGTGGCAGAGAGAGCCCTAAAGTCTCCTCTGAGTCCACTGACTGTCCCCTTAAGAGCACGAATGCTCTGAACCAGAGAGTCAGGGGAGGTGGAGCAGAGGGTCAAACAGGTCGGACAGGTGAAGTACGGGGCTGTCTCACACGGCCACCGTAAAGGATGGGTGCAGCCATGGGGTGGTGCACGGGTGCTGTGCTCGCTAAGTGTCGCTCAGCCTCTGTGTGAGGCTGAGACGCAGGTAAGGAAGACGAGGAAGGAGCAGTAGCAGAAGCTGAGGTGGAAACAGGTGACGAGGCGGGTAGAGAGGTCAGTGACACAGAAGTGGGGACAGACGTCATGACGCTCTCAGAGAAAACAGCAGCAGTGGGGACAGACGGGTCAACAGCTGGGTGGCTATGAAAAAAAGTGAGGACAGGGCCGCCACTGCGACGGTAAAGGAGGTCTCGCCGCTCTCTAAAATGGTAGTGGGACACTCAGGGCTGGCAGTGGAAATGGGATCGATAGAAATGGGCACAGAGGTGGTGGCAGTGGTGGACGAGGACTCAGCAAAAGTGCTCCTGACACTGACAGAAGTGTGGACAGAAGTGTCGGGAGGTGCAGACGGGTCATGTGCAGGCTGAGGGATCACGGGGTCCTGGGGTGGAATGAGGGGCTCCTGCTGAGCACCCTCGGGCTCTAGTACGTAAGGGGCAGGGATGAGGAGATCCATCGCTGGAATCCAATCTCCGCCCGTGGGTCCTATATGAGTCCGAGCAGGGCTCGGA
Organism: Scilla litardierei; assembly: GCA_030789695.1. Taxonomy (NCBI): domain Eukaryota; kingdom Viridiplantae; phylum Streptophyta; class Magnoliopsida; order Asparagales; family Asparagaceae; genus Scilla; species Scilla litardierei. The sequence continues at coordinate 261,058,524 of CM061141.1, forward strand.
AGAATCATGTAATCGGCAGCGAAAGGACCATGGAGCCATACCTAGTGCTGACGACCATGAGGATGCAGCATCCTCATTCGGGCCATACCGTCTATCGATATTGAGGTGGGGCCCGGTGGTCGAGGCAAGTCAGCAGGCAGGTCAACTCCGCATAACAGAGCCAAGAGGGTAATCAGACAGCCGCAACAAATAGGCGTACGAGCGCCAACAGAAATGATGATGCGGTCGATGTACCAACTGGTGATATCAATCTCTATAGCGGGGACCAGAACGTTGGCTCCATCAAAAACCCTGGGATGTGTCATCACATATAGCATGTAGAGCTCAGGTGTCGACAACGTACCGGGCTCGTACCTCGCAAGAAAAGTAGTCGCCATAAGGTGCTGTGCAATGCGGAGGCATGGGTGGAGGACGGCAGAGGCCTTGGCCCTACTAGGGTCAAAGGCAAGAGGTGATCCCGTAATCTGGGTCCAGAAAGAGTGGGTGTCGAACGACGGGGGTGGGAGGTGCGTGGAAGCGTAAGCACGGTCTGGGTCAGGGACAGCGGGCCACTGGAAGAAAGCTCAGAGCATGTCAAGAGTGACCTGGCACTCCTGATCCATCAGGCGAAATGAGCATCCTCCAGGGATCCGCTCAATAGAGCTAAGGACCTCTAGTGTCGGGCGGATATAAGTGTCCACCGACACCGACAAGAAATCACGCCACCCAACGTTGTCGTACAGCGTGAGTAGCCCCTCTTGAACCCCTAGGCGCTCAAAGTCGGTGAGGTGTGCGAACCTAGTGGGTACGATCGAGCGATGGGAGATACGCTTGAATCTAGCATGCTGGACGTCATCCCGAAACGTAATCCCCATCGCATCAACGCGGGGGCAGGCTGTGCAGGTGGTGGAATGTGATCGGGAGGAAGCGGCTGTGTAGGTGGTGGTGGGCTAGGTGGAGGGGAGTCCGCCCTAGCGGAAGAGGAGCCAGGATCACCTGACTTCTTCCGCTTGGAAGCGGGCTCCCGCATGCGTGGCCTAAGGCGAGGCGGCATATATGCCGCGAGAAGTGCCCACTACCCAAGTAAAAATGCAAAGTGCTAGATGATGGAACGAGTATACCTGAGCACGATGCGAGAGCAAAAATCTAATGTGTGTGAAGAACGCCTCCTCCACGGGACTCTGAATACGTCCAAAAAGCTGCCCCAAGCTCCCCCAAGCTCCCCCAAGCTAACCTGAAACGCAAATAATAAAATCAGCGAATGATAATCAATATACATGGGGAAGATAGTGGATAACAGATATATATATAGGAGTTAATTTGAATTTGGGGCGAAATGGGCGTACGAAATGGGAGAATGGAGAAGAAATTCGGACATGGGGCGAAATGGGGATGACCGGCAGCGGGGGAGGGTGGCGCCGGCGAGCAGCGACGACGGGGTAGCATCGGCGTCGGTCGGCGGTCAACGTCGGCCGGCGGTGACGGCGGATCGAGCGAGGGGGGTTGCGGTTCGGGCGATTAGGGAAGGAGAAGCAGCGGGCTTGGGTGATGTTTGGGGAAAGAGGCATTTCGAAATTCGCGCTGCCCGCTGAGCGATTATATAGGGTAGTTACGACTCGACCGAGTGATAGGTTCATTCGGCCGAGTGAATAAAATTTTCGAAATATCTTCGCAACATACGACTCGGCTGAATGACTAATCCCACTCGACCGAGTGGATAAGTTCCATTCGGCCGAGTGGCATAGCACTCGGCAATATTCAGAGCGTGCATGGTATCTGATTCACTCGGCCGAGTGACAAGTCACTCGCCCGAGTGGCAAAATATACTGTAAACCGCAAAAATGACAGAAAGTTGGTCAGAACGATCTTCCCTGATCTGTACTCCACTCGGCCGAATGGAGTCTTTGCTCGGCCGAGTGACATATGTTACTCGGCCGAGTAGCCTCCTATTTTCTGCAATGGCTCTCTGTTTTCGCTCCATTCTCTGTTTTTCTTCCTCCAGTCAGTTCCTTCCTTCTCCTGAGCCCTGAGTGCGTTCCTGAAGCGCTCTCCCTTGCCTTGGTCATCTTCCATATGAATGATCTCTCTTTCTCCATCTCCTATCATCAAAAATAAAGCCCGTTGTCATGATTTTTATATACACTAGACTCTAAACACCAAGAAAAATCTACAATAAAAATGAAAATCAACTAAAAATGATATAAAACCATCGGGTTGCCTCCCGACAAGCGCTCGTTTAAGGTCATGAGCTCGACCCCTTATGATTTTCGTTTAGCGTGTGATATTGGGCGCATGTGAGATACGCCCGTCAAATTTACCGGGAAGGCCACTTGGATTTGGTTGTTGGTGCTCGTCGGCCCTCCTTGGCGTCCCCTCATCATGGGTAGATTCGGGGGATAATTCCCCCAAGCTTGAGCTAGAACCGATCTTCTTTCTCACCGGTGACACCGATCTTCTATTCGGTGGAGCTTTCCTCAATTTGTTGGCCGTTGAGAGCTTGCAAAGCTCCCTTATCCTCACGACATCAGCGTCGTCTTTATCATCGGCCATAGAGCTATCCGGAGGGTCCTCCAACTTTTCTTCAATGCTAGAAATTTGGCCTTCTTCAAGGCCATCATCATGGAGAGCGCCAATAGAATGCGGAATGGCTTCTTCGATCACCTCGTCAAGGAGGTCCACATAATCCTCTTGATAGAGCATATGCTTCATGGCTTTTGGAATATGGAACTCAACCTTGATGTTTCCGACATTTAAGGATAATGTGCCTTCTCTCACGTCGACTATAACGCCGGCGGTGGCTAAGAACGGGCGTCCAAGTATAAGTGAAGTCTCGCCCTCCTCCTTAATGTCCATAACGACAAAGTCACAAAGCAAACATATCCCTCCCGGAACTTGAAGCGGAATGTCCTCCGCGATCCCCACCGGCCTAGTAACCCGACCATCTGCTAGTTGTATTCTCATGTCGGTTGGCTTCAAGTCGGTCCCAGTATTCAATTTCCGGAACATACTAAGGGGCATTAGGCTCACACTTGCTCCCAAGTCAACTAAGGCCTTTTGCAATGGGACTCCTCCAAGTGTGCATGGGATGCAAAAGCTTCCGGGATCCTTGAACTTTGCAGGCTCCTTTTCTCTCCGGGTGAACCAAGTTCCTTGTTCGGCAAGCATTATTTTCTCCTTCCTCTTCTTTCCCGATATTAAGTCCTTCAAGAACATTGCATACGACGGGATCTCCTCTATAGCATCCAAGAAAGATATGTTGAGGCTTACTCCCCTCAAGTATTCAAGGAACTTGGCGAGCCTCTTCTCAATTTTGGCTCTCGCCAACCGTTGTGGAAAGGGCACCGGTGGCATGTAGGTGCGCTCCTCATTAGGATTCTTCATTTTAGACTTTCCTACTTCTTGCGGCTCTTTTGTGCTCTCCTCTTCAATAGCCGGTTTTTTCTCGTTCAAAATCTCTTCCACGGGCTTCTTGGTTTGGACCATGGCGGGAGTAGTATCCTTCCCGCCTCTAGTTGTGACCACCACTATCGCATTTATGTGACTGGTATTTCCCCGTGGATTGGGCTCTGGTTGAGCCGGTAATTGTTGAGTGTTTTTGTTTAGCAACGCAAGTTGCTCTCCGAGTTGCGCGACGACGGTATTTGGTGAATCTTGTTGCGCCGTCAACCTAGCATTGATTTTTCTTTGCTCCACCATGAATTCCTCCACCGTAGCTTCATGATCCGATCGTGGTTGGGGTTGTGGTGGGTTGGGAGCTCTCCAACCTTGGTTATAACCGGGCGGCCTATACGGTCCCGCTTGGTGCCTAGGCGGGTAATTTTGTTGCGGTGGTCCCCTTGGTTGGTATTGAGGTTGTGGAGGTGGAGGCCTAGCTTGAGTTTGTTGTGGCGGTGGTGGGTTTAGAGCCCCTTCATTGTTTGCATACGAAAATCCCGGATGGTTCCTTGCGGCTGTTTTGGCCCAATAACCGGAGTTCCCCCCAACATATTGCACTTGTTCCAAGGCTCCCTCTCTATGCTCTTCCTCTACGAACATAGCTTGAGATTGGTCTTGCCAATCACTCATATTGCTTACCGGCGTAGATGTGGGGGAAGCTCCATGTGGCTTATGATGTACTTCTCCAATCTCTCCACTACCTTGTGGAGAGAGTCAAATTTATTCGAAAGCTCCGCTACGGCCTTGGCCTCATATATGATCGTCGGCTTCAAGGAGGTAGAAGATTGCCCTCGCTCGTCACCCCATTGTTGATTATTAGAGGCCATCTCCTTTAATAGGGACGTAGCTTCATCCGGTGTTTTGGAAAGAATGGCTCCGTTGGCGGTTGCATCTATGATTTGCTTAGTGCCCGGTTGGAGTCCATTATAAAAGATGTGAACTAGCTCCCATGCCTCTATGCTGTGATGGGGGCACTGATGCTGTATAGATCCTTAAAGCGCTCCCATGCCTCGTATAGGGTCTCCTGCGGTCCTTGCTTGAAGGACATGAGTGCACTTCTAATCTTCACCGTCTTAGATGGCGGGTAGAATTTATCAACAAAAGCGCTAGCCAACTCATCCCAAGTAGTGAATATACCTTTCGCCTGCGTCCTCAGCCAATATAGAGCTTTGTCTCTGAGGGTGAAGGGGAAAATTCTCAAACGGATCGCATCGACGGAGACACCCGACATTTGAAAGGTGACGCACTTGGCCAAGAATAGCTGGATGTGATAATGTGGATTCTCATGGGAGTTCCCATGGAATGGTTCTTGTTGCATTAAGACCACTAATCCCGTCTTGAGCTCAAAATTCTTATCCGCCGCCAACTCCGACATAGCGATGGAAGAAGTAGTGGAGGAAGTCTTAGGCCGAAGCCTATCTCTGATGGATATAATTCTCGCCATACGTGCCGCTAGTTCCTCCGGTGTCTCCGCGATTCATACAAGTATCCTCTGTATTGAGCCTTTTCTTGGCTCTAAGCCTTCTCTCAGTACGTTCGATTTCCGGATCAAATATAATATCCTATGGATCCGTCGTCGATCTCATGTACATGCAAAGAAAAACAGAGTTACGATGGAATTGTTAGCACGATAGAGGACTAAAATAAAAAATAATAAAACAAAAGGAAATAGCTAAGTAGAGAAAATAAAACACTGTCGCCTCCCGGCAACGGCGCCAAAAACTTGATCGCGTCCGAGTGTACACCCGGAGAACGACTTGTAGTTTTACCGCAAGTGCACGGTGTAGCAGCGAGTGGGTATCGAACTCAGGGAGGAACAAATGACCGTGTCTCTTTCCAATCACCTAGCTATCAAGAGAATCGAGAATTGTTTGGGGTATAATAACCACAATCGTTCCAATATCAAGAGAAATATCAATTTAATAAAACGTCTAGGGATAGGGAATCCCCACTACAGACCTTCTCTCATCATTGTGATTCATGAGTTTCATTATTGCTAAACTTGACTATATGTGAACTAGTCGCAACTAAATGTAGAACCAAGCTCACGCTCTCGTGCTATTACCGGTCTATAGCAAACCTAGGATCGGGCCCACTCTCGTGCAAACCCTAGCCTAAGCCGCTAGCTTGAAGAACGACATCATTGTTCAATCGTATCTCGAGTCTACTCTCGTGCAAACTCGAGCTACGACCTAGGTTGTGATAGTTCCTATCCCTCCAATCTCTTGCAAACGGATATGGGTATAGAATCACAATTAAAAATCCTAGCTTTGGTCCAATCTCTTGCAAACCAAGTCTAGAGAAATCCAATTGTCAATCTAAATTGAATATCTAGGCCTTCCTATCAATTGGGATCCAATCTCTTTCAAATCCCAATCGATATGAATTCCTAGCTATCCGTAATTAATCAATCTCAACCTAACCCTAATCAATTCTAGCAACAATTCCACAAATTCATCACAATTTAGAAATAGGGTCCATAGGGTTCATCCCCATGCCCTAGAACATCAAATCTACTCACTAGACATCATGCAAATATCAGAAAAATCAACAATAATATCGGCACAATTCATTGCAAAAGAGAAATAATGCATAAAAATGGAGTTTTTAATAGAAATTGACAAACCAATGTAGATGGCAATGATTTCCAACTGAGAATTCACCAAAGAGTAGCCCTCAATTCCCTAAAAGAAAGTCTAAAATTTTGTTGTTCAAAAGCTCCCTAAACTAGGGCAAAAACTGGGTTTAAATACCCCCCAAAATCGACCAAAAAATCGTGCCAAAAATGCCCCTGCGCAGCCCAGAAATCGCAACCCTGGCAGCAGGCGGAGCGGTTCACTCGGCCGAGTGACCTTGTCACTCTGCCGAGTGACAAACCCTGTAAAAATACAGTAACTTCGGATGTTTCAGGGTCTGTCTTCGGGGGATGGCTCGGTCGAGTGGCTTTCATCATTCGGCCGAGTGAGCATTTGTACTCGGCCGAGTAGGCCTCCAAAGGGTCTCTGAGAATTGCAGTAACTTCGGCCTCTTCTCTGGATAATTTCCATGTACCACTCGGGCAAGTGAGATTTCTCACTCGGCCGAGTAGGATATCTTCGTTTGGCCGAGTATACGCTGAAATTAACTCTGTGTGCGTATCCGTTCTGCCCGGCTGAGTGGGGCTTCTTGTTCGGCTGAGTGGCTGTTTTGCTCGGCCGAGTGACGTGCTGAAATGCTTGTTTCTCTTCTTTTTGCCTCCTCGTCGCTCCTATTGATTTCCTTCTTCTTTCACTCATCCTCCATCGCTGATAAGCCCTCAAATGAGTCGTGGATGACACTCCTGAGTGCTTGCAAACCCCTCGATCTCAAAATCGCTCCAAATCGCTCCATATTTCCTAAAATATGACAAAAACAAGAAATAGTGAAAAGCAACGCAATATTGTCGAATAATCATGAAAAACCTGATATGGGCGATCAAAATGGCAGGCAAACATGCAGAAAAAAGGTATAAAATATGGAGTGATCAGCGCCGCCAGTCCTGAGACGATCCTCCGTGGGTCGATCTCAGCTGCACCAAGCTCCCTTTCTTCCTTAAGTTCCCATATTAACTTAAGCATCGGAGGGGATTTGGGTCGGAACCCAGATCCAACCCCCTAACGTATCCATGTGGTGCATATCAACAATCTTCATCTAGTGTCGAAGGTCATCATCGAGCTTCCTAGCCTCGAACGATCGATGCATCAGTTGCTCGAAGGTCGATCAAGCATCACACGATCATCAACTACCATAACCCAACCCCGGTTCTTCCAACCGAGGGTCCCACTCCATTTACTAACAAGGCTCTGACTAGCACCAAGTGTCTACGTCAGCTTGACAACTGTCTCGGTCAATTTTGGCCTTAACAGACAGAGACCAGACTTCACAATAATGTCTATATTCATGAGGATGGGTCTCTGCATTTTGGGAGCATAATCTGTTTGCCATCCGGTGATGTATGAGATGAACTGCTGAGAGAAACTCATAGCTCACCTTATTCTATTCATCCCGGAGGCACCAAAATGTTTCGTGATTTGCAAAAACATTTTTGGTGGCAGGGTATGAAGCGTAGTATAGCCAAGAGTGTGGCTTCATGTCTGACCTATCAACAAGTGAAGGCAGAGCAACAGAGAATGGCAGGACTGCTGCAACCTCTTCCAATCCCAGAGTGGAAGTGTCAGCATGTGACGCTGGAATTTATGACTGGGTTACCCCGTACTCCTCGAGGATATGATGCTATTTGGGTTATTTTTGATCAATTGACCAAATCAGCTCATTTCATACCTTTTTGAGTTGGCCAATCATCCGATCATCTTGACAAGAGATACATGGAGGTAAGAACCTTATCTTCTCTATCTATATTGAGATTTGTTGTCAATCTAGATTCTGAATTGAGGTTTGTATATAGGAAATCGTGAGGCTTCACGGAGTAGCTACATGCATAATCTCCGACCGTGATAACAGATTCATGTCACATTTTTTGGAGAAGTTTGCAGACCAACTTGGGAGATTGGTTGAGTTTCAGCACTGCATACCATCCGCAGACAGACGGTCAATCAGAGAAGACAATTTAGATCTTAGAAGATATGTTGAGGGCACATATGCTGGATTTTAAGGGCTTTTGGGATGAACATCTACATCTGGTAGAGTTCACCTACAATAATAGTTACCAGGCCAGTATAGGCATGTCGCCATTTGCAGCCTTATATGGAAGGAAGTGTTGGTCTCCTCTTAGTTGGGATGATGTTGGTGACCATGAATTGTTGGGGCCAGCGATGATCGCTGAAACAGTGGATGCAGTGAGAGTTGTCAGAGATAACCTTCGTATAGCCCAAGACCGTTACAAGCACTGGGCAGATGTGAAGAGACGACACTTAGAATTTTAGCCAGCCGATCATGTGGTTTTGAAGATCTCGCCTACACGAGGACTAATCCATTTTGACAGACGAGTAAAGTTGAGTCCAAGGTATATCTGACCATTTGAAATTTTAGTTGGCAAGGTGGCTTATAGGCTTGCATTACCAGCATCTCTTGAAGGGGTGCATAACGTGTTTCACGTATCACAGCTCAGGAGATGTATTAGAGATCCTAGTCATGTCGTCGACTTCTCAGAGATCGAAGTACGACCAGACTTGACTTATGATCAGCGACCAGTGGTAATTTTGGACAGAAGACAGAAGATGATGAGGAAGAAGTCCATCAGTCTTGTGAGGGTTATGTGACACCGAGAGTCACCAGGAGAATCTACTTGGGAACTCGAGGATGAGATGAGAGAGAAGTACCCTCACCTATTTGTATGATGATGTGATTTGTTGTGAGACTATGTAAGATAATGTAATGTATAGAATGACTCCTCCCCTTTTATTTTGAAATTCCGAAGACAGAATTTATTTTAAGGGGGATATGATGTAATGGACCCAAATCTTATATACGTGTATTAATACATTTTTCTGGGCATATAAATACGCGTATGAATTTTGGGAAGCCTTGTATATTTTTTCTTTAAATTTTTGTGATCTTAAAATTGTTTTTAAGAAATTTCATAACACCCTTGGAATTATTAAATGGAGTATATATAAGTATATACTTGTATGATATAGTATAATATGTATAATATATGTATCTCTATTAAATTTAAAAATCTAAAATCCTAAATACCATGATTAGCCACCTCATCCTTGAGATGTGGCATCACCAGAATAACACCCACCTAACACTAATTAGGTGGCTAACTTTGAGGGTTTTGAGGAAGCAGGAGGCGGCTTAAGGGAGAGATTTTAAGAAAAAAATTTCAAGAGAAACCCAAGGAAAAAGGAAAGAAAAATCAGAAGAACTCTCTCTCTCTCTCTCAGACCTACTCAGTTCACGCATCATCCCTTTCTTGCTACCGATTTCTCTTCATGCAAACCCAAAACTAAAACTTCAAACCTTAGTTCGTTAGATAATTGGAGAGGAAGGAAGAAGGGAGCTGAGCTTCCAGAAGGTCTTCCAGGAGAATAAGGGCCCCAGAAATTATAAGTGGACTTGCAGAGGTAGGATCCTAATGAAGTTAGATAAGATTCAGTTTGAATCATGTAAGGAATTTTAACTTCGTCGCTGTCAAACTTGACAGCAGATGAAACCACAGGTCGTGTGACCCTTCACATGACTGTGTCGATGTTGCGTCGAGACCATACATTGTATGATGGTCGTGTGCTGGTCGTCTAGCCACCAGAGTAGCCGCACGGTCGTCCTACGACAGTGCTATGAATTATTAGCCCACACAGCCGTGTCGAGCTATGACACGGTGGCTCCTTGAGCCCAGCAACATCGACTTATATGCTTACTTATATACAACACAGTCGTGTCGACTTGATGACACGGTCATGTCAATGGTTCTTTCCCCCGTAGATGTCGATTTAGACCCAAACGGCTTAGCAGTCACCCCCTAACACACGGCCGTGTCAATGGATGACACGACCGTGTGGTCGTGCCGCCATAACGCCACATGACTGTGTGGCTAAAACCACATGGTCGTGTGCCCCTCTTGCCACCCCTAACCATTCCCCCACCACACGGCTGTGTGGGCACTACCACACAACCGTGTGGGTCGTTTTACTGGGCTACTCAACATTACTCCACACAACCATGTGGAGGCACCACTATTGATGAGGGATTAACAATAAGACCAAGTAAGGGACGAGGGGTTATCTCATGGTGGGAGTGGCCTTTAGGCTTTACGTCTAACGAGGGTTGTTCGGTGGTGAGGAGAGTGTGTCCTCGACTTACGTCTGACGAGAGATCATTTGGTGGCGAGGGGAGTGGCCCCTCGACTTACATCCGATGAGAGTCGTTTGGTGGCAGGGGGTGCTCCCACCACCTACGTCCGATGAGGATCATCCAGTGACGAGGGGAGTGGCCCCTCGACTTACGTCTGACGGTGGCGAGGAGGTGGCCCCTCGACTTACGTCTGACGAAAGTTGTTCGGTGGTAAGGGGAGTGACCCCTCGACTTACTGGCGAGAAGAGTAAGGAGTTTATCCTGGATCGTATAACTTGGTCGGCCCGCGAATGGTTGGCCCTCCGATCATATATCCGAGTGGCCCATGGGGACATGTTGTTCGAAACAGATTAGACTAACACATGCATTTTAGATATTGTGTAAAACAAGACAACTGACCTCACACTTGAGAAGCATTTATTAGCTCGATAGAACAAAAATGAAAGAAATCAATAACTGGTATGACTCATTCTCTTCACTTGCATGTCTACTGGTAGTATTTTTGCAAATGCTCTGTGTTCCAAGGGTGAGTAAGTTTCTTTCCCTCCTTGGAAGATAGTCGATAGGGGGCTGGGCCAAGGACGTCGGTCACCTTGTAGGGGCCATCCTATCTAGCGACGAGCTTCCCTCAGTGAGCAATTTCTAGAGAAAAAATTGCCTTTCGTAACACTATATCTCATATGCAGAAACTTCGCCCCAGACTTGAATTATAGTAGAGAGTCAAATGATCCTTCTGTCTGATGAGGGTGGTAAGGGCTCGATCTCTAACCTCGCCGATCAATTATGAGTTGAACTCAAGTCCTACTGAATTTCTTTCCTCATAGAAGTATTTGAGGCAGAGAGGCTCTTCTCCTACCTCAACTAGGACGACTGCCTCACATCCATAGGCAAGTATAAAATGGGTCCCCTATAGAATCTTTGCGGGTCGTCCTTTATGACAAAAGTATCCCGGGGAGCTCTTCTGGCCAGCACCTTTAGCTTCTACGATCTTTTTTCACAATGGCTCCAGAATGCACTTGTTAGCTGGCTCTGGCAGCCCATTGGACTGAGGGTGAGCCATATAAGAAAAGTGCAATTTGATCTTCCATTCGAGCAAAATTCCTTAAACCCAGCACAATCGAATTGCGTTTTATTGTCTGTGACGATGGAGTGGGGGACGCCGAATCGATAGATGATCGACTTCCACACAAAACTTTTGACATTCTGCTAAGTGATGCGTGCCAATGGTTCTACCTCAATCCACTTAGTAAGGGAGTCTATGGCCACGACCAGGAACTTTCATTGTCTGCTTGCCGGGGTGAAATGCCCAAGGATGTCCAACCCCACTTAGCAAATGGACCATGGCTAATAATGAGGATTAGGTCTACAGGAGGGGCCAACTGGTGTTTTGTGATTTTTGGCACATTGGACATTTTCGCACGAACTCGGTCGCCTCCTCAAACATAGTCGGCCAATAATAGCCATGTTTTAAGGCTTTCAAAGTAAGTGCCTTTTCCCCACAATGGTTTCCGCAGATGCCTTCGTGTATTTCTCGGATCACATAATCAGCTTCCTACAGATTTCAACACTTGAGCTATGGGAGCACGTCATACCTGGCCCAACACTTTTTGTACAGTGAACCCTCCTACATAACGAACCAGAAGGCTCTCATTTCCAACTTTCCTGCCTCAGTTGGATCGATCGGCTTCTCTCCGGTCCTAAGGTACTTGATTATGGGGTCCATCTAAGTTGGGTCCTGATCGATGCTCTACAGTTCGTCCTCATGCATGCCCGGGTATAGAATATGCTCTACGTACATAGCTCGTCCCAGCTCCGCTGGTGATGATAAGGCAAGATTCAATAGGGCGTTGTGAGAGTCCTCGATCACAGAATATGATGGACCTCCACTTGTTCGAATTTGGATAACTCGGCTTTTGCGATCCGTGGCATCGCCTCCTCTAGAGCCTCGTAATCTCTGATCAACTGGTGGACGACAAGTTGGAGTCACTGTACAAGTGAACTGTTTGTGCCCCTAATGTTCGAGCCAACATGAGGCCGTTGATGGCAGCCTTGTATTCCACCATGTTGTTAGTGGTCAGGAAATTGAACCAAAGTGCGTAATCAAGTATGTTGCCCTCTGGAGTTTGGCCAACTATACCCGCTCCACTCCCGTCCCTGGTGGCTGAGTCATCCGACTGCACGATCTATGCTCCTCCTCCTCCTGGTTTATCTACCGATGAGTCACTACCTGTCGTGGAAGAAGAAGGGAGGTCGGTTACCAAATTAACAGTTTGTATCTTTGTCGAGGGTTCGTCGTCATAGGTGCACTCGGTGATGAAATTAGCCAAAGTAAGCTCTTTGATGGTTGTCCTTGGTCTGTAGCGAATGTAAAATTCACTCAACTTGACTCTCCACTTCAGCATCCTACCCGATCGATCCAACCTCTTCAGGGTTTGCTATATAGCAGTATTCGCGGGGACTAGGATGGTATGTGTCTGGAAGTAGGGTTAGAGCCTCCTCGCTAACTGGATTAGAGTGAACGCCAATTTCTCTATTCTACTCTAGTTGATCTCAGACCCCGAGAGTATCCGAATTTCATGGTGGATCGAACATTGCACTCCCAATTCTTCCTTGACTAAGGCCGAGCTAACAGCCCTTTGAGTAGTTGCTAAGTAAATGATCAATTAGTCCCCCTCATTGGGCTTCGTTAAGAGTAGTGGATTGTGAAGATACTCCTTTAGTTTGGAGAAAGCTGGCTTACAATCTTGTAACGACCCGTTCTCGAGGGCCCGTTACTTATTTGATATTTGTGCAGGTCCTGCAGTTAACCAGTGAAACCAAAATAGCCACGATGCAGAGATGTACAAAAATACCCAAATAGTGTCCAACTATTACAATTCATACTGTACAAAGTTCCAACAATGATACATGAAAGAAAGAAAGTACATAGCAAAAATAAAATTGAAAGCTGCGGGCTCAGGGTCGAACTCTGGCGCTATCAACTCAAGAGCATCTACCTCCATATGTGCGTCGTCTGCGGTGTCACGGAGATGGAACAGTAGGTAAGTCACAACAATTCTAAACACAGAAAAGAAGCAGTGTACAAGTATGGCAAAAAGTAACTATGTACAAGCAAACCAAAGTGAAAAGTAAAGTACTGAGCAACGACAGTATATAGCTGGTAGTAAAGGTAAACAGAACTGCAAAGAAAGAAGAAACGATACTGTGGTAGTGCAAGTGTAAAGCAGGAAAAACAAGTGAAGTGACGTACTGGTAACTGCACAAGTATGGCAAGTAAAGTACATGTAATGCATAAAGAAAAAGGTGGACGTATAAATACGAAAAGTAACGTGCAAGAGCAAACATGGTGATAGCAATGGTGAGACTAGCAGGCATGAACTGTAACGATAATAAGCATGCAAAGTACTGAATAAGACGCCCTAAACTATGTGATGTGACTCATGTAGGAAAGTATGATATGCAACCATGAGTCATCTCCATTGCCACGGGGAGTAAATCCCGGGCGTCAACTACAACATACTTTGGAAATGAGACGAGACGAGACGAGACGAGAGAGAGTGACTCCGGTCATAGCTCGCACACTTTCTCTACAATGAGTTACCCCAAACCCCAGTGTCATGTGTATCGATTACATGCTTTCTTACGATATATTCCTTTAGCAATTTAACGAGATATTCCACGAGATATTCCACAAAACATTCCACGAGATATTCCATCAAACATTCCACGAGACGTGCCACATGATGTCATTAGTTTTACGATGATAGTTAAGCTAGGTTCACTGGTGGACTTTCTTAAAGTAAAGCAAGGTGGACGCTAGCAAATTTGAGGATAAAAACAAGTCCAACAAACATGGAACAAAAAAAACTGTTATTTTAAAAGTTCATACGAGGACACTAGTTAACTTTCTAAATCTAGAATTTACTGTGACTTACTAATTAAGAGCTCGTCGTGGCAAGACGAGGTTGGAGCTAGAGAAGCTGGTGCACGTGGATTTGTACATGCAAACACAAGAAACAATTGGTTAAAGCACACACTATTTTCTATTTATTAAACTCGATCGTTTGGATTTTTTAAACCGATTAAAACGGTGATGAAATGTGTTCTAAATTTTTCTATAGACTAGATATGTTAAAAATAATTTTACAGCAAGAGGAAATATTTTTCAGAAGTCTCTGTTAATTTTATAATTTTTTAAAAGCATAAAAACAATTTAAAAACTAATTTTAATTAAGTAACATATTTATTCAAACATTTATTCTGGATGCAATCTGCATCGGAAAGTTGCAAATGAGTTGTCAAACGACTGTCTCGAAGAGTACTATAACATATATTTTTATCACTTATTAGTGTACGTGAAAACAGAGAGTTACGTATTTTAAAAAGAAAATAATGTATTTAAAATTTAGGCTTAAAAATTAATTCTGGAAAAACTAAGTATCTGATCGAGATGAGACTAGTGCCATTGGATCCAGAATATTATTTCCGATTTTTTGAAGCTAGTCTCACATTTTTGGGGGCCCTTTATTATTAGTTATGAATTTAAAACCATAAAACCCTATTTATTTAATTAAAAAAATACGAAAATACGCGTATTAATACGCAAATACATTGAAAAATACGTTTTTAATATCGCGTTCACCTCTTCGTCCGTTCGTTGCATGCAGGGGGTTTCTTGGGCTCTCCGACATCGGAGGATGGCGGCGGCATCAAGGCGGGACGACAGCGGATGGTAGGTTTCAGAAACGAGGCGATGGCGATGAGGAGGTGGTGTTCTTGAGGGGCGGAGGTTTCTCCGGGCGGTGGGTTCGTCGTGAGGCTGTCGGGGCTCGCCGTGGAGCTGTCGAGGGCGGTGTGCCTCGTGGGGGCGAAGAGAGGCGGCGGTGGCGACCCAGGTGGCGGTCGAAGGGAGCAGGCGGGGCTCACCGACTGGGCCTAGAGGGGAGCTCGGAGGGTGACGTGCCCCCGGTTTGCGAGCCGCAAATGGCCGGGGGACCCGCGTGAGGGTTTAGATATTTGTAACCGCAAGCGCACGGTGTTGTAGTGTAGCTTGGGGGTCGAACACAGGGAGGCTATGATGTGCTTGTGTCAAAGAGGACCGAGATCACCCCGTGGGTGAGCTAGCCCAGATCGAATGATGGGTTGTCACGGTAAAGGAATGCAAGGTATAGACAATATGAAAATAAAACCCGGGACTTTGGTTTCCACCCCAACGAGCGACTCTCGCCGATACGGCCTACGGGTAGGATGGCGATCGGAATTAGGGTCTAATGGTGAGACGTTGCCTTTAAAAGTGGTACCGGCATCCCATGGGCCCGATATTCTGGTCGGTACCCAGGATGATACGCCGGACTTCCCGGGTTCGATCAGTGGGCACTCCCGTGTCCATTAACACTGCTCGACTCCAGGAGCACTAAGCTCGCAACGATAACTCCCAACGTCTCATCCTGCCGCTCCCGCGCGCTTGGATTCGGTGTCTACGCTAAGGGCGTGAGCCATGGCTAGGGAGTCAACCACCAAGTTTATTCCCACTTGGCCCAACGGTCAAAGGCGGTCTTTTTCCCACCGATGACAATAAAACACCCCGCATAACCGTTAGATTCCTAATCCCTATCGATTTCCTAACCCGATGGATGCATCGGGAAGAGCCCCCGAAGGGGTTTCCGCCAAAATCCCAGATTTGGGAACTACTTACAAATATTCATTAAAAAGCGATCTAAACGAAAATGAACCGTTAAAATCATAATCAGACAATAGGAATGCAAAGATAGTAAAGCAATTAAGATAATACTAAAGTTTTACAAAGATCCGAAAACTTACAAAACCTGGGAAATTACAGCCGTCACAAAATGAAGAAAACAGTAAAAAATAACCAACTCCCGAATCTGGGAAACCTAGGGTTCTATTTATTGAAAACGACATCACCCGATCGGTTGACAAGTCAACCGGTCGGGTGAGCCGCTTCACAAAATCACAGCGCAATGCGGGGGTTTCACCCGGTCAGTATGAACCAGTCGGTTGGAACTTGGTGCGGTCGATTGGATCTTGATGCCGATCGGTTGGATCTTGGAGCGGACCGGGTGAGGAGATCGGTTGGAGCTTAGAGTTTTGGCTGTTGAAATTCAGCTACAGGTGAACCGATCGGGTGAAGGTCACCCGATCGGTTGGAAATCAGCTTCGAATTTCCAGAGACTTTGAGCTTTTGACCCAGTCACTGAACCGACCGGGTGAATTCTCGTGAGCTCCAAGCTGCGTCCGGGTGATGCACGCGTGCATCACCCGATCGGTTGGAGATGACCAACCGACCGGGTGAGGGGCTGAAAGATGCAATCTTCGTCGTTTGACCCCCTGGATCACGCGCGACTCTTCCCGTTGCTCCGGGGACACATGATATCATCGTTTACGTCCCAAATGCCAGCAAACTCCTGCAAAACACGGTAAATACGGAAAAGTGAAAGAAAACAAGAAAATACAAGAAAACACGAGAAAACAAATAAAAGACGGCGGTATATACGGAAAAACACGGAAGAAAACGCGCGTAAATATATGAAATATAAACGCACGTCAAAATCCCCCAAGCTGAACTCGTCCTCGTCCTCGAGGAAGACGAGTGAGAGTAGGAGCTCGGAGGGAAAAATAGAGAGAAAGAGAGAAAAAGAAAACTCTATATCCTAGATCGCCCGTCAGGGCCAACAAAATCAAAAACGACACACCAAGTAAGCAAACGCCAAATCACATCACTAAACCTAGGAATACGAGTCCAAATAAGTGCCATGGGCCCACGCGGTGAAGCGCGAGTGAGTGTGGCCGTGTGCTAGCAGTCGGTGTCGCTATCTACGATGTGCAATAAAGCTCAATATACACAGACCCAGGAAACAACCCAAATACTGATTCGAATTTGAAATTGCGGTGAATATTAGTTCAAGCATGCATGAGAAGAGTATAAGAATAGAAGCGTATCATGCATCGGGGACTCCACAACTAGGGTTAAGGAAATCACACCACTATAGCCAAGATACTAGCTAAAAAATTCCTAAGCCAAGTGTTTTCGAAACCGACGGGGGATGAGATGATGTGGAAAAGAACACTCGGTGCAAATTCTCGCCTTCCCTTTATTCTCGGCAAGTAGGAAAATATTCACACGGGAATTTTTTCAGGTATTGGGCAGTTGTATATTTTTTTACTTTTTTGGCTATACAAAATTTTTCATTTCTTTTTGGGATTTTCTTTTCTTTTCTCCCTTTTTTTGAATTTTTGGGTTTTTGGCTATACACATGTGTACTCTCCCAAGTGGGAGAATGGTACACGACGAGGGGATTTGCACCAAGTAAAACAAAAAAGAAGTCGGAATCTAAACACTTGGGCAAAGGAAACTATTCTCGCTAAAATAGAGCATGAGCTAAATGGGTTATCCTAGTCCTTAATTGTGGAATCCTGACACATGCGAAATGAAGCGTACGATATATATGGCATGCAGAAGAAGCAGACAGTAGAAATAAGTACCGCATATTCATATCGAAACATGATAATCTAGGGGTCATTCCTGGACAGGTATATAAAGTAAATCACAAAGTAGAAGCACACCACACGGTTAGGCACGACACACGACTCACAAAAAAGCTAAGTGGACCCACGATGCGTGAAATGCAAGAGGACTCGAAATCCTAGGGTTAGTGAATGTGATGCTAGGTGCTAGGTGTGTGTGATTTTTTTGACGATTCATCATAGGGTTCATCTCTAGGAGAAAGAGATAAAAAGAAGAGAAGAAAAAATAAAAACACGATGAAAACGACACAAAAACGAAAAAGAAAGACTCAAATGACGCACAAAGTGCCACTCCCCCAAGCTGCATCTTGCATTGCCCTCAATGCAATAAGAGTGAGTACAGGAGGGCAATGAAAATGCGGGGGGAATACGCACCGACACAAAAAGAAATGAAAAACGGGGAAAACATAAATACGAAACTGAAAATAAAGAAAAATCAAAATCAAACCACACGACACGAAAAACGAAATAAAACCACACGACACGACAAAACAAAAAATAAAAAGTAAAAACAAGCACACACACAAGAAGAAAATAAAACACGACAACACAGCAAAACAGACTTCCCCCAAGCTAGACATGACAGTGCTAGCAAATAAAATGTGATCGTGAAATGCAGAAATATGCAATGGGGAGTCAAAAACAAACAAAGTGAAATCAAAAATCAGGAGAAGGCGAATCCTCGTCCTCCTCGGAAGAGGGTGTGGGTGGGTGGGTGGGGGAAACAGGGGGTGTGCGGAGAAGCGGGGAAAGAGGTGGAGGAATAGGTGCAGCGGTGGTGTGAACGATGGGAGGAGTGTCAGTGGGGGTGGGTGGTGGTGGGAGGACGTCGATCAAGGCAGTGGTGAAAGGAATAGAAATGGGGGGAGAAGATGCGATGGTGACGGTAGTGGGTGTGGGTGGGAGAGACTTGGACCGCACCGGCAATTTCCTGCGGCGCACATATGATGTGACGGTGGAGGAGGTAGAAGGTGGTGTGGGTGCGATGGAAGTGGTCGGGAGGGGGGAAGTGGATACCGGGATGGGAATAAATGAGGGAGGGGGAGATGATCACCTAGGTGGGGGTGGGGGAGGTGGGGATGGGTGGAATGGCGGAGGAGAAGAATGTGGTGGGGGATGTGATGGAGGTGGGGATGTGTGGGAGGGTGGAGGAGAAGATCGTCGAGGTGGTGAAGGTGGAGGTGGTCCGTGGATGTGAGTGAGAAGGCGAAGAATGGCGGCCACGTTCCTCTCAAGTGCGAGGAAACGTGGGTGAGTGAGAAAGGAGGGCGGTGATGGGTTCGAGGAGGCAGAGGACATGGCGAGATCACGGAGGGCAGCGACCTCCCTCTCAAGACCAAGACGTGCAGAGACCTGGCGATGACCAAAGGATGTGGACTGACATGAGGCAGAAGTGGTGTCGGCAGGTAAGGTGGAAGTAGTGCCGACGGCGGCGGTCATGCCGGCACAGGACACAAGGCCAGAAATGGCCGCTAAGAGGTGCTCAGAAGTGATGGGGCCAGGAGCAGAAACAGGGCGACTCGGGCCAGCCCCCATATCTCCTTGGGACGCAGGAATATCCTGCTCGCCTAAGTGGGCGGCAGGGGAAGGAGGTCTACGTGCGTCAGGGGGAAAGAAAGGAAGGTGCAACCCCTCAAAGAACTCAGGGTCAGGCAGAAAAGTCCAATCCGCCATGATAGCCACAGTCATGCGAGCGGGGTTGGGGAGAATAGTGTAGGGGCGAGGGGGGTGGCCGTAATTGAATTCAAAACGACCGTCGGGGCGGGGCTTAATCATGTGAATGTGCCACAGGACGTCAAGATCTAGACGTGAGGGTCCTGCGGTGATGGGAAGACCACGGGGGATATGGATATTAAACGGGGGGTAAGAAACAATGATAGTGATAATGCCCCCACAGCAGATTTTGCCCTTCCCGGCCCTGCTAATCTCGAGAAGCTTGTAAACAAGCCAATCGCCAGCATGGACAGGGACAACCGGGGCCCTGAAACTAACTCCATCATCATCACGAACAAAGGGGAAAGTCATGGCCCAGAGAATAAAAAGATCGGGGATGGTCACGGTGCCTGACTCATCCCGCGGGAAAAATGCAGATGATATGATCCTATGGGCCAGACGAAATATGGGATGGATAATGGAGGAGGCCTTAGCCTTACCCCGGGGATAGCGGCGGAGTATGGTGAGGCGGAACCAGAAATTATCGACGTCAAATTCCGGGGGATATCCGTAGTGACGGATAGCGTCATTCCCTAGAATAGGGGAACCAAATATATCGTAGATGGTTTCTAGGTTTGTGCGAATGGTTTGGTTACACACCCAAAAAGTGACGGTCGACCCCGACTCACAAACGAGGGAGGAAAGGAATTCTAGGGTGAGTGACGGGTAAGATACCGCAGATGCATTAAGGAAGGCCAACCAACCTAGATTAGCAAAAAGAGTCTCGACCTCGGTGAATACACCGAGGTCGACGAGTGATTGGGTGTGGGCAAACTTGGTTGATAAATGCCCCCGAGTGTCAAGTCTGTGGTAGAAGTCTTTCTGCTCTTGGTTCCTAAATATGTATCCATGCGGCCCAACATGGGGTCCACAAGGGGAATGATAGGTGCGGGAGGGGCAAGTGTCAATTCGCGTGTGCGGGAAGGAGGACGTGTTTGTTTACGTCTCTTACGAGACGGTTCTTCCTCCCGCAAGATACCTTTTCCTTTATCTCTCTCCCGGGCCATGTGTGTGTGGATGATGCAAATGGGTGCAAAATACTATTAAAGTGCACACACACGAAAACCAAGTAAATCAAATATTAGGGTAAAAATTGAAATTCGAGAAGTGGAACGAAGTTACCCCGTAGCAATTAGATCTCCCCGCTTGTAGATGACCCAATGCCGTGCAATTGGAGAAGTGTGGAGCCGCGGCACTCTTCTTCAGCAAAAAATTCGATGGTGGATGTGGGTGTTGGGAATTAGGGCTAGAAAATAGGAAACAGGAGAGGGAGAGAGAGGAAGAGATGAAGAAATGCGAGGGGGAGGTGGAGAGAGAGACTAATGGAGGATTTGAGGTTGTGGGAGAGGGATTTTGGCAGTCGGGTGCTTGGAGGAAGGTGAAACGATGGAGAAACGGCGAGATCGGGCGAGGGTTTATGAGCGGGTGGGTCAGGGGTATTTATAGGTTTTAAGTCGAACAGATCGGGTGAGTTTTCACCCGATCGGTTGACCCTAGGTCGAAAATTTGATGCTGAAGAAACGCTACAGGCGACCCGATCGGTTGAGAACTCAACCGATCGGTTCGCCGCTCCACAGATTTTTCCGAGAACTCAGAGTTTTTCACCCGGTCCCTCACCCAGTCTCGCATCTGAAAAACACCCTAGAGGGGGGTGAATAGGGTGTGTGTGGCACAAATTCAAAAATAATCACAGACACAGAGATAATCAGACACAGATATTTTTTAACGGAGTGGCTCCCCGCCAAAACTCCGACCCCAAGCCCTATGATGATTTCACTCTATAAACCTGATCACACTTACGGGTAGTGATCTCACCGTACAAATATAGTTCAAGAGTTAAAGCGCAGAGATAGCTTTAGAGTAAAGCTATTCACAATACAATCTCACAACTAAAACAGATTCAAATAGCATTAATACTGAGGTGAAAAAATCAGAGAGATATCACCGTGATAAATTTTGTGAGAACGTGATCGTGTGGGCGCAAACGATTCGCTGATCCGATGTCTGGATTGGAAGATATGGTCTTCGGAAGATGACTGTGTGAATCTGAATTCTGTAGTGGCTGATCTGTAGAAAAACGCTCGAACTGTGTATGATTCTATAAACTGAGCAAAGGAGACTATCACCGTTGCTAATATGATGAAGATGTGGTCGCGTGGGCGTAAACGACAAGTCGATCCGACGTCTGGATTAAGAGATATGAGCGTACGAAGTTGAATGCGCAAAACTGGAATCAGCACTTGAAATCTGCCCTTGCACAAACCGTGAGTTTGGAGATGAGAATCTGCGGCCACCAGTCGCTGGAGGATGTCGCTTACGGTCACAAGCCTCTGCCACGAGTATCTCTTCAACACCACGATAGAAAGATGAGCACTTGTTCTTCTTCACATGGATGTTGCGCAAGTTCTTCAAGTCACGGTTCTGAAAAAAAACTAGAAGCTGTCGCCCCTAACTTCGGATCTTTGCAGGAGAAAGCCACACTAACAAACTCAATCACGAAGAGCCGCACTTCACAAAATCACGAAGAGCCGCACTTCACAAAATTAATGAGGGGCCGTAAGAAATTTTTTAGAACCGCACTCAGGAAAAAAAGAATGAAGGGCCGCACCTTTTGTTTTTTTTCAAAGGGAGAAATGCTGTGTACATCCTTGAAAAATATTTCGCAAGTCCCCATCATATACTCGGCCAGCTGTGTATCATTTTTTTGAATTTGAACCACCAACAGAATTTGGAAGGGGATTTAAATATTTTTGATTTTGTTTTATCTTTTAACAGCATGTTCAAAAAATTTAGTCATCAATATGTGCGTCCCTTTAAATATTTGTTTGGTTTGTTGAACAAAATGCAGCAGGAAAGATTTTTTTGATCCCAAAAATTTTGTTGCATGAAAAAAAGGATTGAGCCTTTGAGAAAATTTTTTTGGATAATAGTTTAAATAGGAGACCAAGTGCGATGTGTTTAGGAAGAGAACATAGAGTTTGAATTCAAATGAAAAATCTCTTGAGTATTCAATCTGTTACTTGACCAATTCAAGTCTTCACTTGAATCTCATTTTTGCACCAGTGTCCACATACTCGTTCTCTCTTGCAAGCGAAATTTATTTTGCATTTTGCTCCCTGAAATCACTTACTGAAAAATGTTAGTCACACGGTTTGTTTGTCATCATCAAAATAATATCGTACGACCTAGTTAATAGACTAACTAGGCCAACAATCTCCCCCTTTTTGATGATGGCAAACAAGTCTGGAAAAATTGAGAAATCACATTAAAGAGCAAGTCATATAATGCACACGATTATAAACATCATGTAAAGCTCCCCCTATCGATGTGCTCTCTTGAAAAGTTATGACAAGCTCCCCCTTAAAATGTGCATCTCTCCCCCATTGTGTTTCTGCTATTTTTTTTTCTTCTTCTCCCCCTTTTGCCATTAATCAAAAAGATCACACAAATTGAAGAGGTTAAGAATGAGACATGAAACAAGTTTACAAATCGAAGAAACAAGAAATTGATGACGATGCTCATATTAATGCTTATTCCCCCACGAACTTAAAGAATAACAAATATCATGAGCATTGAAAGCATACGATCGTTGTAAGAAATCTAACAAGAAGATGTTGTATTATGAAACACTTTGACAATATGAAGGGTGCTTTGAAACTTAAGAGATGAAAATATAAAATTATCTAATACATTTTGTGAGCCTTCGTTGCTATGGAATAATCAATAAGTAATGTGTAGGGAGACACCAATCAAGGGATACCATGGTGTTGAATTTCGGGTCCTTTGGAATTGAGGTGCGCTAAGTGGTTGCTTCATCTACCATATTTCATACGCATTGCTCAACAAACCCCCGAAATCCGGTTACTTACCGCCGGTATCAAATGTAGTATATTTGAAGATGTTTTGCTATTCCCTTTTTCTTTTTCTAATTTTTTTATAAATTCTCATAGCAATTTTTTTTATATTATTATTACAATGTTGGTGTCTCAGAATAGTGACGCACGAAGGCATCACATACTCGTCTCCTACTAAATAATTTTCCATAGAGATTTAAGCGCACAAAATTGTAAAGATAAAATATAAATTCAGAAACTTTAGAATCTAAGCACATTCAATTGTCTCCATAGTTTATAAGACTCAATCAATCTATTTGATTCGTACAATTTGGCATGCTTACAAGTTTCACTTTTTTTTAATAATTCAAGCATGGGGATTTTACAATAATATGGTGCATCATCATCAAAAACATTTTAATGTTTCTAAGATGTCTAACAAGGTTGATATCAAATTCTCAACCAAAATCAATAATAGTGATGACGATCATGCATGCACATACCAAGAATGACCAAATCCACATTAAGATGAGATAGTGTGTGGCTTATGTACAATACGTAAGCATGTGTATGTGCATGGATATGCATGCTAATGCTCAATTAGTGACATAATCCCCAACTCCCTTCGAATGAAGAAAAATTGTTTTTGGTTTAAGGGTTTGGTGAAAATGTCCGCTAATTGTTTTTCTGTATCAATATATCCTAAAGAGATATCTTTCTTATCAACGTGATCTCTAAGGAAGTGGTGACGAATATCAATATGTTTTGTCCTAGAGTGTAGAATAGGATTTTTAGATAGATTTATAGCACTCTTGTTGTCACACCAAATGGTTGTAGGTTGGAAAGCAAGATCGTAGTCTCTGAGGGTTTGTCTCATCCATAGAATTTGAGCACAACAACAACCTACTGAAACATATTCTGCTTCGGTTGTACTCAATGCTATGGAGTTTTGCTTCTTGGAGAATCATGAAACAAGAGACATACCTAGTAGTTGGCAAGTGCCCGTGGTACTCTTACGATCGGTCTTACTTCCCGCAAAATCCGCATCACAATATCCGACAAGCTCAAATGATGTGGAACAAGGATACCATAAACCAAAATCTAAGGTTCCTTTAACATATCGAATTATTCGTTTAACATAAGAACGATGTGACTCTTTTGGACAAGATTGAAATCTAGCACATAAACATACACTGAACATTATATCAGGCCTACTAGCTGTCAAGTATAATAGGCTACCAATCATACCTCGGTACAAGCGTTCATCCACTTTCTTTCATTTTTCGTCTTTATCCATCGTTGCCATCGTTGACATATGAGTAGAGCATTCCTTAACATTTTCAAGTCCAAACTTCTTCACTAACTCCTTTGCATATTTTGCTTGATTGATGAAAATTCCGTCCTCACATTGTTTGATTTGCAAACCAAGCATGAATGTGAGTTCACCCATCAGACTCATCTCAAATTCCCTAGACATACATGTAGCAAATTCCTCACAAAGTAGATTGTTAGTAGCACCAAAAACGATATCATCAACATATATTTGTACTACAAGTAGATCTTTATTTTGATGTTTAACAAATAGAGTTTTATCCGCCTTTCCCATGGAAAAATTATTTTCAAGCAAAAATTTACTAAGTCGCTCATACCAAGCTCTAGGAGCTTGTTTAAGCCCATATAAAGCACGTTTAAGCTTGAAAACATAGTCCGGGTGGATGGAGTCTTCAAACCCAGGAGGTTGTTTGACATAGACTTCCTCAGATAAAACTCCATTCAAAAAGGCACTCTTGACGTCCATTTGAAAGAGTTTGAATTTCATGAAACTAGCGAATGCTAGAAGCATCCTAATTGCTTCCAATCTTGCGACGGGAGCAAATGTTTCATCAAAATCAATCCCTTCCTCTTGGTTATAACCTTGTGCAACTAATCTTGCTTTATTACGCACAACATGTCCCATTTCGTCAAGTTTGTTTCTAAATACCCATTTAGTGCCTATAATTGTTGATTTTTTTGGTTTAGGAACAAGTTCCCAAACTTGATTCCTATCAAATTGTGACAATTCCTCCTGCACTGCCATAATCCAATAGGAATCTTCTAAAGCACTATCAACATTTTTAGGCTCCAAAATGGATATAAATGCAAAGTTAACCATCAAATTAAAGCTACTTCTAGTACGTATACCTTCCGTTGTGTCTCCAAGGATTTGATTCTTTGGATGATCCTTCTTAAAGCACCAATCCTTAGGGAGATCTTGTGATGACGTAGTAGCTTCTGCTTCTTTTGGTACACCATCATCGTTATTCTCTTGATCATTGGAATTGCTAGTGTTTATCTCCAGTCCATCCAAACCACCTGTAATATCTATAGATTCTACAGCACTAGAAGACTCATTAATAGCACTTTTCTCGTCAAATTTCACATGCACAGTTTCTTGAATAGTAAGAGTTCTTTTGTTAAATACTCGATAAGCTTTGCTATATGGTGAGTAGCCAATAAAAATACCCTCATCGGATTTAGCATTAAATTTATCCAGATTTTCGCCAACTTTCAGAATATAGCATTTGCATCCAAATGGTTTTAAATGTGATAAGTTGGGAGTCAACTCTGTATAAAGCTCATAAGGTGTTTTCTTCAAAATGGGTCTAATGGACACACGATTTAAAATATAGCAAGAAGTATGTATGGCTTCAGCCCAAAAATATAAAGGCAATTTGTAATCATGAATCATGGTCCTAGCCATTTCTTGCAAAGTACGGGTTTTCCTCTCAACCACCCCATTTTGTTGTGGTGTCCTCGGGGCGGAAAAATTATGTGAATAACCTTTTGAAATGCAAAAATCATCAAAGCTAGTATTAACAAATTCTCCTCCATGACCACTTCTAACTTTGACAATTGAAAAACCTTTTTCATTTTCAACCTTTTTACAAAACATTTTGAAAACATCAAAAGTTTCATGTTTGTGTGTCAAAAAATAAACCCAGGTGAAACGTGAAAAGTCATCGACAATAACAAAGCAATAATGCATACCACCTAAACTAGTAACCTTTATGGGTCCAAATAAATCCAAATGTATCAGTTGCAATGGCTTAGAAGTAGTTACAACGTTTTTAGGATTGAAACTACTTTTATGTTGTTTACCTAGTTGACATGCATCACAAAGCTTATCCCGATCAAAGCTAATTTGAGGTAAACCTCTCACTAGTTTCTTTCGAGCAAGCTTTGAGATTAGGTCCATACCGGCATGGCCTAATCTTCGATACCAAAGCCAACTAGTCTCATGTGATGCAACTAAACATTTTAGATTATTTGAATCACTAAGTTTGATAGTATAGATGTTATTATAAGATGTACCCTTGAACAGAATATCATCACCTTTTAAAATATATACTTTGTCATTTTCGAAATGAACCTTAAGGCCTATAGAGCATAGCTGACTCACACTTAACAAGTTATGTGCTAAAACATCAACAAGATTAACATTTTCAATGACCACAAGAGGATGCTTACCAATGTTACCTTTACACAAGATTTTGCACTTCTTTCCATCTCCAAGAATAACCGTTCCTCCATCTTTCCTTGATAGCGTCGTGAATAGGGATTCGTTGCCCGTCATGTGATTTGAGCAACCGCTATCAAGGTACCAAATGCTGTCATTTTCCACTTGAAGATGCACCTGCAAAAGAAGATGCACCCTTTGGTAACCAAATTTTGGATCCACAATTGTTAGTACGATGCTTTGGAACCCATATAAAATATGCAGGATAATATCTGGCCAAGCAATCATACATAACATGCCCATTTTTGTTGCAATAAAAACATGTAACATTGAAATGCTTATTAGTAGATGACATATGATTTTTGTGCATGCCATGTTCAAAGCTCATGTCTCTTGCAAAATTCTGTTCAATGATCTTCCTAGTTTTTTTTTTCTTAGGTTGTTTTTTCTGAAAGCCAAGACCATGTTTACTAGTTTGTTCATTAAGCCCATTTATCATCTTATTAAAGCTTTCTTGGCTATTTGTGAATTTCTTTAATGTCAAGCTAAGATTTTGATTTTCATTTTCAAGTTCACTAATCTTAGTCTCATACCTTTTTATTTTTCACTAGTTTCAGAATCGATGGCTATGTGTTTTCCTTTTATTAAATTAGATTTTTCTTTTTCAAGCTCTTCCAATTTTTCTTCATAGCTAGCCACTTTTAGGTTCAATAATTTTATTTCAGAATCTTTAGAACTAAGAATACTAATTTTCTCTTTTAATTCTTTAGCGAGATTAACATGGTCAAACTCTAACGTAGCCAATTTTTTATTAGTATTTTCTAGTTCTAAGGTTTTTGTTTCTAGTTGGGTTTCATCAAAATTATATATTATTTCCTTTTGTTCTTTCCACTTAACAAATAGCTCATCTCTCTCTCTTGTCATGCTCCCTAGTTCATCTTTTAATGAATCACGAACTTTTTTTAGTTTAAGGAATTTAGGACCCATTTCTTGAAGGAGTTCTACAAGAAATTCATAAGCTTCCTCCATGCTAGAAAACATATCATCACTAATATTCATTTCATCATCAAAACTTTGAACAAGAGAGCTAATTTTTACCTTTTCGTTTCCAGCCATAAAGCAAGTTCCAGTGTTGTCGTTCCAGTCATCATCTGAGGAGAGCTCTTCTGCGTCACTTTCTCCCCACGTAGCCACCATTCCTAGCTTTGATGTTCTCTTTTCTCCATCACCAGTCTTTTCCTTTCCTTTTCCTTTCAGAAGTGGACATTCTGCTTTCATGTGTCCTCTCTTGTTGCATCTGAAACACTGAGGTGCATAACTTTCTCCATCATTTTCTTCATTTTTCTTGGTTCCCCAAATGCTTCCCGTCCTTCTTTTGTTGTTTTTCATGAATTTCACAAATTTCCTTGTAACAAGAGCCATGCTTTCATCATCTGATTCATTCATCTCCTCCTTGAGCATTTTGGAGATTTGAAAAGCCAAGTTCTTTTCCTTTGTTTCCTCCTTCTTAGGTTTCTCTTCCATCTTTGGTGTGCTGTCATTGGCCATCTTCAATTGCACCTCATAAGCCATTAATTTTCCCATTAACTTCTCGAAACTGATATCTGCCAAATCATGTGCTTCTTCGATCGCCGTCCTCTTTTGAATCCAATCGCCAGATAAGGAGTATAAAATCTTTCCGACCAGATCTTCCTCTGGGATGTCCTTCCCTAAGGATTTCAGTGGATTGACGATATCTGCAAAACGAGAAAACATAGCATCAATAGACTCATTAGGCATCATAGCAAAATTTTCATATTTCTGTAATAACATTCTAATACGAGTTTTCTTAACTTCACTAGTTCCCTCATGAGTAACTTCAAGTCTCGTCCAAATATCCTTAGCAGTAGAACAAGAACTAATGCGGTTAAATTCAGTTTTACTCAAACCACAATACAAGATGCTCATGACCTTAAAGTTTAGATTTTCTAACCGATCATTTTCTTTTTGCTGCTCAGGTGTGGGTTTATCAAATAGTGTAAATCCTTCACTGATTATTTTCCATAACGCCATATCGATACCTTTGATGTGTATGGATATACGTTGTTTCCAATAACTATAGGCCGTACCATCAAATAGAGGTGATCTAAGATACGACTGTCCTTCTCTTTGATTGTGTGTGTCATATGAGTATGTGTGCGGAATTTGTGCCATAGGATCGAAATTCCACTAGACTTTGAGACTAAAAGGAATCCCGCTCTGATACCAATTGAAAAACACCCTAGAGGGGGGTGAATAGGGTGTGTGTGGCACAAATTTAAAAATAATCACAGACACAGAGATAATCAGACACAGATATTTTTTAACGGAGTGGCTCCCCGCCAAAACTCCGACCACAAGCCCTATGAGGATTTCACTCAATAAACCTGATCACACTTACGGGTAGTGATCTCACCGTACAAATATAGTTCAAGAGTTAAAGCGCAGAGATAGCTTTAGAGTAAAGCTATTCACAATACAATCTCACAACTAAAACAGATTCAAATAGCATTAATACTGAGGTGAAAAAATCAGAGAGATATCACCGTGATAAATTTTGTGAGATCGTGATCACGTGGGCGCAAACGATTCGCTGATCCGATGTCTGGATTGGAAGATATGGTCTTCAGAAGATGACTGTGTGAATCTGAATTCTGTAGTGGCTGATCTGTAGAAAAACGCTCGAACTATGTATGATTTTGTAAACTGAGCAAAGGAGACTATCACCGTTGCTAATAGGATGAAGATGTGGTCGCGTGGGTGCAAACGACAAGTCGATCCGACGTCTGGATTAAGAGATATGAGCGTACGAAGTTGAATGCGCAAAACTGGAATCTGCACTTGAAATCTACCCTTGCACAAACCGTGAGTTTGGAGATGAGAATCTGCGGCCACCAGTCGCTGGAGGATGTCGCTTACGGTCACAAGCCTATACCGTGAGTATCTCTTCAACACCACGATAGAAAGATGAGCACTTGTTCTTCTTCACATGGATGTTGCACAAGTTCTTCAAGTCACGGTTCTGAAAAAAAACTAGAAGCTGTCGCCCCTAACTTCGGATCTTTGCAGGAGAAAGCCGCACTAACAAACTCAATCACGAAGAGCCGCACTTCACAAAATCACGAAGAGCCGCACTTCACAAAATTAATGAGGGGCCGTAAGAAATTTTTTAGAACCGCACTCAGGAAAAAAAGAATGAAGGGCCGCACCTTTTGTGTTTTTTTCAAAGGGAGAAATGCTGTGTACATCCTTGAAAAATATTTCGCAAGTCCCCATCATATACTCGGCCAGCTGTGTATCATTTTTTTGAATTTGAACCACCAACTGAATTTGGAAGGGGATTTAAATATTTTTGGTTTTGTTTTATCTTTTAACAGCATGTTCAAAAAATTTAGTCATCAATATGTGCGTCCCTTTAAATATTTGTTTGGTTTGTTAAACAAAATGCAGCAGGAAAGATTTTTTTGATCCCAAAAATTTTGTTGCATGAAAAAAAAGGATTGAGCCTTTGAGAAATTTTTTTGGATAGTAGTTTAAATAGGAGACCAAGTGCGATGTGTTTAGGAAGAGAACATAGAGTTTGAATTCAAATGAAAAATCTCTTGAGTATCCAATCTGTTACTTGACCAATTCAAGTCTTCACTTGAATCTCCTTTTTGCACCAGTGTCCACATACTCGTTCTCTCTTGCAAGCGAAATTTATTTTGCATTTTGCTCCCTGAAATCACTTACTGAAAAATGTTAGTCACACGGTTTGTTTGTCATCATCAAAATAATATCATACGACCTAGTTAATAGACTAACTAGGCCAACATCATCTTGCCATCCGGTCGGTTGATGAACTCTGAAATTTTTTCGAGAGTTCCCCCAGGTCACCCGGTCTGCTCACCTTGTCTCATCATTCACCACCCGATCGGTTTATTTGGTGACAGACACGGCTGTATGCTGATACATCCCAACCGATCGGGTGAGAACTCACCCGATCGGTTGGGGCCTTGTTTTCTGCAAAACCCAAAAATCGCTTAAGTTCCTTCACGGAAGTTGTTTCGACTGGATTTATTTATAAAAATAGAGAAAAATAAAGTAGAAAAAATCCTAAAAAGCGAAGCAAAAGTTTAGAACATGGGTTGCCTCCCATGAAGCGCTTTTGTTTAACGTCGTTTAGCTCGACGCCCGTTGATGATTTTCATGGTGGGCGGTACGGGTGATGCCCAAAATTCAGCATCTCTTCAGCTCCAAAGGTTGTGGCTATCGGTGTAGTCGACGGCTGTAAAAAGATTTGCTCGACTACCCTCCCTTTGTTGACAGGATCCGGGGGCTTCTCCCTCAAATTGGTGCCCTCCGCCATCTTTTTCAGGATCCGGACCTCATCACCGGTGAGGTCCATGGGTTCTTTTCCTTTTCTCCTCGTGGGAGGAGACTTAGGAAACCCGGGAGGGATCACATGTCGCGCGACCGCCTCATTAGCCACTTCATTCTTAGGGGAGCCAACTTGCTCTCCAAGGTCCCCCAAGCTATCGGGGGGATTCCTCGAGAGCACTTCCCAGGCACTCGTTTCAACAACTCTATCTTCTTCATTCTCCAGCACATTTATACTAGGATCGTCCGGGGGGTTTGGATGCTTCATCGACAAGCCTAAGTCAAATTCGACTCTTTCTTGGCCCACATTCAGGGAAAGCTTCCCATTCTTTACGTCTATCAACACTCCGGTGGTTGCCATAAAGGGTCGTCCAAGAATAATTGGTGTATGCTTGTCTTCCGGTATGTCCATCACCACAAAATCAACTGGTACATGCACCCCTTTCACATCGACGGGAAGGTCGTCCACTACTCCCACCGGATACTTGACCGAACGGTCAACAAGTTGCAATGTCATGCCGGTGGGCTCTAAGTCTCCCATCCCTATTCTCTTGTACAATGATAGGGGCATTAAGCTGACGCTCGCACCAAGGTCGACGAGCGCCCTCTGGATTTGCACTTCCCCAATAGAGCAAGGGATGGAGAAACTTCCGGGGTCCTTGAGCTTAGGCGAATTTGCATGCTGAATGAGAGCGCTGCACTCCGCCGTTAACATGACCTTTTCTTTTCTAGATACCCGTGTCACCAAGTCTTTCAAGAATTTAGCATAGGAGGGGATCGTCTCTATGGCCTCGAGGAAGGGGATTTGTAAACTCATATCTTTCACCATGACAAAGAATTTTCCATACTTCTCATCGATTTTTGCCTTGGCAAGCCGTTGTGGGAAAGGCACAACGGGCTTGAATACCTTCAAATTCCCTTCTTCTTTCTTCTTCTCTTCTTCGGGGGTTCCCTCCGGAGCCACAATTTTTGGCGACGGGGCACCGTCGTCATTAACCTTCTCAATTGGCCGCTCAATGGCCAGTGGTGCTTCCGGTTCTTTGGGCGGCTCTATAGTAGGAATTTGTGTCCCGCTCCTCAAGACGATGGCAGACACGTTCTCATGCTCATGTGTGAGCGCCAAGGTCCGATTTACCCCTAAGATTCACCTCAGGCTGTGGCGGTAATAAATTCTGCGGTCTCTGAAGGTTTACCACTTGCAACCTCAGCTGGGTCACCTGATCAGTGAGCACTCTTTGTCGCATCTCTAGCTTCAGATTAATTTTCTCCTGGTTGGCTATGTATTGAGTCAAGAGGGACTCAACCGAAGAAATGGCCCTCTGTTGGCCGTATTGCTGCTGGGTGGGCTGCTGATTCCTAGGGGCATATTGTTGATACTGTGGTGGTGGTTGTTACTGCTGAAATTGCTGCTGCTGGAACTGCTGCTGGGGCCTAGACAGCTGATAAGTCTGATGTTGTTGCTGAGCCGGCTGTTGGTAAGGTGCCCGGTAGCTGAGGTTCGGATGATTCCGGTTGTTGGGAGAGTAGGCTGGGTTTGAGTTGGTTCGTGGTAGAAATGGCGCATTCCCCGTAGGATTGTAAAATAATATGCTCGCCTGATCCAACGGTGGTGAGATGTCACCACCGTCGAACTCTCCAAAAACTTCGGATTCTACCGCAGCAATCTGTTGTGAACCGGTGCCACCGGCGCCTACCATCAATGCGGAGATCTGGGTTGACAGCGATTCAAACTTGCTTGATAATTTGTCGATGTCTTCCACTCTATGGATGCCCCCAGACCTTGGTGTGGCTCTCTCGTCACACCACCGTTCATTGTTGGATGCCATATTTTCCAAAATTTGCCCGGCATCTTCTTCGCTTCGTGACATGAAGGACCCTCCAGCCGCGGCGTCCATGGAAACTTTAAATTGTCCCTCAGCCCATTATAAAATAGATTTATAATCTGCCACTTGGGGAGCTCATGGTGGGGACATCTTCTCTGCATCTCCTTGTATCTTGTCCAAGCCGCATGCAAGGACTCGTGGCTGGCCTGGGAGAAGGAGGAGATCTCACTCCTCAGCTTCATGGTCTTCCCCGGAGGAAAGAACTTCATCAGAAAAGCATTGGAGAGCTTCTCCCAGGTGTTGAATGTGTTGGGGTCCTTCCCCCTAAGCCACAGCTTGGCCTTATCTCGCAAGGAGAAGGGGAATAGCTTCAGTCGGATCGCCTCAGTTGTGACACCGTTAATCCGGAAGGTGTCACATTTCTCCAAGAAGGAGTCTAGATGCTCGATCGGGCTCTCCATAGGTACACCTGAAAACTGATCCTGCTGGATCCACGTCACCAAAGATGGCTTAAGCTCGAAGCTTTGGGCTGTAATAGCTGGAGGACGGATGGAGGAGGTGGACTCGATGGAAGGCATCGAGTACTCCAGTAGGGACTTGTGAGGCGTGGTGTTCTCCCTCATGGCTTCAGGATCCTCTCTTCTTTGCTTCTCGACGGCCAAACGCCTAAGGGTGGCATTTATCTCTTGGTCAACGGGGATCAAGTCGTCGAGACTTCTTGAACTCCTGTGCATGAAAAACAACAAACACCCGTGAAGCGACAAGTGGGAAAGAAACAGATAAGATAAGAAATAAAAATAAAAATGAGAAAATAAAAAGAAAAAGGAAGAATGCGAAATTATCGTGAGGTAGGGATAAGAGCTAGACACTAGGGTTCATGAGATCCTAAAATAACAAGCACGTTGCCTCCCCGGTAACGGTGCCATAAACTTGACGTGCCCCCAGTTTGCGATCTGCAAATGGCCGGGGGACCCGCGTGAGGGTTTAGATATTTGTAACCGCAAGCGCACGGTGTTGTAGTGTGGCTTGGGGGTCAAACACAGGGAGGCTAGGATGTACTTGTGTCAAAGAGGACCGAAATCACCCTGTGGGCGAGCTAGCCCAGATCGAATGATGGGTTGTCACGGTAAAGGAATGCAAGGTATAAACAATATGAAAATAAAACCCGGGACTTTGGTTTCCACCCCAACGAGCGACTCTCGCCGATACGGCCTACGGGTAGGATGGCGATCGGAATTAGGGTCTAATGGTGAGACGTTGCCTCTAAAAGTGGTACCGGCATCCTATGGGCCCGATATTCCGGTCGGTGCCCAGGATGATACGGACTTCCCGGGTTCGATCAGTGGGCACTCCAGTGTCCATTAACACTGATCGACTCCGAGAGCACTAAGCTCGCAACGATAACTTCCAACGTCTCATCCTGCCGCTCCCACGCGCTAGGATTCGACGCCTACGCTAAGGGTGTGAGCTATGGCTAGGGAGTCAACCGCCAAGTTTATTCCCCCTTGGCCCAACGGTCAAAGGCGGTCTTTTTCCCGCCGATGACAATAAAACACCCCGCGTAACCGTTAGATTCCTAATCCCTATCGATTTCCTAACCCTATGGATGCATCGGGAAGAGCCCCCGAAGGGGTTTTCGCCAAAATCCCAGATTTGGGAACTACTCACCAATATTCATTAAAAAGCGATCTAAACGAAAATGAACCGTTAAAATCATAATCAGACAATAGGAATGCAAAGGTAGTAAAGCAATTAAGATAATACTAAAGTTTTACAAAGATCCGAAAACTTACAAAAACTGGGAAATTACAGCCGTCACAAAATGAAGAAAACAGTAAAAAATAACAGCCGTCACTACAACACCGTCACAAAAATTACAGCCGTCACAAAGGGGATGTGTTTATATATGTTAAGAAATGGCAACCTTGTGATTAATGGGGGTTGATGAGGGGGGTAGATGGGGATGTGGGTAGCTGTAGGATTAGGTAGGGATTAGGTAGGGTAACGTAATTTGATAGGGTTGGTAAAAGGTAATTAGTGATAAGTAGTTTGTTAAATACCAAAATCGAAATTACGATTTTGCCCCTAGTAGTAAACGTGTCCGAAAAATTGAAAACATACCCACGGGTTCGTATCGTCACGAGGATCATGAATACAAAGTCCGTTTCAGGGTTTGAGCTACGTAGATACTAGTTTCAGGCCAAAACATTTAGAAAGCGGGTTTGCGGGTTCTCTTTTAAAATGATAGCAGAAAATTATGAAATTAATGTGGGGAGCCCTAAATGATCATAGGATACTACTGTAGAAGTTTGAAAATGTTTTGACGATGTTTGAATAGAAAATAAATTCATTAAGCCAAAACAACAATATCTGAAAATGAATTTTATCAGATCTTTTAGAGTTATTTGATGAAATCCGATCTTGCTAAAATACTCCATTACTAGTCTGGTACTTCAAAATAGTTTTATAAGAAATTTTTGAAATAAGTTTTGTTATAAAACTATTGACTACATTTATAAAGAAATTTTGAATTGCTAAAAATACGTTAAGTACGTAAACTGAAGTGTTGAAAAAATACAGGTCGTTACATCCTACCCTCCTTAAAATAATTCCGTCCTCTGAATTTAAAAATCTTTTTGAAACAAATAATTGATGTTATGAAGAAGCTCAAGCAAATAAATAATAGAAGAGATAGTAATCTAATAAATTAGGTTGTAAATAACATGAATTATAATATTATAGCAACAAGAAAATAAGAGATGTTATATATGAAACATACTATTGACATCACCATAGCTTTTATAGCTAGTCAAAATAGGCTCAGATAGAAGAAGGAAGACGTGTTCAAGAAAGATGAAGAAGTAGCAGCATCAGATTACACTTCTCGGCTTGGTTCATCTCAAAATCTCTAGCACCATCTTCCAACACTTCTGAGCGTCCTTCGATTCGCTTCCGTTGTCGAACTCGAACTTCTGGTGATCGAAAAGTCGAACGCTACCCTCCTTAAAATAGACGTAGCTAGAGTTCAGGTGAACTAAAAGTAGAAAGATTCTAAGAAGGTCAATTGAAAGGTCATCAAGCTAAAAGAAGGGTGATAGAGATGAAGATCGAAGGCGTTACATAATCATGATTCACGTCCTTGCGGTCCAGCGGACACAGACAGGGAAGTGACTAAGCCCGGATCACTTACCACCAATCTAGCTAGGGTGATCCAACAAACTTAGCCAAGCACATTGACCGGATCATGGTCCATTGAAGGAAGCTTATCATTTATATGCGTGCCATCATCAACTGAAGGAAAGGTGATGAAGTGGGTAGATAGTTCAATCAATGAAAAGTCATTATAACTGCTAGCAAAAGAGGTTACTAGGGAGGGTATAACAAAGAATGGAACACGAGTTCCTAAGCAAGGGTTAAGGGTTCAAAGGAAGTGATGATGAAGTGAATGAATGGTTTCCACTTATGGAAGATCACTCTAAGCAGATGAAGGAGGAAAGGTGTATAAAAATACACTCAGAGGATGGAAAAAGGAAGGGAAAGTGGCCAAAGAAGATGGGTAATAAGGACACTTCGCCCGTATATCCAATACAGGTGAACACTCGAGACAACCAGTACTCGAGAGTTCAATTTGAGTATTTTATATAGTACATCCTGATCTTGCTATATTGTTCACGAGGTAGTTTGCACGGACCTGAATGGGCCACTAAACTTGTAACGACCCACTCTCGGGGGCCCGTTACTTATTTGATATTTACGCAGGTCATGCAGTTAACCAGTGAAACCAAAATAGCCACGATGCAGAGATGTACAAAAATACCCAAATAGTGTCCAACTATTACAATCCATACTGTACAAATGTTCCAACAATGAAACATGAAAGAAAGAAAGTACATAGCAAAAATAAAACTGAAAGCTGCGGTCTCAGGGTCGAACTCTGGCGCTATCAACTAAAGAGCATCTACCCTCCATATGTGCGTCGTCTGCGGTGCCACGGAGATGGAACCGTAGGTAAGTCACAACAATTCTAAACACAGAAAAGAAGCAGTGTACAAGTACGGCAAAAAGTAATTACGTACAAGCAAACCAGAGTGAAAAGTAAAGTACTGAAAGTAACGTGCAAGAGCAAACATGGTGATAGCGATGGTGAGACTAGTAAGCATGAACTGTAACGATAATAAGCATGCAAAGTACTGAATAAGACGCCCTAAACTATGTGATGTGACTCATGTAGAAAAGTATGATATGCAACCATGGGTCATCTCCATTGCCACGGGAAGCAAATTCCAGGCATCAACTACAACATACTTTGAAAACGAGACGAGACGAGACGAGAGTGTGTGACTCCGGTCATAGCTCCCACACTTTCTTTACAATGAGTTACCCCAAACCCCAGTGTCATGTGTATCGATTACATGCTTTCTTACGAGATATTCCTTTAGCAATTTAACGAGATATTCCACGAGATATTCCACAAAACATTCCACGAGATATTCCACAAAACATTCCACGAGATATTCCATCAAACATTCCACAAGACGTGCCACATGATGTCATTAGTTTTACGATGATAGTTAAGCTAGGTTTACTCGTCGACTTTCTTAAAGTAAAGCAAGGTGGACGCTAGCAAATTTGAGGATAAAAACAAGTCCAACAAACATGAAACAAAAAAACTGTTATTTTAAAAGTTCATACGAGGACACTAGCTAACTTTCTAAATTTAGAATTTACTGTGACTTACTAATTACGAGCTCGTCGTGGCAAGACGAGGTTGGAGCTAGAGAAGCTGGTGCGCGTGGATTGGTACCTGCAAACACAAAAAACAATTGGTTAAAGCACACACTATTTTCTATTTATTAAACTTGATCGTTTTGATTTTTTTAAACCAATTAAAATGGTGATGAAAAGCGTTATAAATTTTTCTATAGACTAGATATGTTAAAAATAATTTTACTGCAAGAGGAAATATTTTTCAGAAGTCTGTGTTAATTTTATAATTTTTTAAAAGCTCAAAAACAATTTAAAAACTAATTTTAATTAAGTAACGTATTTATTCAATGATTCGGAGTGAATATTGCATATTTAACCCCCTTATTAGTCCTATTTTGTGCCCATATGATGCTTAATTTATCTCTAATACATTCGTATTTTTCTCATCATCATTTATTAGAGAAATTACTCTATTTGTGCACAAAACATGAATTCTATTGAGTATTTCTGCATTTTTATATTTTTCTTAGCATCGTCTCGATCTCACGATTCCAACGACTATTTATTTGTATTTTTCTGAGATCTGTGCTAATTACTATGTATTTTTGAATGCAGAATACCATTTAAATGAAGAAATACGCTCAAAATACACGAAATACGGTCGCCAACAAATCACAGGCTGACACGTGGCGCGATCTGGGCTTTTCCCGCTCAATCGAACGGCGCGCAACCATTTTCGTGCGGAAATTTCTCAACCGTTGGATCTCAATCCAACGGGTCACAATCGAGCAGAGGTGCGCTGATCTACGGGCGACGTGGGCGTTTTCTAACCGTCCGATGGTGATCCGACGCTCGAGATTGAAGCGGATGCAAGCGGGCGACGTGGCGGACTTTAAACCGCCGGATGCGAATCCAACGGTCATGAGCGGCTCTCAGCAGAACGGCGACGCGGCATAGTCTGGGCCATCCGATGGAGATCCAACGGCCAGAAGCTCTCCGAGTTCGATCCGAACTCAGAACGAAGCGACGAGAATTCGCAATCCGCCATGCCACGTGGCGCGACCACGTTCGATCGCGCTACGATCCGACGGCTGAGATTTGAAGCGATGGCGGGTTCGGGTTTTAGGTGATATCGGGTGCGAAAAAATAGCGGGTTTAGACCCGTTAAGCCCTCAAACCCGCAATGTTAATATATAAGCGTATTTCTAGGGTTTTTGAGGGTATTCTGGCGTATTTTGGAGCTTTTGGAGCGGCTACTGTGTGTATTTCTCTAGGGGAAAATTCTGAAAAATTCCAGAGGCTATTCTTCCTATTCTAAAGGAGTTTTGGGCTTTAAAGTGGAGATTTGATGATAAATTCTTGAACTTATACCCCGTATTTGGTGTATTTTATCGTATTTTGGCTATTATAACGATGTATTTGGCTATGAAATCTGATTTTCTTTGCACCATGCGTGGCTAATCTCCTTGTGCTATGGTTGTGATGTAATTAGGAGTATTTATTTGATGAATTTCATGTCTTTAGCCCTATTTTCATGTCAAAATCACTTGTAACATTGATTTCTACAACGTATTTGTTGGGTATTTGCTTATTGTCGATATTATTTACATCCCATATGGCTAAGCCCTGACAAGGCTAGCCAATTCATGTTCACTAATCTGAACTTATTGTTGCTTTTATCGTTTAATGAAATCAATGTTGCTAGTGATGCGTATACGGCCACTTTGACTAGTTTTCATCGTTTCATCTTCCGACGTCTTCGTGCCCTGACCGGACGAAGCGTTGAGCTATATAAAAGACGTGATATTTCAACGATTATTATCTCCTAATGAAATCACAACCGTAGCACATCTACTTCATATGTGTTGGTGTTGACGTAGTTAGGGTGTCGTAATTATTGATGCTTATATCTTTTCGCCCTATTTGCACTTGATTAATTCTTTGGCACGTTTTCATACGCTTGATCGCCGTACTTTCCGACGTTCTCGTGCCTTGACCGGACGAAACGTTGAGTTATAGAAAAGGTATTGATATTCATTGATTGCACACACCCTAACGAAATCAAACCCAACACAAGATCCCCATACTTGTACCCCTACCAAAGTCACCGTAAATATCGTAGGATTTTCATTTCTTATTCCATACTCTTGATCCTATATCTTCGTGTTTGATAGGTGGTTGGCTAATATCGTATTATTACTCTTTTCAGATTGACGATCGTAGTTTTGCAGGTCAGTTGTCCCGCGGATTCGATACCTGGACTCACCAGGATATTACTTGCACGATCTCCTGCGCTTGGGAGTAGTTCTCACATAATTTGAGACGAGGCAAGTTTTTGGCACCGTTGCCGGGGATAACAGTACTTGCGATCTACGATTTCAGTTCGTTTGGAGGAACATTCGGTGAGATCCTTCCATCTTATAGTCTAGGATTTTTTTTGTTTTCTTTTTAAGAATGGAGTATATGGAATACATGAAATTCTATTGCACGAACAATTTGTATGATGCAGAATATTATAAGGCACACAAACATAGGATGGAGAAGCTCAAAATCGTTGGTTTTAATCAGACTGATTGTGAAACTTTCTTTCAGGCCTGGAGGAGGTTCACAGACATAATTTCGAGCTATCCGCAGCATGGGTTTACGAAGAAAGAGCTTATAGAGTCCTTTCTAGGTGGACTACGACCACAACTGCAGGAATTCTTGGGAGTCATGACGCCGACAGAGGCGTGGAATTATATGGAGTCTTTGCAAGAGAATGATGAAATCATGAAAGAGACTTCAGAGTGCGATTCAACGGAGCCTTCAAGCATTGATCCAGAGGAGCAAAGCGTAGACGTACCTTTGCACCACTTGAAAGAGGAAGTTCAATTGCTCATTCAGACACAGGAGGCCACATCCCATCAATTCCAAGAAAACTTCCTTGCTCGGAGTCTGTAAATTCAGCAATCCATTGAAAATCTTACGCTGATTTCCACTTGCTTAGAAGAATATAAATCTTTTGAAATTCAATTTCCAGAAACTAATGTGAGTCCATCTTCTATTGCAGGTATATCGAGCGTGCCATGTCACGATGAAGTCACGAATGAAAACATTAACATGGGAGGAAGTGTGTGCACAGTAGAGGATGAGCGAGCAATTTTGGATGAACAGGAGGAGGAGACGACTAGGGACATGAGTTTAAAGATCATCTCTATGGAGCCCGAACCAATCCCTTCCTCAGTTTTTTCCCAAAATCATTTATCCCTCCCCACATTGACTGAGCATCATACCGAGCGTAGTGCACATTTTTCTGGGAGTAGTCATCATCAAGCTTCATTTTATTTTACTTATTTTGATGACTACATATGGAACATTTATGTAGAAAGAAATTTTAAACTAATTTGGACTGACATAACTCGTCTCTTGCAGGACATTGGTAAACAACTTATTGAGATGCTTGGAGTTGTGTTGCTGGGGTCCAATTTAGCTAAAGGAGGAAGAATAATCGCCAAGGAGCGCAAGGAACAAA
Organism: Scilla litardierei; assembly: GCA_030789695.1. Classification (NCBI taxonomy): domain Eukaryota; kingdom Viridiplantae; phylum Streptophyta; class Magnoliopsida; order Asparagales; family Asparagaceae; genus Scilla; species Scilla litardierei. The sequence continues at coordinate 261,099,717 of CM061141.1, forward strand.
TTGAACAACTTACTCCACCATTAAAGATTCAGGATCCGCCATTTGAACACGGTGTGTTCTTTCCAGTAGTGTAGAATTTTATTTGCTTTCTAGGATGCTTGCTTGAATAAACTCGTACCCTCTTCGACATTGAGGACAATGTCCATCTTTAGTTGGGGGGTGTGTATGAGACCTTATGATTTTTTTTCAAAAAGCATGGCATAAGGAAAGAATGAACCACCAATCTCACATTTTTAAACTCCTTCATATACCTCAAATGCGGATGATTATGCATTAACTGAGCTCTAGCTACTTGTTTATGGCTTGAATTAATTTTTTTTTCCTTCATGAATTACCGTTGATATGCTATTCATGAAAATTTTTCGAGGTTGATATGCTATTCATGAAAATTTTTCGAGTGTCATGATTAATATCTCGAAATAGTTTGAATTTATTTCATGCAGGCTAATGTGATGAAAAAGCTTGAGTATACACGATTTTTGAAAAGTCTTCAAGTTGAAGAGGAATTTGGCCTTGGTTATTAATGCTTTGTTTAAAAAAAAATGATGGGTATTGAGTTGCTTAAGAAAAGAAAATTGAATGACAAAAGAATGATGAAAAATGAATGAATAAGTATGTCACTAATAAATAACTTGGTTGGCTCGAGTAGTACAGTCCGAGGGGTCCTTTTTGGCCTAATGCCCTATTATCGTCTGATTTGGGAGCCATTGACAGGAAACTCACTCATTTGATGGAGCGATCCAAGTTATACATTTTTCTGCGAATGTTGCTTGATGCGCGTTACGCGGAACGATTAAAAGAAAAGAAATGGTGAATATATATTAAGCAAATTCATTACCCATATCTTGAATGATTGTTTTGATAGGCCAATTCCTTGGAAACAAGAAAACTAAAGAAAAACGACGTGTTATACTTTTGCTTGCGCAAAACGATGCTTGTATGTTATTTATTCATACTAAATTAGAGAAAACATCATGTGAATGATCTTGGTCATGGATGTGTATATTGATGGTATAAATCATGTTGGAAAGCGTATTGTTGAGCCAGGCCATAAGCGATTGATAGAATTATTTTTTTATTTGATCATCCGTATTTATCGCTCTTTTTGCTAGGGACTAGCAAAACGCTAGTTGGGGGGTGTGATTCGGAGTGAATATTGCATATTTAACCCCCTTATTAGTCCTATTTTGTGCCCATATGATGCTTAATTTATCTCTAATACATTCGTATTTTTCTCATCATCATTTATTAGAGAAATTACTCTATTTGTGCACAAAACATGAATTCTATTGAGTATTTCTGCATTTTTATATTTTTCTTAGCATCGTCTCGATCTCACGATTCCAACGACTATTTATTTGTATTTTTCTGAGATCTGTGCTAATTACTATGTATTTTTGAATGCAGAATACCATTTAAATGAAGAAATACGCTCAAAATACACGAAATACGGTCGCCAACAAATCACAGGCTGACACGTGGCGCGATCTGGGCTTTTCCCGCTCAATCGAACGGCGCGTAACCATTTTCGTGCGGAAATTTCTCAACCGTTGGATCTCAATCCAACGGGTCACAATCGAGCAGAGCTGCGCTGATCTACGGGCGACGTGGGCGTTTTCTAACCGTCCGATGGTGATCCGACGCTCGAGATTGAAGCGGATGCAAGCGGGCGACGTGGCGGACTTTAAACCGCCAGATGCGAATCCAACGGTCATGAGCGGCTCTCAGCAGAACGGCGACGCGGCATAGTCTGGGCCATCCGATGGAGATCCAACGGCCAGAAGCTCTCCGAGTTCGATCCGAACTCAGAACGAAGCGGCGAGAATTCGCAATCCGCCATGCCACGTGGCGCGACCACGTTCGATCGCGCCACGATCCGACGGCTGAGATTTGAAGCGATGGCGGGTTCGGGTTTTAGGTGATATCGGGTGCGAAAAAATAGCGGGTTTAGACCCGTTAAGCCCTCAAACCCGCAATGTTAATATATAAGCGTATTTCTAGGGTTTTTGAGGGTATTCTGGCGTATTTTGGGGCTTTTGGAGCGGCTACTATGCGTATTTCTCCAGGGGAAAATTCTGAAAAATTCCAGAGGCTATTCTTCCTATTCTAAAGGAGTTTTGGGCTTTAAAGTGGAGATTTGGTGATAAATTCTTGAACTTATACCCCGTATTTGGTGTATTTTATCGTATTTTGGCTATTATAACGATGTATTTGGCTATGAAATCTGATTTTCTTTGCACCATGCGTGGCTAATCTCCTTGTGCTATGGTTGTGATGTAATTAGGAGTATTTATTTGATGAATTTCATGTCTTTAGCCCTATTTTCATGTCAAAATCACTCGTAACATTGATTTCTACAACGTATTTGTTGGGTATTTGCTTATTGTCGATATTATTTACATCCCATATGGCTAAGCCCTGACAAGGCTAGCCAATTCATGTTCACTAATCTGAACTTATTGTTGCATTTATCGTTTAATGGAATCAATGTTGCTAGTGATGCGTATACGGCCACTTTGACTAGTTTTCATCGTTTCATCTTCCGACGTCTTCGTGCCCTGACCGGACGAAGCGTTGAGCTATATAAAAGACGTGATATTTCAGCGATTATTATCTCCTAATGAAATCACAACCGTAGCACATCTACTTCATATGTGTTGGTGTTGACGTAGTTAGGGTGTCGTAATTATTGATGCTTATATCTTTTCGCCCTATTTGCACTTGATTAATTCTTTGGCACGTTTTCATACGCTTGATCGACATACTTTCAGACGTTCTCGTGCCTTGACCGGACGAAACGTTGAGTTATAGAAAAGGTATTGATATTCATTGATTGCACACACCCTAACGAAATCAAACCCAACACAAGATCCCCATACTTGTACCCCTACCAAAGTCACCGTAAATATCGTAGGATTTTCATTTCTTATTCCATACTCTTGATCCTATATCTTCGTGTTTGATAGGTGGTTGGCTAATATCGTATTATTACTCTTTTCAGATTGACGATCGTAGTTTTGCAGGTCAGTTGTCCCGCGGATTCGATACCTGGACTCACCAGGATATTACTTGCACGATCTCTTGCGCTTGGGAGTAGTTCTCACATCATTTTAGACGAGGCATTCAAACATTTATTCTGGATGCAATCTGCATCAGAAAGTTACAAATGAGTTTTCAAAACGACCGTCTCGAAGAGTACTATAACATATATTTTTATCACTTATTAGTGTACGTGAAAACAGAGAGTTACGTATTTTTAAAAGAAAATAATGTATTTAAAATTTAGGCTTAAAAATTAATTCTGGAAAAACTAAGCATCTTATCGAGATGAGACTAGTGCCATTAGATCTAGAATATTATTTCAGATTTTCTGGAGCTAGTCTCACATTTTTGTGGCCCTATATTTTTAGTTATGAATTTAAAACCATAAAACCATATTTATTTATTTACAATAATATGAAAATACGCATAGTAATACGCAAATACATTGAAAAATATGTTTTTAATATCGCGTTCACCTCTTCGTCCGCTCGTTGCATGCAGTGGGGGTTTCTTGGGCTCTCCGACATCGGAGGACGGCGGCGGCATCAAGGCATGACGACGGTGGAGGGGAGGTGTCGACAACGAGGCGACGGCGATGAGGAGGTGGAGCTTCGTCGGAGCGGTGTTCTCGAGTGGCGGAGGTTTCTCTGGGTGGTGGGTTCGCTGTGAGGCTGTCGGGGCTCGTCGTGGAGCTGTCGAGGGCGGTTTGCCTCGTGGGGGCGAAGCGAGGCGGCGGTGTCGACCCAGGTGGTGGTCGAAGGGAGCGGGTAGGGATCACCGACTGGGCCTGGAGGGGAGCTCGGAGGGGCTCTCGAGCGTCGACGTGGCGAGGGTTGTCGCCGGCGATAGCGAGGGAGCGGCAGCGGTCAAGGCGGCGGGGCGACGACGACTCGTGAGTCCGCCGGCGGCGATGGGTAAGAGCGAGAGAGAGTGTGAGAGGGGAGAGTGAAACGAAGAGAGGGAGAGAGTGAACAGAGAGAGAGAGAGAGCGGAAATTTTGCAGCGGCCTGGGTTTCGAAAATATAAGGGGGGGGAGAGAGACAATGTGTGAGAGTTAAAACAAAGGGGATGGGTTTATATATGTTAAGAAATGGAAAACTTGTGATTAATGGGGGTAGATGAGGGGGGGGGTAATGGGGATGTGGGTAGCTGTAGGATTAGGTAAGGGATTAGGTAGGGTAACGTAATTAGATGGGGTAGGTAAAAGGTAATTAGTGATAAGTAGTATGTAAAATACCAAAAACGAAATTATGATTTTGCCTCTAGTAGTAAACGTGTCCAAAAAATTACGAAAACATACCCACGAGTTCGTATCGTCACGAGGATCGTGAATACAAAGTCCGTTTCAGGGTTTGAGCTACGAAGATACTAGTTTCAGGCCAAAACGTTTAGAAAACGGGTTTACAGGTTCTCTATTGAAATGATATTAGAAAATTACGAAATTAATGCGGGGAGCCCTAAATGATCATATGATGCTACTGTAGAGGTTTGAAAATGTTTTGAAGATGTTTGAATAGAAAATAAATTCATTAAGACAAAACAGTAATATTTGAAAATGAATTTTTATCAGATCTTTTAGAGGTATTTGATGAAATCTGATCTTACTAAAATACTCCATTACTAGTCTGGTACTTCAAAATATTTTTATAAGAAATTTTTGAAATCAGTTTTGTTATAAAACTATTGACTACATTTATAAAGAAATTTTGAATTGCTAAAAATACGTTAAGTACGTAAACTGAAGTGTTGAAAAAATACAGGTCGTTACAAATCTGCATCCTACTTAATGGCCTTCCTGTCGCCCTTGGGGAGAGCAATAGCCTTCCTCAAGACCTTGAAAAAAAGGAAGCAATCGCTCCACCGAACTTTGATAGAAAACATTCGAACCCTGCAATTCTATCATTAAGTCTCTGGAGCTCCCCGATTATGGTCGGCTCCTTCATGCCGATGATTGTCACCACCTTAACAGGGTTGGCCTTGATTCCTTGGTGTGTTAGCATGAAGCTGAGGAGTTTCCCAGATCGGACCCCAAACATACATTTGGTTAGGTTCAGCCGGAGATTGTATCGCCGAATCTCTGCGAAGGTCTCAGTGAGGTCCGCGACATGGTCAGCTGGACTCTTCGACTTGACCAACATGTCATCAACATATACTTCCAAATTTCTTCTGATCTGAGCATTAAAGACTTTGTCACCATTCGTTGGTAGGTCACTTCGGCATTCTTCCATCTGAATGACATCTTTCTATAGCATAAAATCCCTCGGTCTGTAATGAAGATTGTCTTTTCTTCATCCACAGCTTCCATCTGGATATGGTTATGGCCGGAGAATGCGTCCATAAAACTCAGGAGTTCATAAAAGGAAGCATTATCAATGAGATGGTCAATCTGAGGTATGGGGTAACCATCCTTCAGGCACGCCTCGTTAAGATTAGTGAAGTCGACACGCATCATCCATTTGCCATTTGCTTTCTTCACCATCACCACATTGGATATCCACGTAGGGTATCAGACCTCCCTGATGAAGCCAGCCTCTAAACGTCCATCCACTTCTTCAACAGCTACCTTTATTTTATCTACCCCGATGTTCCTTTTCTTCTGCTTCACTGGTTTGAAAGTTGGATCAACATTCAACTTATGAATATCCTGTGCTTTATCTGAAAATTAAGGCTACTACTTTGATATTTATCATTTATGCTAAAAATTCACTTTTGACACATATTGACTTGGTTTGGATCATGCCACTATGACTCTCTGTATGTTTATTTTTGAGTGAGACAAAGGGGGAGAAAAATATGGAAATATGGTGCATATAAAAACATATGTCATGAACCATGTTAGACCTTATGATATTCTATGAACGTTGACCTGAATTAAATTTGGTCACATTTATTTCTAATGGAATATGAGATTGTGCTTCATGTACTTATTCTAACATGCAATGTTGCAGGGGAAGTAAGTAAATATTTTTGGATTTCATATTGTTTAATAAATTTTTTATCACATTGTTGTCATCATCAAAAGGGGGGAGATTATTGAGTATTGAACATCTCTAATGAAGTTTTGATGGTGATCAACAAGTGATTAATTGTACTAATCTATTTCATTTAAATGTGAAAGATATTATGATGACAAGAAATATTATAACACAAAGTCAACTAAAGTCAAATGAAGCCAAGGAGCTTAGCCAAGAAGAAGGATTCAAAATAAAGACTTGGAAATTTAATGTGTGAGCCCAACCAAGGCAAAGTGCTATGATAAGCTAAGAGATAAAGAGAAGAGAACTCAAGTGCATCAAGAAGACCAAGATGGGTATTTTGATATAATTTCTTTCTTCATGCCTTAGATCATTTGTAGGCCTTAGAATTGGAGCTACACACACACGTATGGCTTATTAAAACTTATTAAATTATTACAACTGTTTCAAAATTATTTTGAAATTCCAAAGGACTATGGCCTAGAGCCATTTATCTCCGTTTCCCAGTAGGGTCACCAGGGATCGATCCCTGGTGGATGCGGAACACGTGCGCACCTTTGACCAGCTTTCCGATGTATCAAAATTTTTTATTTTGAAATAGTTTTTTTCAAAGTTTTAAAAGCTTAAAAACCCCATTTGTATGAAAATTGGCCGACTTGTTTTCAATTGAGCTGACTACTTTGAATGGGATTGGAAGCTGTGCGTGCTGGTTGAGAAGGAGTCGGCCGCCACTATGAAAGTAGCCGGCCACAGTTCACAAAGAAGTCGACTACTTTCTATATAGTAGTCGACTACTTTGAACTACAAGACAAACTTCCAGATTTTACGGATTTTTCTTTTATAACCATTTGAGAGCCGTTTCAAGGGTATTTTTTTAGGCAAACTTTGAACGGTTTGGAGCTTATAAATAGAGGGAGTTGCAGAATTTATTGGGATCATGAATGATCAATATTTTTAAGAGATTCCAAGCATTCAAAGGAATTTAAAGCATACACTCTTTCAAGTTTTTAAGCTAAGCTTTCTAAAGATTTCAAAAGCTTTTAAGCATTGAATCTTAGCTTCAAACTGATTTGATTTCTCTTGTTTTAATCTTCATTACTTTGAGAAAAAAATCTAAAGTTTTCTTTTGATTCTTTTGATTTAAAGACTTCATCTTTTAAAGAATCAAAGAGAAATTTCATTATCCACAATCAAGCTCCAATTTCTTTTAACTATATGATTCGTGTGAGCACTACCACTTTCAAAAGCTCATTGGTAAGCACATGAGTGAGTATTGTATTTAGCTTTACCATTTCATTCTCCTTGAAGGAGAAGTTGTGTTGAGGAACCAGGAGAAAAATCACGTGTGTTGCATTTGATTCTCTGAGATTGTCTCAACTACTTGCTTGTTGAAAACTATTATTTCGTGTGCATATCTCTATATTATTGCAAGTAAGCTAGTTTGTGTTGATTAGAATCTTGTGTAGGTAACTTTAACAAGCATTTAGGCTGATATTAGATGGATTTATTTTCATTTGTATTAATTGTTTTGATGCACTAATCACCCCATCTAGTGTTTAGTTTGCTATCCATAGGATCCTAACAACATTGACTTTTGGAGATCCCACAGACGACACCAATTGTTAACAGATGAAATCATCAAACAATGAGGTGGAGCTGACGAGGACTCCTTTGGTGACGTGGAGCTTTGTCAGCTGTTGAGTGGGACCTGTGGTAGCTGGAACCCGGGTCAGGGAGAGTCAAATTCAAGCTACAGTGATGAAGCTCGACCTAACTCACGGTCGTTCTGAGCGAACCGCTGAGCTACTTGATGAGTAGACCGTCGAGTTATCTGCAATAGGTTGGATTTGGGTTTCGACCCAAATCCACTCCGATGCTTAAGTCAATAATGGACTTAAGATGACTCGAGGCAGCTGGATCGACCTAAAAGGAGATCGTTTGAGTGTTGTCTCATCGAGTTAAGGAAGAAGAAATATAAATGAGGAAAGTTAAGAGAGAAGCTGTCAGAGTACATAGTATTCAATACCTCTGAAGTGTGAACCCTTTTTCGTCATTCTTCCGCCCATTTAAAGATCATGATTTCTCCCCTATACCATTGGTTGTAACAGCCTTTCCTTTATTGCGTCATGATCTTCCTTGAAATGAGGGTAACTGTTGTTAACCAATCCTGTGTGATTAGCGAGACCTAACGGATAGGTGACCTGGTTCCTTGACTGGGTAAGTGCTCGCCTTCCTTGGTCGGCACTTGGGTTATTGGGCCGAAGCCTAGCACTTCAAGTGGGCCTATCTTTCCAAGCAAAATATATCTTCCCGATTCATGGACCGGACCCATGCATCAACAACGCAGGACCCAAACCGGATCAAATGGAAAGAGTGAGTGGGAGTGTGGGTATCGTCTGGGGCTTTTTGGGTGGGTATCGTCTGGGGGTTTTTGGCATTTTTTGATTGCGGGGGGGGGGGGGGGGGGGGTGGGGGGGGTGTGTGTGATGCTGGGTTTGTTTTTTGTTGTTGTTTGACCTTAAGGTGTGTTCTTTGGGTTTGTTTTTGGGTGTTATTTGAATGGAGGGTGTATTCGTGTGGGGTTTTGGTGGCTTTTGGGTCATTGGGGGTGAGGTGGATGTCCCATGTAGCGGTGCGACATTTCTACATGGAACAAACATGCCACATGGGACAAACTCCTCCTCGTATAAGTTTGTATAATGGTTTTTTCTTTTATCGTTTTGATGCATGGATAAAAGAAATCAGGTTCGCAATGAATTTTTCATCTTTGTGTATTTGATGCGCCCTACATCTCCAAGCTACAACTCCTTTATGGTTTCTGCTCGAGTCGTTGGGAAGGCTTACTTGAGTAGTACAAATGGGCCGGGTTACTTGATCGGTCCTTTACTCGGCCCTAACAAAAAGCCCATCCCATCCATGATCCTTATATTTTGAGACCCAGAGTCCTTCCAACGGGCACATGAGCAGTCCTTCCAACGGGGCAGTCCTTCCAATGGGCATATGAGCAGGGTCCAAAAGGGACCCACATGACGCGTCATCACAATTTTGAAAAAAATCAACGCGAGAATTCCAACGGCTATATTCAAGACCAAACTGATCGACCGTTGCAAATTTTCCTTTCGCTTCTCTCTCCATCTCCCTTTCTCTACACAATCGCCATGGCAACCAAGTTCCCAGCTTTCACAGATGAAGAGATGCCCAATATTGTGCCTAACCTCTGCAACCCAAATTCCTACTCCAAGCTCTGCAACAACCAGAGTTACTATCATTACTATAACCCTTGCTCTCATGGCCCCCCTCCTTGCTTTCTCCCTTACACTATTCAACCCCCAAGAGGTAGTAAAGCACCCCATTTTTCTCAATGCATTCCAATTCCCACAAATTTGATGATTTGGTTTTTCTTCTTTTTGCGCTCTTTTCTGTAGGCGTTGAGGGCAAAGGACTTGAACCAGTTGTTCGCTGACCTTCGACCCTAGCACAAATCCTTCGACCAACCCCGCAGGCTATGCCGATCTCCTCTGGAAGCGGCCCCACCTTCTCGGATGTTCTCTTAATTTTCTGAATTAATTTTCTTAAAAGCTCTCATTCAGGCATATCATTGTACACTATGGTGTTAGTAGAATCTACTGATTTTTTTATTATGATATAATTTGAGATGATTTTGTTGATTTGGTTTTGATTTGAATGTTTTGTAGGAGGGGAGAGAACTGTGCCGAGCAATCTGAGGGTGCTGCAGTGGCAAGTGCGTAAGAAGAAGAACAAGCTTGAGATTCTGGTGCTGTGGAGGGGATCTTCAGCTGGGGATTTCTGTTGACCAGTTCTTGTCAATATTTGCTTCTAAAAACTTAAACTTCAGGTCAGGATTTTACCGGGGATGGATGGACATTTGAATTTGTATATGTGTTTTTTGACGAATATGGATGCCTATATCCACTCCGTTTAAAATATAGTTACAAATTTAGATTACCGTTTAGGCACCCAATATATCCGAATAGATATCCAAATAAATAGGAATGCCTTTTCACTATTACATATTGTAAAACAAAGGAATTTACGTATAAATTACAATCGAAGGTTTTCCTTGTTTTTATAACAAACTTCTACCATGATCACTGTTATCCGATTAATATTCGCATCTGATCCGAATTCAAAATCAAACTCATTTTCATCAGAAATAGAAGGTTTTCAATGTCGGAGCAATACCCATCTTGAATATATATCCGATAGAGATAATAGATACAAATATAGTGATAGCACTGTTTAATGGGCCTCAGTGGGCCAATGAGCATGTGCAAAATCCTCCTTGGCCCACTCATGGCCCACCAATTTTTTTTGAATTCCTTTTAAAAATTGATAAATTGATGTACACATAATAAAATCCAGAAATCCTAAATCTGGGTGAACCCTAGAGACATTTGACACTTGATCCATTCATTGTAGAAAGTTCAAGGTTCTGCACTTGTTGAATTTGTAACAAGTAGATCGAGGGACAAATAACGTTGGATTCACTTGATTTTTAGTGTGGTAACCATTCATGAAGTGTACAACATATCCCAAAAAATTCAAACAAGATAAGGGAGAGGATGGGCCATGAGCCACCCAATGAGAAGTACACATAATTAAATTTTGAAATCATAAACCTGGGTGAACCCTAAGGACATTTGACACTCGATCCATTCATTGTAGAAAGTTCAATGTTCTACACTTGTTGAATTTGGAACAGGTAGATCGAGGGTCAAATAACTTTGGATTCACTTGATGTTTGGTGTGGTGACCAATCATGAAGTGTATGATAACGGAGAGGATGGGAGCCGCCCAATGAGAAATTTCCCCTTTGGTCAGTTGATTCCCATTTTACTTTTTTAAATACAGTTTTATGATAAAATTATGTTTCAGTCCTAATAATAGATCCCATGGTGACATAGAGTCATAAGCATAGTTATTTTCCTTGATATTGTGCACTTCTTAATTTAGACTTGTATTCTTGGCTCTAATGGTTCAGCTTTGAATTAAACCCTTTTTCATCTTTGTTTACATTGATTTGCATTAAATGTGAGAATCAATTATAATTTTTTTTGTGAGGATTCATTATTAATTATCAAAATTTATCATACGCAAAGTTATGTTCCTTAATATTGTTCACTTCTAAGTTTTGACTTGTATTCTTGGCTCTAATGTTTCATATTTGAATTAAACCATTTTCCCCTTTGGCTTAGCTTTTTTAAATTGATTTGCATTAAATGTGAGAATCAATTATAAATTTTTTATGAGAATCAATTATCAATTATCAAAAGTTATCAAGCATAGTTATGTTCCTTGATAGTGTGCACTTCTCAGTTTTGACTCAATTCTTGGCTCTAATTTTCAGATTTGAATTAAACCCTTTTTTCCTTGTGGCTTATCTTTGTATACATTGATTTGTATAAATTTTTTTGTGAAAATCAATTATCAATTATCAAAATTTATCCCTCCAAACCATTTCCTAGGATTTTGATAATTGATTTTCACATACCGATCTGTGCTATCGACTAAATGACTCCATTTATTATCTTGATCCAAGCCAACTCGAACCGACTTAAGTCGACATTATTCATCGGCTCGGATCGAAGCTAACTGAGCTGATGAGCTAACCCAAAGCCGGCTCGAGCTGAGCCGTGTTAACTGAGATGTTAACTTGCACAATTCGGCTTTTAAATTTCATAGGGATTTTTGCTGTTTTTTGTACCATCCTACTATTTCGAAGATTTCAGAGACAAGTTCCAATCCAAATTCAGTTATGTTCAAGCAAGCTACATCATCTATGTATAGTCATCTTCATTGGAAATGATCATCTTCTGTGTAGTCGCAATTGAACACCTGAAGAGTCATGAAAAATTATTCAAGTCTTTTATAGCCCTAAATAAACATTGTTAAAAGAAGATAGAACCATAACCGTAATTGAATCACAACTACAAACAAACAAATTTCATTAAGAGTTGAATTGCCAAATATTACAAACTTACTGTATATTTCTTTATATTACATTTCACTTGATAAATTTTTTGAAATTATTGTAAACATTTAACTATCCCAAATTTGATTTGCTTTATAATGTAACTATCCCAAATTTGATCCCTTCTTCATTCAAAAATATCATGCATCATGTATGAACTTGCATTAGTAAATTGTCATTTCATTATATATATATAGACGAGTAAGTGTATATCTTTATTAATATCAGAACAATACAAAACACCTACTCTAGGTAGTTCCCGGGGATAATAGAGAGATGGGAGAGGGTACAAGCGCCGTCACCCTTACAAGCTACTATTCCAGCCGCAACAACCTAACGAGAAAAGAAAACAAAAGTAACGAAAGAAACTCAATTTATGAATGTACAGTGTGTCAAGTATCTATAAACCCCCAATTTGAGTAGGGGACAGTCGCCGATGGATTGTCACGATCTACATCTCGAAGGGAGATGATGACATCAGCCGCAATATCCTCAAATAATGCTGTTTTCTCCACATCCTTACCCTTAAATATCCTCTTGTTGTGCGGCTTCCATACATGCCAAACCATGGCCGCCAAAGTAGATTTAGCCAGAAAACCCACATAATCAGACTTACTATAGTGAGAGAGAATCAGGTCTCCAATCCCTGCCAGAGATGATGGAACTATACCAGTGTATCCCAGCTTGAGGAGGCTCCTACTGAGGATATATCGAGTGTAATTACACTCAAAAAAGAGATGGCTGATACTTTCCACGGCTTTATCATCACATAGAACACACAATTGATTAGTAGTGACCCCCACTAATGCATGATGTCTCTAGTGGGGAGTTTGCCCTGAAATGCCTTGATTAGTGTGAGTGCCATCTTAGGCACGTACTTACTATACCAACTAACACCAAAGTATGGGAACGGGTGCGCCCGTTTGTGAACTTCCCACGCCACGCAAAAAGAACAGTGGGTCCCTGGGATCCAATCCCAAGTGTTTCCACCTTGCCCCAGCGTGATCAACTGTAACATGGGGATCAAGGTGTGGATATCGGGGGGGTGGGGGTTCGTCTATCCATTCCTCGTGGAACCAGTAATTGCTGACCAACTTTTTCTCAGCCCCAGATGGTACAGCCTGAAGATAATATATAGGACCGCTAGGATGCCAATTGTCATACCAGAAAGAAGTAGAAATACCACCCCTGACTATGCGTTTGATGAGCTTCTGAGAGGTGTTGTGGTATCTTAGAAGGAATTTCCAAGTCCCTGATTGGAATGGTTTAGGACTAGAGCTATAAAACGTACCTGTCACTGCATCGTAATGTCTCCTCATATATTGTGCCCATAGCCCATCCGTAGATAGCAATCTCCAGGTCATGTGAACCCCAGATACTACATTCAAATCTGCCAGCAATCTCAACCCAATCTCTCCTTCTTTCTTGGGGGTGCATAAGTCCTTCCAGGCCCAGGTGTGTTGGATCTCCTGGCACACCAAATACACTAGGGGGGTGAATATTGTAAATCACGACGATATTGCAAAATTAAAAGTTAATAAAAAATTGCAATAAGAGTGCGGAAATAAAAGATCACAGTCCAGAATATTCCAAACGCAAACACAGAGATTTTTATCCTGGTTCGGATCCATGTGATCCTAGGTCCAGTCCTCTACCCCGTAGAGATTTGAATCCACTAAAGTACTTGCTCCTCGCAAGTAATCAACATACAAAGATGCCAACACTCCCCGTGTTGCAAACTTGTACAATCTCTTCAACAAGAGATTCACCAAATAAAGTAAAGAAGAGTATGAAACAATATCACATACAGCCTTGATAATTGATGGAATTATTGCGCAAGGAAGGTGATTGAATCTCCAAGGTTTTGGATGGAACTTGTAGTAGAATAAACTTGAAGATTGAACTTTCTATGGAGGAAAAATTTATGCAGAGGTTCCTCTAAGAAAATCTGAAAATCACTAACTTTCTAGAGAGAGAAAGTGAACTTAAGAAAAGAGAAAGGAAGTGAATTTTCGTGTCCTTTTAGGCAGGGGTCTGGGGGGTCTATTTATAGTCCAAAAGGTAGTTTTTGAACGTTGGACAACTGCCTAAATTTTCAAAAAAAATCTGGAAAAGTTTTTCTATTAGTCGATTAATATAAATGCATGGTCGACTAATTAGAACTGCTGACTAGGATTCTGGCTGTTGAGGTGTTCTTTTAGAAAATAACTTCCACAAATGGAAAGAAACTTCTTTAAATGGATATAAACTGATAGAAAGTAGTTGTTTATGATAGTTCTAACTTCCAGAAATAAAGTATATTATTTAAATAATAAATCATTAAAAATAACTGTTTTGAAAATAGGCTGGTAGACTAACAAAATCTATTGGTCGACTAATATGAATGCCTGGTCGACTAATTAGAACTGATGACTAGGATTCTGGCTATTGAGGTGTTCTTTCAAAAAATAACTTCCACAAACGGAAAGAATCTTCTTTAAACGGACATAAATTGATAGAAAGTAGCTGTTTATGATAGTTCTAACTTCCAGAAATAAAGTATATTATTTAAATAATAAATCATTAAAAATAACTGTTTGAAAATAGACTGGTAGACTAACGAAATCTATTGGTCGACTACAATTTTGAAATTAAGAAATCTTTAGGAAAATGATCTTAGAGAGACTTAGAATTTGGATTTGACGAAATTTTGAGACAGAAATATTTTAATATAAAAATTAGTCGACTAGCATTAGTGATTGGTCGACTAGTGGGATTTTTGACGTGATTTTTTGAAGACGGGCCCTAGATGTCTAAGATAGATTATCATCAAGGCTTTTACATTCTAAGCAAATGTAAGAGAAAAAATAAAGATTACATCTCATTTACAAGATACAAAATATCATCGATAAATTTTGCATTGTAGTGGATGATTCTTGCAACTTGTACACTTGATAATTATCTTAATGAATTTGTGCTATAACATCTGCATAGATAAAGTTAGTATAAAGATAAATATGTTTGTATCATCAAAACCACATAAGGAGTTGTGAGTTTCCAACATTCTCCCCCCTTTTGATGATTTTACAAACATTGAATATAATAATATAAAAATGATGTTATTGTAAAAAGAAAATGTTATGGTTCAATCTTAATATATGGCTTATAAAGAATATATGAAACTTGTAATTCGTATAACCATATATGATGTTTTAAAAAATTTTTAGTAATGAACATATGTAGAACATACATAAAACAATTTAGTAATGAACAATATGTAAAACATGCTTATGTATAATGGCTTATAAAGAATATTTCATATGTAGCATATTATATCTCCCCCTGAATATTATATCTGCCCCTGAATATTATATCTCCCAATGAATATTATATTAATTCTCCCCTTGGAAATTATCAAAAATGGGGAAAATCTGCCATTTTATAGGATTAGTCGACTAAATGGTGATGCTGGTCGACTAACTGCAGAAAAATTTCAGAGAGCAAAAAAAATCAGAAAAGACATGTTTGTAGGCAAATTGAGATACATTAATAAAGTGCCATAGTACATGATATGATGCTTACATGCCATAAGAAGAAATACAAACGAAAGCAAACAGACAATAACATAAAGCAAATACATCAAACAATTAAACAAACAACTAGGATCACTAGTCGACCAGCTGATTGGCCTGGTCGACCAGAAGCTAAAACATGCGAGGCCTAATATGGTGAAGGATGCCTTGTGGCGTGGTGCGATGTGGAAGGAGAGTATGGAGACCATTGTTTCAAGAGGCTTAGAATTTATGCTTGAGTGCCTTGCATATTAGTGAAGTCCATATTTATGTCATGCCGAATTTGCGCAAGACTAGTTTCAAATCCACTTAAATGTGCTTGGACTCCCGCGAAATTGACATTCATATCATCTTGAAGATGATCAATTTGTTCTTGGAGGGAGGACGGAGATGATTGAGAGTGAACATGAGGGTGCATAGTAATCTTGTGACGACGAGGTGGTGACTTGATCGGTTGCTCTTCTTCAACATGTGGAAGTGGATGAAGTTCCATGCGAACCAAGAAGGAATGATCAAAGCATAGTGGATTATAAATGGCTACTTCATTATCAGGAGGAATTTCAAAATGTTGAAGAATACGAGTGATCGTGTAAGGTATAAAGATGGTGTTGGAAACGGGTTTTACTAAGGCTAACATGAGAGATACGGACCAATCCACTTTTATTACATGGATGATGGCATATAGAATGCGGAGGCGAGAGTAATCGATGTAGTGTAAAGAACCAACCTTTGGAAGAAGGTTGTAAGTGATGGTCTTTAGGAGAAGACGAGGAGTGGGATGTAAGTTCATGGTAAGCATAACAAAGGGTTGAAAATTAGGACTAAGTAAATCAAGAATGGGTCGATGATTCATTGGAAATCCAATATCTTGATCATTTGACCGAGGAAGGCCAAGACATTCGGAAAGAATGCCAAAGGTGAGATGCATATCTATACCTTGAACCTTTGTGTCAAAAATAGATGTTTCCGCCATCTTTGATAAACAACCATATTAGAATAAAATTGTTTCACAAGGAGAGGATAATATGGGATATCTTCACACCAAAGGTGGAAGAGAGAGCATTATGGAGAAGATGGTGGAGATTGAAGTTTTGGATCGTATGATCACTAAAATCAATGGATTGTTCGGGATAAAACGGAGTGAATTCCATGGCGGCATACTTGGCACGTGCATCTTCGATCGGAGTGGATAGACGAGATGAACGAGGATTTGAAAAGGAAGCCATCAAGGAGATGTGAAGTGCTCCTACAGAGAATTTGTGTAATTTCTCTTGAAATATAGAAGATTTTTGACTATATTGTGCCTTGGGTTTTCTCATGGTGAAGAAGAAAGACCCATGGTGTTTAAATAGAAGATTTGAGTGGGAAATTCAAATTTTGAAACAAGAAACCGAATTAAATAACTTCCTAATAACTCCTAAGACATTTTGGAAACTTCTACAACGTTTTTGAGAGAGAAATTTTTCAAGAAATCACACAAAACAACGTTCAGAAACTGATGTTCTTCGGCTGTCTACAGCGATTAGTCGACTAGGACTGGGTACTGGTCACTAGTCGGGTAAAAAATCTGAGCGGTTTGGGCATTGATCGAAATAATTAAAATAAATTATTAATTAAATTTCAGTCAAGGGAGAGGACTGATGGGTTGTTGCCTTGGGAAAGTGATTTGTGTAAGAGGGTTTGACCATGTGTAAGTACTTTTGTACTTAAAGTATAAAGGAGTGTAAGGGAGAGGTCTTGTCCTTAGTACTTGGAAAGTACTTTGTAAGAGGGAAATTTATCATTCAAAGTTTTGAATGAGAAAGATCGGTTTTGATCAAAAAGAAAAATGATTTTGTGGATAGTATATTTTTATTTATATAATATGAAAATCTAGAGGGTTAGTCGACTAGTATCCAGTATTGGTCGACTAATGAAAATATGAATATATTCAGAAAAATCCAGAAAAATTATAAAATGATACTAAAATAATATATAACTATAATATATAATTAAAATGTCGATTCAATAATAATGCCAAGTTCTCTTCTAAGTTTTAGAAAAGTTTCTTCCTTAAGGGGTTTAGTTAGGATATCGGCTATTTGATTTTTAGTATCTATATACTTAAGAATAATGTCACCTTTTTGGACATGATCATCGAAGAAGTGATGTCAGATATCTATGTGCTTAGTATATACATAATGTGCTAATCACACTTTACATCGAGAAATCTTATTCAAAACCAGTGTTTTGACTCATTTAACCTCAATTAACCCTCGTCAAACAAATATGCTTCTCCCCTCAACCTGCCCCCCTTGCTTCTTTCTGTCCCTCTGGTTCCCTTTGGCAAAGACCACCGCGCTGCCTCGGAATCGACTGCCTCCAACCTCCGACTCCCATCACATCCTTCCATCTCATCACCTCCAACCTCGGGCTCATGTTGGCGTCGATCGCCCCAAAGCACCACCTCGGCTCCCGTTGGCGTCGATCACCCCAAAGCCCCACATCGTTGTCAATCGCACCCAAAGCCCCACCTCAACTCTCGTTTGTGTTGATCGCCACAAAGCCCCTGCCTCGGCTCCTGTTGGCGTCGATCACCCCAAAGACCCACCCCGTCGTCGATGCCAACGAGATCCGAGGTAGGGCTTTGGGTGCGATCAACAATGAGGTGGGGCTTTGGGACGATCGACGCCAACGGGAGCCGAGTCGGGGCTTTAGGGCGATTGATCACTCCTCATTTTACACCTTTTTTCCGCATGTTTGCATGCCATTTAGATCGCCCAAATCATGTTTTTCACGATATATCGACGATATTGCGATGCTTTTCACGATTTGTTGTTTTTGTCGCATTTCAGGTGATTTGGCGCGATTTGGAGTGATCATGAGATGCGCTCACTCTAGACGGCCACCGACGACCTCCCCGAGGGGTATTTTGCTGTTGGAAAGGAGCGGAAGAAGAATGGACGTCGCAGGAGCGACGAGGAGGCCAAAATAAGCAGAATGGGCATCTTTTGTGTCCCACTCGGCCGAGTGGAGGAGCCACTCGGCCGACCAGCGAGACACTGCTCGGCCGACCCATTCAGACACGATTTCCATGTGTACTCGGCCGAGCGACGGAGTCCACATCGGCCGAGTGACGATACCACGTCCGCCCGAGTGGCGCCCAGACGAAGCCCCTCCAGAATATCGAAGTTACTGTTTTTCGGCCATCTGAGCTTCAGAAGACCCACTCGGCCGAGTGGTAAACCACGTCCGCCCGAGTGAAGTGAAGCCATCGGCCGAGTGACGATAGCTCACTCGGCCGAGCCGCCCCCGAACTGAAGACCCCTGAAGCCCCCGACTTACTGGAAAATTGACAGGGTTTTCACTCGGCCGAGCGACTTTTGTCACTCGGCCGAGTGCGATGCGCTGCCTGTAGCGAAATTTGCGGAAAACAGGCTGTGCAGGGGCGTTTTGGTCAGGATTTTTGGACGATTTTTGGGGCTATTTAAGCCCTGTTTTTACCCTAGTTTAGAGAGCCATCTCTTAGATTTTTTGCAGCTTTTTGAGACTACTTTTTAGCTTTATTTTTTGTGATTGGAGAAGAGGAAAAACTTGGATTTTTGTTGGATTAATTGAAGAACTACTTTGGTTTGCATCTCTCTTCCCCAAAAACTCTATTTTTATTGTTTATATCATTATTGTGATGAATTCCATTGCCTATTTCATTGATTATTTTTGTGCTATTGCTATGATTTGTGAGTAGTCTCCACGTCTTGGGGCGTGGGGATGAACCCTACAAGCCCAATTTCGTATTTGTGATAAATTGGTAGAAATTGTGCTAGAATCGATAATTAGAGATTAGATTGGGATCGAATTACTACGGATAGCTAGGTATTCATATCAATTGGGATTTGCAAGAGATTGGATCCCAATTTGATAGGAAGCCCTAGAAATCCGAATTGGGTTGGAGTCGGATTTTCGAAGTATCGGTTTGCAAGAGATTGGACCGATACTAGGATCTCCGGTTGCAATTCCGTGCCGATACCCGTTTGCAAGAGATTGGACGGGTAGGAACTATCCTAATTTAGATTGTGGACCGAGTTTGCAAGAGATTGGGCTCGGTGCGCAATTGGACGATGATGTTGATCCTAATGCTAGCTTTCCTAGGCTAGGGTTTGCAAGAGATTGGACCCGAACCTAGGATAGCTATAGACCGGCAACAACGTGAGAGCGTGAGCTTGGTTCTACATTCAGTTGCAACTAGTTCATCTAAATTCTCATTCTAGCAATTTTGATACCGATGAACCACATTTATGAAATACGGTGAGTAGCGGGAATTCCCCATTCCCTAGACGTTCTTTATTTGATTTGATATTTCGCACATTTGTCTGACGATTGTGACAGGATCGCCCAAGGCAATTCTCTCTATTCTTAAATAGCCAGGTGGATTAGGAGCAAGCACGGTCATTCGTCCTCCCTGTGTTCGATACCCGCTCGCCGCTATACCGTGCGCTTGCGGTAAAACTACAACCGTTTTTTGGGTGTATACTCGGAAGCGATCAAGTTTTTGGCGTCGTTGCCGGGGAGGCGATTGCGTTTGATTTTTTTTTACCCTAGCTATTCTTTTTCTTTTTATTATTATCATTATTTTTATTTCTTATTTCTTGCCTAACCCTTCCACGGTATTAATCATTTCTTTGAAACTCTGTTTCCCCTGTGCATGAACACGAGATCTACGGCGGACCCAGAAGACTTATTATTTGATCCCGAGATCGAACGTACCGCACGGAGACTTAGAGCGGAAAAGAGACAAGATCCGAAAGGGGGGTATATGACCAACCCGGAAACTCCTGAAGAATTGGCGGCAAGGATGGCAAGGATAATCTCGATTCGAGATAGGCTTCGGCCTAAGACTTCTTCTACCACCTCGTCCATTGCCATGCCGGGGTTGGCGGCCGACAAGAACTTCGAGCTAAAGACTGGATTGGTGGTTTTGATGCAATAAGACCCATTTCATGGGAACGCACATGAGAACCCCCACTACCACATCCAACTATTCTTGTCAAAGTGCGCCACATTCCAGATGCCGGGGGTCTCCAACGACGCTATCAGACTGCGCCTCTTCCCCTTTACGCTAAAGGACAAGGCGCTCTATTGGTTGAGGACGCAAGCTGATGGTGTCTTCACCACTTGGGACGAGTTGGCAAGTGCATTTATTGACAAATTTTATCCGCCATCCAAGACGGTGAAGATCCGGAGGGCTCTCATGTCCTTCAAGCAAGGACCACAGGAGACGCTCTATGAAGCATGGGAGCGTTTTAAGGATTTGCAACACCAATGCCCGCACCACAGTATAGAGGATTGGGAGCTAGTTCATAGCTTCTACAACGGTCTCCAACCGGGGACCAAGCAAATTATTGATGCCGCGGCGAATGGTGCAATCTTGTCAAAGACTCCCGAGGAAGCTACGGCCCTAATTGAGGAGATGGCCTCAAATAACCAACAATGGGGCGATGAGCGAGGACACTCCACGTCCTCCTTAAAGCCAACTAGCATCTACGAGGCGAAGGCCGTAGCGGAGCTCACGAGCAAATTTGATTCTCTCCACAAGGTGGTGGAGAGATTGGAGAAATTTATCACGGAGCCCCAAGGAAGCCCATCCACCTCCGCACCGACCAACCAAATGTGTGATTGGCAAGACCAATCTCAAGTCATGTACTCGGGAGGAGAGCAAGGAGAAGGATCCTTGGAGAAAATACAATACGTTGCGGGGAACCAAGGGTATTGGGCCAATCCGGCCGCAAGAAATCATCCGGGATTCTCCTACGCCAACAATGAAGGAGCCTTGAACCCGCCACAACCACCGCCTCAACAAGCTCGACCACCACCACCCCAACAACAAAACTATCCACCGAGGGGGCCTCCGCAACAAAACTTTCAACCGAAGCAACAAGTTCCACCATATAGGCTTCCTGGATACAACCAAGGGTGGAGGAATCAAAATCAAAACCCTCCACAAGCTCCACAACGAACCGACTTCGAATCTAGAGTGGAGGCGTTCATGGTCGAGCAAAATAAGGTGAATGCTACTTTGAAGGCGGGGCAAGAATCTCTTAATACCGTAGTGGCTCAAATATCGGAGCAATTAGCGTTGCTCAACCGGAACACTCAAAGATTGCCGGCGCAACCGGAGCAAAACCCACGGGGCAACACGGGCCACATCAACGCCGTAGTTGCCGTCACTACTAGAGGCGGGAAGGACACCACCCCCGCCATGATTCCTATTGAGGAGGCCGTGGAGGAAAGCTTGGAGCCGGTTGAGCCGGTAGTTGAGGTTGATAAGGAGAAGGAGCCACAAGACAAGGAGAAATCTAGGGCGGAGCGATTAATTGAGGAGAGGCGCTTCATGCCACCGGTCCCATTCCCCCAAAGACTAGCGAAAGCGAAAATGGAGAAAAGGCTAGCGAAATTCCTCGAGTATCTAAGAGGAGTTAGCCTCAATATTCCCTTCCTCGACGCCATCGTCGAGATCCCCACGTATGCCAAATTTTTGAAGGACTTGATTTCGGGGAGGAAAAGGAAGGAGAAGATAATGCTAGCCGAGGAGGGCTCTTGGTTCACCAAGAGAGAGAAGGATCCGGCAAAATTTAAAGATCCGGGGAGTTTTCGGATTCCTTGCACTTTGGGCGGCGTGCCTCTTCAAAAGGCGTTGGTCGATCTTGGGGCTAGCGTGAGTCTCATGCCCCTCTCCATGTTCTTAAAGCTCAACACCGGGACAAAGTTGAAGCCCACCGACATGCGCATTCAATTAGCCGATGGCCGGATAACAAGGCCGGTGGGGATTGTCGAAGACATCCCACTTCAAGTCCCGGGTGGAATATGCTTGCCATGTGACTTCGTCATCATGGACATTAAGGAGGAGGGAGACACCTCATTGATACTTGGACGCCCCTTCCTCGCCACCGCCGGAGTCATCGTCGACGTGCGCGAAGGTACACTTACTTTAAACGTCGGCAACATCGAGGTGGAGCTCCACATTCCTAAGGCAATGAAGCACATGCCTTACCACGAGGAGCTTGATTACATGGACCTCCTTGATGAGGTGATAGAGGAGGCGATTCCTCACTCAATCGGCGCTCTTTTTGATGAAGAATTTGAAGAAGGCCCGGATCTAGGCCAAGATGAAGAGAACAAAGATGATTCCCCCGACTTCTCCGCTGATGAAGATGAAGGCGACGCTGATGTCGCAAGGATTCGAGAGCTCTGCAAGCTCTCGAAATTAAAGTCTCCAAGGAAAACCCCGCCGGTACGGAAATCGGCATCGCCGGTTAAGCCGTTGACCGGGGCAAATGCTAGCTTGGGGGAGCCTCCCCCCAACACTATTCAAGACAAGAGACCTCCGAGGGAGAACGCTACGCCGCCACGTCCAAATCCAAGCGCGCTCCCCGGGAAGTTTGACGGGTGCATCTCATATGCACCAAACATCCCGCATTGATTGAAAATTATAGGGGGTCGAGCTCACGACCTTAAACGAGCGCTTGTCGGGAGGCAACCCGACGGTTTTTGCTTTATTTTTACTTTTTCTTTATTTTCGTTTTAGAAATTTTTAGTGTTTTGAGTCATCCGACCAAGTTTTTCGTGATAACGGGTCCTATTTTTCTTGACAGGAGAGGAGATAGGTAGGTCCATCATGAGGAGGATGAGCGAGATGACGAGGAGCGCCCCAAGAAGGCGCTCGACGCTTAGGAGGAGAATGAAATCGACTGGAGGAAGAAAGACGGAGTTTAGAGCCCAAACGAAGACAAACAGCAGAAATTAAGGCTCACTCGGCCGAGTATACTAGTCACTCGGCCGAGTACACAAGTTCGTCCGGGCGAGCCGCTCACGAACGAGGGAAGTCTGCTGAACCCAACTCTCTGTTTATTTTCTTGATTTCGATATAACTGCTACTCGGCCGAGTATATATATTCACTCGGCCGAGTAAAACGGATACCCTCCTAGGGCGAGTCATGCCGAGTAGCTTGAGTCACTCGTCCGAATGGACTTACTCCACTCGGCCGAGGCTGGCAAAGCCACTCGGCCGAAGAGATATCGGGGAGAAAATTTCTATGGTCTCGCTCGGCCGAGTGACCACGTCACTCGGCCGAGTCGTAACTTCTATTATATAAGGACCGAGGGGGGGGGCGCGTTTTTCGAAACCGCAAAATTCCCAAATCGCCAGACCCCTCGGATTCCCCTCGCCCGATACCGCTCGTCCTCACCCCCACTCGCTCGACCAAGCCCGCGCGCGCCGCCGCTCGGCCTGCCACCGCCGGCCGACCGTCGCCGACGCCTCGCCCGAGTCGCCGCCGGCAGCCCCGCCTTCGATCACCTCCGGTTCGCTTATTTTCACCGTTTTCTCCTCTTTTCGTGTATTTTTTGAGGATCCATGTGCTAAACGCCCCCCTAACCCAAATCAATTTCTATATCTATCCATTATACCCCTATTGCTCCATACATTTTGATTATTACTCGCTGATATCGCTTTTTCACGCGCAGGTTGCTTATTGGAGCTTAGGGGAGGCCAGGGGAGCTTCTACGGGCTGCTCAGGACTACGTGGAGGCGCGGACTTCGCACGCTTCCACTGCTTAGCACTCGCGGCGTGTTTTGGTACACTCTTTCCACTCTTTTTGCACACGCCGCACTTTTTCACTTTTCGGCGCGCTCGGGGCCGATATGCCGCCCCGGACACGGCCTCGGACGAGGAGACCTTCCGCTAAGCGGAAGAGGTCGGATGACGCCGGCCCCGCCCACGAGACGGAAGAGTCTCCTCCTCCTTCCCCCACACATGCTGCACACCCAGCACAGCCTGCAGGCCCCGCACACCCCGCACAGCCTGCAGTGCACCCACAGCCCGCACAGCCTCTCCCCGCCGATCCACAGCCACCACCACCGGCTCCACTGGTCGGGCCGCTCGGGATTACGTTCCGAGACGACGCACACCGCGCCGTCTTCGAGCGTATCTCCCAGTGCTCGATCGTATCCTCCAGGTTCGCACACCTCGCTGACCTAGGACGCCTGGGGGTACTTGAGGGGATGCTCACGTTGTATGACAACGTGGGCTGGCGAGATTTTTTCCAGGTGTCGGCGGATACTTTTACCCGTCCGACACTTGAGGTTTTGAGTTCGATCGCCCGGACCGATGAGGGATGCTCATTCCGGTTTATGGATCGAGAGTGCCAGGTCACTCTCGATATGATGAGAGCGTTTTTCTCTTGGCCCGCCGTCCCCGGAGCCGATCGCGGTTATGGCCCCACACATATCCCCCCACCCTCTTTCGACGCCGGTGCCTTCTGGGCACGTATCACGGGTCTCCACGCCGCCTTTGACCCTAGTAGGGCCAAGGCCTCGGCCATCGTACATCCCTGCCTTCGCATTGCTCAGCGCCTTATGGCGACGACATTTTTGGCCAGATATGAGCCGGGCACGATGTCTACGCCAGAGCTTTACATGCTCTACGCGATGACACGTCCCAGAGCTCTATCTAGGGATGGAGATGAGCTTGTCCCCGCCGTCGTGATCGATATCGCGGCATGGTACTTAGACCGCATCATTGTATCGGTGGGCGCTCGCTCACCGATATGCTGCGGCGGCCTGATTACCTTGCTGGCTCTTATGACCGGCGAGGATTTCCCCGACGACTTGCGACGCGTCCCGGGCCCCACCTCTTTGTCGATAGATGTTATGGCCCGGATGAAGATGCTGCGTCCGCATGGTGAGCGTCACTGGGTCTGGTTGCACGGCCCTTTCGGTGCCGACTACATGATTCTCCCGAGCCCAGCTCGGACCCAGATTGCACCAGCCCACGTTGACTGGCTCCCAGCGATGGATGTCCTCATCCCCGCTGCGTACGTGCTCGAGGCCGAGGAGGCCGAGCAGGCCCACGCTGCCCACGCTGCCCAGGCTGCTCCCGCAGACCCTGCTGCACACCCTGCCGAGCCTGCTGCCGACCCCGTCGACCCTGTGGCCCCTCAGCCTGTTCCTGACGTTTCCGCTGCTCTTGACACTTCTGTCCCCACCTCTGCCAGTGTCGAGAGTACTCCTGCTGAGCCCACTTCCACCACTGTCACCACTTCCGAGGCTGTCCCCACCACTCCCGCTGCCACCTCCGGCCCTCTGTCCGTGGAGCCTCTTTGCTCCGCTCTCCCCGAGCGCCCGCAGACCTTTGTTGAGAGTGGAGAGCCCTCGTTTGCCGCGGTCGTGGAGACCATGGCTAGCATGATCTCCGCTGGGATTGCGCCTTTTGGTCCACACACTTCCACCCCAGCGGTAGAGTCCTCTGTCTCCACAGCTACCGTATTCTCTGAGAGCGTCGTGGCGTCTGTCCACACTTCTGTGCCACTGACCTCTTTAGCCGCCTCGTAGCCGCTTTTGTACTCTTCTTTCGCTGCTGCTGCCTCCACTTCGCACCGCCTGCCCCGACCTCACACTGAGGCCCGGCCCACATTTCCTGGCGCGGCACCTTTTGTCCCCTTCCCTGCTGAGCCCGTTACATACTCCACTCGTGTACGCCAGCCTCGCCCTGCGCAGCCCCGACAGGTGCATCCCTCTGCACCACCCCCGCCCGACACTGTACTGCAGAGCATACGTGCTCTTGAGTTGGCGGTGAGTGGTCTTAGAGAAGACCTTAGGACCCTGTCCTCCACCGTCTCTGCGATGGCTGGACGCTTTGACCTGATCCCTCAGATCCACTACTGCCTGACACAGATCTTAGAGCGTCTTTCGCGCGTACCCCCACCCACCCAGCAGGTTCCCGCTCACACTTCCACACACACTAGACCTGCTTCCACTTCCACGCCCACCCCAGCTCAGCAGCCTGTCCAGCCAGCACCACCACCACCTCCTCCGCCTCAGGACGGAGACGGCGCGGCACCACCTTCTTAGGCACTCTTGATGCCTTGATCCATTCCTGCCGTTGTGCTGCCCGTCTCTGCTGAGTCCTGATGCACTTTTGTCCACCCCCCCTCCCCTCACTTATTTTGGTATTATATTTTTGATCATATCTTTTGGGGCATACCATATCATACTTACTTGGGATTCTCATTTTGATCACATATATATATATCTTTTTGGGAGAGAGGGAGAGTTTTTGGTGCCGCATTTATTTTCATATCACTCATATCTGTGCATGCATCATTTCCGCATCATATTTTCATTTCTTCATTTTTCCTTTCATTATCTTTTTTCTTCCCATCATGCATGCATCCTCACTTGCCCCTCACATTACTTGTCTCTCTGTGTGCCACACTTTGCACATTGAGGACACTGTGCCGTTTAGCTTGGGGGAGTGAGTTCTCACGTTCTTTTTCGATTAGCCACCTTTATTTTCAGTTTTTCACACCGTTTTTCACTTTTGCACTCATTTTCCTTTTATTTTTCTTTTATTTTGCCATGCATCACGTTTTTCTTACTTTCCTGTGTGCCGCATTGCATAGTTCTATTTTCCTTTTATCTTTACTTCTTTCTTTTTCATCTCATGCTAGAGATGAATTTTCTGTGATGATGTCTACGTGGAGTTAGCTTAATCTATATGCATGCTATATTTGTCGTGTCTTAGATTTCATTTCTGATATCATATGCTATGACTTGCTTTGCATTTAGGAGTAGTAACCCACACTTTTTCCGCATGAAAATGGATGAAATTTTATTATTAGCTGAGCATGAATATTCATATGTATGCTATCACAGAAAACACACCAAGATTCACGCATTGAATGCCTATATCTGGAGTACTGATTTCTTTTCCTTTATCACTTCTATATGCATGAATTGTACACTTCACTTCAGGATGATTGAATGATGATTAGCTATGATATATCTGGATTAGTTAGCTTTTTTGTGATCGAAACTGAGTAGATTAGATTACCCTGCTGAAGTTGTCGTGCATGTCTTATAGAGTGAGCCGAGAGTTATATTTATTTCTTTCTCCACAAATCTTGAACATCATTTCTCTACTTTTAAAAATCATTGGTGAATCTCCCCTTAGTGACCCTATTTTATGGCATTTCCCCCGCTATTAATCCCTAGCTCCAAATCTCTTATTCCAAAAAAAACATAATAAAAGAGAGAAGAACATTCTTGTGTATCATTATCTCTCTCTGAGTTGGGATCATTGTATATATGATTAAAAAAAAGAGAAAAAGAAAAAGAAAAGAGGAAAAATCCTCAATAAAAGATCCCATCTCACTTACTTACTTTCTTCTTTCTCTTCTTTGCCTTTGGAGCTATATAAAAATGGGGATGTAAATATTTTTGTGCCACCACGCTTATAGATAAGCTTGGGGGAGGGGATCCATTGATGTGTGAGAGAGCGACTACTTGACATTGCACGACAACCTAGGCTAAGTAATATTCTATACTCGGTGAGATTGTTTCTAGCTTTACGAAATCCAGAAATCTAAGCCTAGCATTCATTTCATGAAATCCATACTTTTCTATTCTCTCTATTCTATGATGTGATACTCTTATACTCCAGATAGAAAGCGTTTAATTGAAAAGTGTGTGATCTGAGATTTGTATACCGCTTTAGATGATTCAGGCGATGTTAATTTTAAAATTATTCTGTTTTTCATGATTATACCGTCGTTCGTGGGTTTTCTATTTTCTACTTGCACTATTATACTATGATATCAAAATGAGATTCTTTGACATGTATTTCTCACTCGGTGCGTGCTATAAGAGTAAGTGAAACCCACGTCCTGAGAAAATGATCTAGCATCCTTCCTCTTTCCTACTTTCTTTCTTTCTTTCTTTCTTTATTTTCATTTGGTTTTCATTCTGCTTCGTTTTTCATTTTTTCGTTTTTCGCCGTTTTCGTTTTCCGAATCCACCGGGTTCGCCTTTTACTTATCTTCCTCGAGGACGAGTAAGAGGCAAGCTTGGGGGATTTTGATCACTCCTCATTTTACACCTTTTTTCCGCATGTTTGCATGCCATTTAGATCGCCAAATCATGTTTTTCACGATATATCGACGATATTGCGATGCTTTTCACTATTTGTTGTTTTTGTCGCATTTCAGGTGATTTGGCGCGATTTGGAGTGATCATGAGATGCGCTCACTCTAGACGGCCACCGACGACCTCCCCGAGGGGTATTTTGCTGTTGGAAAGGAGCGGAAGAAGAATGGACGTCGCAGGAGCGACGAGGAGGCCAAAATAAGCAGAATGGGCATCTTTTGTGTCCCACTCGGCCGAGTGGAGGAGCCACTCGGCCGACCAGCGAGACACTGCTCGGCCGACCCGTTCAGACACGATTTCCATGTGTACTCGGCCGAGCGACGGAGTCCACATCGGCCGAGTGACGATACCACGTCCGCCCGAGTGGCGCCCAGGCGAAGCCCCTCCAGAATATCGAAGTTACTGTTTTTCGGCCATCTGAGCTTCAGAAGACCCACTCGGCCGAGTGGTAAACCACGTCCGCCCGAGTGAAGTGAAGCCATCGGCCGAGTGACGATAGCTCACTCGGCCGAGCCGCCCCCGAACTGAAGACCCCTGAAGCCCCCGACTTACTGGAAAATTGACAGGGTTTTCACTCGGCCGAGCGACTTTTGTCACTCGGCCGAGTGCGATGCGCTGCCTGTAGCGAAATTTGCGGAAAACAGGCTGTGCAGGGGCGTTTTGGTCAGGATTTTTGGACGATTTTTGGGGCTATTTAAGCCCTGTTTTTACCCTAGTTTAGAGAGCCATCTCTTAGATTTTTTGCAGCTTTTTGAGACTACTTTTTAGCTTTATTGTTTGTGATTGGAGAAGAGGAAAAACTTGGATTTTTGTTGGATTAATTGAAGAACTACTTTGGTTTGCATCTCTCTTCCCCAAAAACTCTATTTTTATTGTTTATATCATTGTTGTGATGAATTCCATTGCCTATTTCATTGATTATTTTTGTGCTATTGCTATGATTTGTGAGTAGTCTCCACGTCTTGGGTCGTGGGGATGAACCCTACAAGCCCAATTTCGTATTTGTGATAAATTGGTAGAAATTGTGCTAGAATCGATAATTAGAGATTAGATTGGGATCGAATTACTACGGATAGCTAGGTATTCATATCAATTGGGATTTGCAAGAGATTGGATCCCAATTTGATAGGAAGCCCTAGAAATCCGAATTGGGTTGGAGTCGGATTTTCGAAGTATCGGTTTGCAAGAGATTGGACCGATACTAGGATCTCCGGTTGCAATTCCGTGCCGATACCCGTTTGCAAGAGATTGGACGGGTAGGAACTATCCTAATTTAGATTGTGGACCGAGTTTGCAAGAGATTGGGCTCGATGCGCAATTGGACGATGATGTTGATCCTAATGCTAGCTTTCCTAGGCTAGGGTTTGCAAGAGATTGGACCCGAACCTAGGATAGCTATAGATCGGCAACAGCACGAGAGCGTGAGCTTGGTTCTACATTCAGTTGCAACTAGTTCATCTAAATTCTCATTCTAGCAATTTTGATACCGACGAACCACATTTATGAAATACGGTGAGTAGCGGGAATTCCCCATTCCCTAGACGTTCTTTATTTGATTTGATATTTCGCACATTTGTCTGACGATTGTGACAGGATCGCCCAAGGCAATTCTCTCTATTCTTAAATAGCCAGGTGGATTAGGAGCAAGCACGGTCATTCGTCCTCCCTGTGTTCGATACCCGCTCGCCGCTATACCGTGCGCTTGCGGTAAAAATACAACCGTTCTTTGGGTGTATACTCGGAAGCGATCAGCGATCGACACCAACGAGAGCCGAGGCGGGGCTTTGGTTGAGATCGACAACAAGGTGGGGCTTTGGGGGCGATCGATGCCAACGGGAGCCGAGGTGGTGCTTTGGGGCGATCGACGCCAACGTGAGCCCGAGGTTGGAGGCGATGAGATGGAAGGATGTGATGGGAGCCGGAGGTTGGAGGCAGTCGATTCCGAGGCAGCATAGTGGTCGTTGCCAAAGGGAGCCAGAGGGACAGAAAGCAGCGGAGGGAGGCGGGTTGAGGGGAGAAGCAGATTTGTTTGACGAGGGTTAATTGAGGTTAAATGAGTCAAAACCCTGGCTTTGAATGAGAATTCTCAATGTAAAGTGTGATTAGCAGGTGGGACCCCGATCTTAACCTCGTTTAGTCATCAAATGACGCAAACCAAAGTCGTAGCAAGTGGATTTTGCGGTCGCCCGTAGTATAAAATTCCTATATATATACATACATACATACATACATACATACATACACACATATACACACATGATAATTTTCCACTGCCAATGGCATTAAGACACATGGCTTGTGCGATTGTGGCCTCAGTTGTTTGATCGCAGCAAAATATATCATGTAGCTAGGCCAACTCAGATCGACGGGCGTTGTTTCGCATACCGTTGGATGAGATCAGAAGGTTGAAGAGTGGAGCTTGGCCCCCGATCTACTTTCAGTTTCGAGAAATTTATGGTAATGTTACTTAGCACCTCTCTCACTCATAACAATATAACCTCGGGCGATATCTTGCTCCGATCTCCCTCTTGTCTCAACCCTGTTCATCGTCAATGACTCATCATAGCCACGAGATTTTCTCTAGGGGTTCTCAGGAGCTCTCCCTTTACCCACTCGATTCCTCACCTTCTATCAGCACCGCCATAGCCCCGCAGTTCGTTCTATTTGAATATTAGGTTTTCGGATCTTACCTTGATCCAACTACTCTTTGTGAACCCAAATGCTTTTTGGATGGTTAGCAGGGTAAGCCATTCCCATTCATCTTGATCTTGGTCAAAATTCCATGTTTAAGGTTTGCAAATCAGAATTTTTTTGTTCATGCGTGTTTTGGAACTAGGGATTTGATTATTATTTCTTAACTATGTAAAAATCTCTCAACTTTGAATGAATGGAATAAGCAGTACATTTTCATCTTTCTTTTTACTTGCTTTTTGGATGTTGTTTGCAGGACTCATAACAAGCATTAGAAAATAAGTTTGATGTTGGTGATCATTACAATGAAGCTTCAATGGCTCCCTTGTTAAATTTGGTCACTTTTCTATCTTGCTTGCTTTTGAAGCCATCTTTTCACACCAACACCACTAGCATGATCAGTATATCGCTCTAAATTACATTCTTTATTTTGTTTAATGTTATAGTAGCTTTTACTGATATTCTTGATGATAAATATATATGATGATAGTGTAGTATGTTATATAAGATGATTGTTTAGAGTTCATTTATCCTAAAATTAATTATATGGAGTTTTTATAGGATGGACAATGACAGTGGAAATTCTCATAGAGAATCAACATGTCAGAGAAATGCAAGGAGTATTCTTGCCTATTATTGTTGAGCATATGAAACCGAAGGTTAGAATGACTTCAACAACATTGAGGAAGCTGACATATTCTATTAAAATTATGGAAACATTGGTGGTTTTTATGTCCGTAGTAGCACAATCACTTGTGATAGAAAAGTGCTAATTGCCAAGAATTATGTTTACTCAAAACAAGGAATGACACAGTCTAAATCGGAGGAATTTTGGTGTTGTATTCTTGATGTGCTATCAAATTTGTATACTGTATGTGCTATAAAAATGTTTTCGGTTATGCTTCCAATTCTGGATGAATTTATTTGTATTCGTGATTTTTTGGCAGCATTTGCAAATTGACACGTAATACAATTGTAAATTGATGCATAATACCAATGCACTTTCTATTTGGCAACCAAAATACTGCAAGTATTTGCTTTTTTTTTCTTTTGTAATTCAGACAATGCACTTGGAACCGGAAGTTTTGGGATGAATTAGTTTTGCTTGTACATACATAAATAGAATTTCTTGTAGTGTAGTCTTTTGAATGAAATCTTGAGATATCCAAATCAAACTTGAGAAAAATTAGAACTCCAGTGATCCCCTGTTGCATTTTGATTTCCTTAGATGCATCATCTCTGTATAGGGAGTTTGTTTGTAACAATGTAGCAGAACTAAGCCAACTTATGATAAATAAACAACTGATCATGAGAGTGGCTCTGTTGAGGCTTAGCCCTCGTGGAGAATTGTATGCGCACATGAACTGATGAAAGCCAAGAAAGACACAGAAACCTGTTGTTTTAGACCTCAAACCTAGACTGTCCAGTTTTAACATTTTAGATCTCAAAACTCTCTGCTCCATTTTTGGGAAAGATTACACAAGGGTATATAGATAAGAATTAGGACAGCAGAAAAGGCAACAAAAACTCTTTTAAACCAGATGCAATCACACGAGGATGATCAAGTAGCACAAACAGTAGACATCTCATCTGAAAGAGCGTATGATTCTTGAACTTGGATAAAAACTTTCCAATCTTAGCATACCAATAATGCAAACAGAAATAAGCAGTTCATTCAATGATTTAACCATTGATTGAAATTTGTACAGAGCAAAAGTTAAAATTGTTCACTAAAATATTTCGGAGAAGGAATATCATATCAATAAAAGGGAAACTAGCCTACTGAATAGAAGACTCCGTCTTAGACTCTTATATACCATAGCAGCTTGTGCTTATCAACAAGGGAAAAGCACAAATTATCATCCCTTTCGTTATCCAGCATATTAAGACTCGGTGTTGATGGAATGCTACTTCTTGCCATTGCCCATCTTGATTGAGCCCACATGAACGTCAGCGTTGTCAATGAATCTGCCCCCCCAAGAACCAGTGGTTCTTCCACATGAGGACCATCTCCTCAATTAGAGCATTCTTGGTCTCGAGCAGGAAGACGCAAATGAACTCGATCATGATAACAACCCAGCCACCAAAGAAGTAGAACAGACCAAACTTCATCAGCCACATCATAGAAAGGCTGGAGCGAAAATGAAGGTAAACGCCAAATTGACGGACACATTGATACTCTACCCTGCGGATTGAATCTTCAGAGTGAAAATCTCACTAGGTACGAGCCAATCTTGCTGGAGATGATCATATCGTTGTACTCGTCGTCAATATCATCGGTTCCACGGATCCTGCACAGCTTCTTGTGGGCTTTGTCTTCATGGCCACGCTCGATGAGCTAGGTCGGGGTATCGGGGATGAGGAGGGAGCCGTGGGTGATTATGGCGGCTGGTACACCAGCGAGGGCAGGGCTGATGCGCCAGCTCCATCCGCCATTGATCTTTAAGGTGCCGTAGTTGATGAGATTGGCATCAAAGATGCCGATTGTGATCATGAGCTGGAAGCACATGTTGAGCATGCCACGACATCTGGCGGGTGCCATTTCAGATAGATAGACTAGCACAGACTGTGTACCATTAAGAGAACGCCAATGTCAATACACAACATGCTAAGAATTAAGCCCAGTGTTGATTCTTCAACCTCAGATTAAACAATGTAACTTCAGTAACTGAATACAGAGCAGTTGACTATTTCATGCCAAGAAACAAACTGAACTAGATCTTGTTAAGTAACATCTAGTTCTATGTAACATATGATATTTCTTCATCAAATTTGATCTTTTAATCAAATTTAGAAGAACACATATCACTCTAAACACATAAAAACCAATAAAAACAAAAAATAGCTAAGATATTTATATTAAAAAAATCAACAAACTCTGTCGCCTGAAGGAGCTGTATGATCTGCTGCTGGGTGATAGCACGGATGCTGAGGAGGCTAGGGTCTAAGTGTCGATGGGAGAGAGGGCTAGAGAAGAGGGGGTGCAGGGTTTGATTCACGCTGGAGAGAGGACTGAAAGACGAGGGGAATTTTAGGGGTTGAGAGGAGCTGGCCAAATTGACATCGCGGTCGTTGTTGGATATCGGAGGCACGGTCCCGATTTGAGGCTGAGTCGTCGGAGATAAGGGGCCATAATTTTAGGGTGATGGACTAAGATTTTTGTAAAGGGGGAATGAATCTTTGTAGAATAGGGGAGTGAATTTTGTAAATGGGTAGAGATTGGGCGAGCACGGCATGAGGGGCGAGGCCCGTCGGGGAGGGGGGCACAACAGTGCGAGAGGCTGAGGGGGGATGGTTAGATGCAATGCTTTTTTAAGAAGAAAAGGAAATTTTTTTGAAGAAGATGGGAGCTGCTGTTATTTTTTGTGGAAGGTTGAGCTGCATGACTTTTGGGAAGGTGAGCTGCCAATGAAGGACAAGGGGTTTTTTTTCAAAATGAATGCACAATTTGCTCTTTATTGTTAGTTCTTGGGTTCAAGACTAACGTTGTTTTGATGATGATCAATTCATTGTTAGACTTAGTTTATCTTTATGATTATATCTTGATGAGACAAAGCATAGTGCTTGGAGGATGATGCAATGGATATCTTAAAGACCTCCAAGAGTGATGGATTGCTAAAGCTTGGATCTTGATGAAGAGAAGCTTATCAATAGGTGCTAAAGCTTGGAAGATGATGGGGAGCATCAAGGCATTAAGTGCTTGAAGATTATACAATAAGAGAAGCATTGTAATCCATGTAATATCTTTTATTACTTGCATTTTTCTTTTTGAGTATAGGTTTATTGTAATGCCTTGATAGATGGTCTACTCTTATGCATATGCATATAACCATCTTAGTGAGCCTTAGGATTATCATATAATCCAACCCAATAGGGTTATCGTGCCAAATGACTCAATTAGAGTCTCTGGCTCTCTAACATCCGACTGCTGAAGGTAAGACATGCGATTGGTGATCACCGGGCGCCTGGCCAGCCTTCTACAGTCGACTGTAGTGCACTGCTCAAGTCAAATTTTATTGATTCATTCTTGAGATTTTGGAAACAGACAACTGACGTTCATTATTTAGGAGCATGTCTTCCATCAGGCGCCTATGAATTGTCCTACAGTCGTCTGTGTGCCAAAGTGCGTTACTTGCATTTTCTGGGTTTCAACCCACTTTGCAAGTCAGTCGACTGATGAGAGGGTTTAAGTCGACTGTTAAATTAAATGTGAATTGGTCATCTATCGTCTGAAGGCGCTAGTGCAAAAGTTGCATTTTGTTCAGCTCATTTCCATCTCATGTGACAGTCGCCTGCTGAAGGATATTCAGGTGTCTGTATATTGTACATGCACCTGTGTAGTATTCTACAGTCGCCTGTCCTGGCTCAGATTATAGTTGTTGGTAATTTTATAGGCGTTGACCAGTCGACTGTCTTTGCCATAAACTGCCTAAATCTAGCCGTTGCAGAATTCCTTCCTTTTGGGGGTTTTTGGTTGGTTTTATGGGCTCTTCTTGGCTTCCTTTATATAGGAGATGGCTTAGTTCATTAAAAACCCTTGAAATGTTTAGGAAATCATTGAAGATCATTTCATCTCTTCTCTAAGCCACTCATCTCTCATTCCATTCATATAGCTTCAATCTTATGATATAGCATCTAAGCTCTAGGGAATTTATCCAAGGGATTTCAATCTCATTCCTTTTCTTGGAGAACATCTTTCTTCTCTTCATTTCATACACTCAAGTGAGAAGTGTTAGGATTCATTCCTAGAAGAGAGAAAGATTATCCATTGCAATCAAAGCCTCATCTCAAGCACTTGGATTTCACTTGCATGCCTTCTTCTTCACATTGGTAAGATCATATCAAGGCATATGTAAGTGTCGTTTTGTTTTGTTTCTTGAAACCCTAACTTTCTTTATGAAAGTTAGTTTACTCGCTTTGGTACTCTCTTTGTGAGAGTTAGAGTCTCTCTGTGTGAGAGCAAGGATTTCTTTTAGTGAAAATCCAAATCCTCTGTGTGAGGTATCTCTGTGTGAGATTGTATTCACTACCTTGTGTAGGATTATAATGAATATTGGTGTGGCTGGATGTATCCAAGTTTGGGAAACTAGGGTAAAATCCTTGGGTTTGTAATTGTTGTTGCTGAGCATGCTCTTTATTTTCCGCTGCTTATTTTGCATTAGTTTCAGTAACTTTTAATTAAGCATTTTGCTTGCCTTTACAGTATTCACCCCCTCTAGTGTATTGTGTATCCATCCAGGTCCTAACATTCATCCATCCTCTTATATGTGAGGCTAAGATGAAGCCACATGGGTGCCTCTATAGGTTTCATCAAAGAAGGCACCTTAAGATCTTTTTACCTAATGTGCCTCCTTGGCGTCCATGCTAGCACCCAGCAGATCGTCCAGCGCCTTCAGGCGATAGAGTTTGTTGATTTTTTAAATATAAAATATCTTAGCTATTTTGTGTTTTAATGGTTTTTATGAGTTTATAGTGATGTGTGTTCATCAAATTTGATGAAGAAATATCATCTGTTTTATAGAACTAGATGTTAATTAACAAGATCTAGTTGGGCTTGTTTTTTTGCATGAATTAATCAACTGCTCTGTATTTAGTTACTGAAGTTACATTGTTTAATCTGAGGTTGAACAAATAAGGCCAGGATTAATTCTTAGCTTGTTGTGTATTGACATTGGCGTTCTCTTGATGGTTTGCAGTCTGTGCCAGTCTATCTATTTGAAATGGCACCCGCCACACGTCGCGGCATGCTCAACATATGCGGATGGAGCCCATGATCACCATCGACATCTTCAACGCCAATCTCATCAACTACGGCACCTCAGAGATCAAGGGCGGATGGAGCTGGCGTGTCAACCTTGCCCTCGCTAGTGTACCAGCTGCCATAGTCACCCTCGGCTCCCTCCTCATCCCCGACACCCTGACCTAGCTCAAGAATGAATCAATAAAATTTGACTTGAGTAGCGCACTACAGTCGACTGTAGAAGGCTGGTCAGGCGCCCGGTGATCACCAATCGCATGTCTTGCCTTCAGCAGTCGGATGTTAGAGAGCCAGAGACTCCAATTGAGTCATTTAGCACGATAACCCTATTGGGTTGGATTCTATGATAATCCTAAGGCTCACTAAGATGGTTATATGCATATGCATGAGAGTAGACCATCTATCAAGGCATTACAATAAACTATACTCAAAAAGAGAAATGTAAGTAATAAAAGATATTACATGGATTACAATGCTTCTCTTAGAGTTTAATCTTCAAGCACTTAATGCCTTGATGCTCCCCATCATCTTCCAAGCGTTAGCACCTCTTGATAAGCTTCTCTTCATCAAAATCCAAGCTTTAGAAATCCATCTCTCTTGGAGGTCTTTAAGATATCCATTGCATCATCCTCCAAGCATTATTCTTTGTCTCATCAAGATATAATCATAAAGATAAACTAAGTCTAACAATGAATTGATCATCATCAAAACAACGTTAGCCTTGAACCCAAGAACTAACAATAAAGAGCAAATTGTGCATTCATTTTGCAAAAAACCCATTGTCCTTCGTTGGCAGCTCACCTTCCCCAAAAGTCACGCAGCTCAACCTTCCACAAAAAATAACAGCAGCTCCCATCTTCTTCAAAAAAAATTTTCTTTTCTTCTTAAAAAAATCCTCGCATCTAACCATCCCCCCTCAGCCTCTCGCACCGCCGTGCCCCCTCCCCGACGGGCCTCGCCCCTCGTGCTGTGCTCACCCAATCTCTCCCCCCTTTTACAAAATTCTCTCCCCTATGCTACAAAAATTCATTCCCCCTTTACAAAAATCTCAGTCCATCACCCTGAAATTATGGCCCCTCAGCTTCGGTGACTCAGCCTCAAATCGGGACCGTGCCTCCGATATCCAACAACGACCGCAATGTCAATTTGGCCAGCTCCTCTCAAACCCTAAAATTCCCCTCGTCTCTTAGTCCTCTCTCCCAGCGTGAATCAAACCATGCACCCCCTCTTCTCTCAGCTCTCTCTGCCATCGACACTTAGACCCTAGCCTCCTCAGCGTCCGTGTTATCACCTAGCAGCAGATCGTACAGCTCCTTCATGCGACAGAGTTTGTTGATTTTTTTAATATAAATATCTTAGCTATTTTGTGTTTTTAATGGTTTTTATGTGTTTAGAGTGATGGGTGTTCTTCTAAATTTGAATAAAAGATCAAATTTCATGAAGAAATATCATATGTTACATAGAACTAGATGTTACTTAACAAGATCTAGTTCAGTTAGTTTCTTGGCATGAAATAGTCACTGCTCTGTATTCAGTTACTGAAGTTACATTGTTTAATCTGATGTTGAACAATCAAAGCCGGGCTTAATTCTTAGCATGTTGTGTATTGACATTGGCATTCTCTTAATGGTACGCAGTCTGTGCCAGTCTATCTGTCTGAAATGGCACTTGCCAGATGCCGTGGCATGCTCAACATGTGCTTCCAGCTCATGATCACAATCGGCATCTTTGACGCCAATCTCATCAATTACGGCACCTTAAAGATCAAGGTCGGATGGAGCTGGCGTATCAGCCCTGCCCTCACTGATGTACCAGCTGCCATAATCACCCTCGGCTCCCTCCTCATCCCCGACACCCCGACCTAGCTCATCGAGCGTGGCCATGAAGACAAAGCCCACAAGATGCTGTGCAGGATCCGTGGAACCGATGATATTGACGACGAGTACAACGATATGATCATCTCCAACAAGATTGGCTCGTACCTAGTGAGATTTTCCCTCAGAAGATTCGATCCGCAGGGCAGAGTATTAACGTGTTCGTCAATTTGGCGGTTACCTTCATTTTCGCTCCGGCCTTTCTATGATATGGC
Source organism: Scilla litardierei (assembly GCA_030789695.1). Lineage (NCBI taxonomy): Eukaryota > Viridiplantae > Streptophyta > Magnoliopsida > Asparagales > Asparagaceae > Scilla > Scilla litardierei. The sequence continues at coordinate 261,138,773 of CM061141.1, forward strand.
AGATGAAGTTTGGTCTGTTCTACTTCTTCGGTGGCTGGGTTGTTATCATGATCGAGTTCATTTGCGTCTTCCTGCTCGAGACCAAGAATGCTCTAATTGAGGAGATGGTCCTCATGTGGAAGAACCGCTGGTTCTGGGCGCAGATTCATTGACGACGCTGACGTTCATGTGGGCTCAATCGAGATGGGCAATGGCAAGAAGTAGCATTCCATCAACACCGAGTCCTAATATGCTGGATAACGAAAGGGATGATAATTTGTGCTTTCCCCTTATTTTGGATCTTAAGAAGCACAAGCTGCTATGGTATATAAGAGTCTAAGATGGAGTCTTTTGTTCAGTAGGCTAGTTTCCCTTTTATTGATATGATATTCCTTCTCCGAAACATTTTAGTGAACAATTTTAACTTTTGCTCTGTACAAATTTCAATCAATGGTAAAATCATTGAATGAACTGCTTATTTCTTTTTGCATTATTGGTATGCTAAGATTGGAAAGTTTTTATCGAAGTTCAAGAATCATACGCCCTTTCAGATGAGATGTCTACTGTTTGTGCTACTTGATGATCCTCGTGTGATTGCATCTGGTTTAAAAGAGTTTTTTGTTGCCTTTTCTTTTGTCTTATTGTAATGACCAGTTTTTTTATCGTTACGTTATATCCGTATCCTCTCGTGTATTATTTTTTCCGTATCCATTGTTCGATGTTTCTATCCCCGTACCCGTACCCGTACCCGTACCCATTTCCATTTTCTTCATACTTATTATTATTCTTTCTAATTAATATTTTAAAATCTCTCTCCCTAAAATTAGTTTAACTTTTCTAATTCAAAATTCAAAATTCAAAATCCAAGCTTTCAAAATTCAAATTTTAAATCATAACCCTCTATTATTTTTAAATGCCTCTTCTTAAAATCTGATTTAGTTTTTATTCCAAATTCAAATTCGAATTTAAGTTTTTTTTAAACATTTGAAAAACTTTCCTATTTAGTGCATATTAAAACATATTGACTAACTTTTATTCTTCCAATTAAACCTATTAATTCCCTTTCAAAAACTTTCCTTATTACATCCCATTTAAACCTGATTAATTAGCTCTAATTCTCCTATTAAACCTATTGATTATCATACCATTAAATCCTATTTCAAATTACTTCCTAAATTACTCTAAGCCATTTTTGGACCTAGGCTGAACCCACGTTGACTCCCGCAACACACGCAAACTAACAGCATGACCTATCCCCTCACCCATCTTATACTCACGTGCTGCTCTTCAAACTTCCCCCTATTCTTATTATAATAACCCTAGTTCCTTCTGTTTCTAACCCTACACTCTATAACACATCAACCTACTCTTCACCTACTGTCCTTTATTTAAAAAAACCAACCTAGGTCTTTTTTAATCTCCTCCTTCCTATGCTCAGCCGCCCCCATCCTCTATTTTTCTCATCGAAACAAGCGTCCGCAGCAGCCCGCACGGATCCGCCGGCCACCCCCTCACCTCCCGGCCTCCCCGCAACCCTCTAGGCGATGTCCTCCTCCCTTCGGCCTTACTCGCTCTCTGTTCCCTTCAGTCGATGCCCGCCTCCTCGCAACCGCCGGCAGCCCGCACGCGAAGCTGCGCCTCCATCTTCTCGCAGACCCCTTGCCCTGGCCTTCTCCGGCGCCTTCTTCCTCGACGGCTCCGGCAACCGCGCGTCCGTCGTGCAGCGACCAAGCTTCGCCCGAGTTCCCTCCGGCCTCGACTCCCTCCCTGCGTCTCTCTCTGGTGAAGGCAACCGACACCCCGACGCTCCCACGAGCTCGCAGCGCCCTTCGACAACTCCGACCTTCGCCGTGCCACTCCGGAGCCTACGCCGCGTGCTCCTCCCCGTGAGATCTTCTCTCCGTCTCTGAGCTCCGAGCAACACCGAGCGCATCTCCCAAGTCCAACGTCTCGTCCGCTCGACGATGCTGCCGTTCGCATACCGCGAGGAGCCCGACCACACACGCACGTAAGTCTACAGTGAAATTATTTGATATGCATGCGAACGTAGATGATGTAAATATACAGTGTAGGGTTGTTACGTTAAATTTTATGGCTGTTAGAAATTAATAGGCCTAGTATTTTCTGTTAGTGGGATAATGTCAGTCAAAATATCATTAAGCTTATTATATAAATTGATAATGTTAATACCAGTAAGTTAGTACATTATTATCAACAGTAAGTCTTTTATAAAGTTACTTTAGGTTAATATGTAACGTAAGTAACTTATATTATAAAGTTTCATAAAATGAGTTAATTATAAATATCAGTGACCATGCAAACGCACAGTACCATTGGCATGACTCTAATAACAAAAGGGTTATACATGTATAGCTGTAACAATAAATTTAAGATTGAGTTAAGTGTTTAATACCAAACCCAATTTTGCAGATAGATCCGTACCTATCTTACGACCATTTGGGCACCCAAAACTCGCGTCGCTTCAGGCAAGTATATTACTTTCTACAAAATTTTTCAAAGGCGCAAGTATTTACCACCCGCAAGTATGTCTACGAATACCAACTTTTTAAGATAAACTGTGCTTTGTAATAATAATAAACTTTTCGTAATGTACTGCTTGAATAATATCAGAGATTACTTAATGACATGGTTGGTTGCTCTTACTTTGAGATATCGTTGCTACTGAAATGCTCTCATTGCTTGTATACCATTAATTGCGAAAGGTACATCATTGACGAATTGTGATATGGGCCTTCGGCCATTTTACGGAACATTGGGCCTTTGGGCAATTACGGATTATTGTGCCTTTGGGCAATTACAGACTATTGGGCCTTCGGGCAATTACAGATTATTGGGCCTTCGGGCAATTACGGATATTGGGCCGCGGGCCATTTACAGAATGTTAGCCATACTGCAAACATTGAACTACGGATACACTTATGGACACTTGGGTGGGGTAGTCCAATGTAGTAAAGGTCGGAAAGCTGGATTACACTCTATTGGTGAACTTGACCGACACCTGGCCGGGTCAGTGAGTAGAGAGTCACGAGTAGCTCCCGTTGACTTGGGTGTAATGCTAGTCACTTCCCCCTCAGACACTGGGCTTGTCACTAGATTAAGTACAGGTTGACACTCTTGTTACTTCTGCTACTATCGTGAATGTATAAACTGTTAACTAAGTTCATATCATGTTTTACTTTGTACATCGCAAATACCGTGCCTTTACTTTGTGCATTACAAAAGCCTTGTATGCCACTTGTCACTTTATGCACTACACTTGCTATACACATTGCTGTACGCACTACACTTGTTATACTCATTGATGTACGCACTACACTTGTTATACTCATCGTTGTACGCACTACACTTGTTATACTCATTGCTGTACACACAACACCCCATCATGTCCGCTACTTTGTACACTACACTACTCATGTTCACTGCTTTGCACACTACACGTCGTTATGCTCATATGCTTCCTTGTGATGCTATGTAACATCTTATTGGAATCATAACAGGTCTCTCCTCTTAAAACTGTGTGTATTATATTATTATCTTACCGAGGCTCTTTATATTACTGACGTTTTAAATCTTGTCGAGCGACCCTCGCTGACGTATATTTCCTTGTCTGTGAAATATACGTTAGGTTTTGAGTAGAGTTCATCGAAGAGTTCATTTGGAGATTGAGCAGGAGGACTAGGAGGACCGGGACGCACGAACTCTTCGCAGCTTTGCTAAAATTGATATTCATTTTGTATTTCTTTTAAGTGTACTTTAAATTCCTTGCAACTGTTGTAATGGCCATGCTAGGCCATAATTCTTTGTGTACTTGTAATCTGGAAGTTAAAGTATAATGATGACATCAATTTGTTGTTCCGATTGTTCGCAAGCAAGAACCTGCCAAGTAGTCATACACAGACGCTTATTGGGTTGGTGTTTCACCGCTCCAACCCTAGCGGGCCCGCTCGCGTCCTCGCTCCCAAGTATAATGGGAAGCGGGGCGTGACACTTATTTCTTATCTGTATGCCCCTGTGTAATCTTTGCCCAAAAATGGAGCAGAGAGTTTTGAGATCTAAAATGTTAAAACTGGACAGTCTAGGTTTGAGGTCTAAAACAACAGGTTTCTGTGTCTTTCTTGGCTTTCATCAGTTCAAGTGCGCATACAATTCTCCACGAGGGCTAAGCCTCAGCAGAGCCATTCTCATGATCAGTTGTTTATTTATCATAAGTTGCAAGAAGCCATGCAAGCTTAGTTCTACTACATGGTTACAAACAAACTCCAGATACAGAGATGATGCATCTCAAGAAATTATAATGCAATATGAGGATCACTGGAGTTCTAATTTTTCTCAAGTTTGATTTGGATTTCTCAAGATTTCATTCTAAAAACTACACAACAAGAAATCCTATTTAAGTATGTACAAGCAAAACTAATTCATCCCAGAACTTCCGGTTCCAAGTGCATTGTCTTAATTACAAAAGAAAGAAAAGCAAATACTTGCAATATTTTGGTAGCCAAGCAGAAAGTGCAGTGGTATTCTGTATCAATTTGCAAATGTATTATGTATCAATTTGCAAATGCTGCCAAAAAATCACGAATACAAACAAATTCATAAAGAATTGGAAGCACAACCGAAAACATTTTTATAGCACATACGGTAGACAGATTTGATAGCACATCAGGAATACATCACTCTGGAAAATATCTGTTTGTACAGCTTGATATATCAAAATTTATATATGAATATACAAGTGTTTGTTTTTCAGAATTGATTCTTTTCATATACAAAATAAGATTTGAGTTGGGAAATTCCTGATGCTTTCATAAACCTGTCTTGATAACATGAAGGTAGGCCTGCTCTGGCTCGTCTGAGATGGGAAATTTCTGATGCTATCATAATCCTGTAAGCATAACACCAAATGGCCAACTCATCACCAAATTTCAAGCTTAATATTGCAATAATAATGTAAGTGGATAAGTATTGAAGGGATGGTCATACATCCAACTTGCTCTGCTTCAATCATCCTCAGGTCCAGAGTAGAGAGCAGAATATTTCAAAATTCAACATAAAGAATCAATAACCCTAGTACAGTCACCATTTTCTTTTCAAGAGCTATCAAGTGTGGATGAAATCAAAATTGCAAAATATCCTCAGGTCTTCAGGCTGCATTCTGTTCTTTTCCCCTATACAAACTTGATACTTCAGTCACCATTTTCTTCATAAAGTGAAAGAGGGTTCAATCTTGAGCAAAAAATAGAGTTTGCTAGATGATCAAGTATGCACATGAAATCCAAAAATCTGTGCCGGCTGGTGAAAATTTTCAAGTGTTGTGAAGGAAAATATAGGGAAATAGGTGTAGGAGGTTAAGAGCCCCCCTACCCTCTTATTTATAGCTTTCAATGGTGGGCCGGATACCCAATGGGCCTCATGGGCCTATTCATAACACTTCCCCTTATCCAACCAAAATTGAATAAGAGGTGGATTCTTCAGGATCCGAGTTAGGATAACTGCCTTGTTAAATAAAGAACAGTTAATCCATAACTTCCCCTGTTTTAGGGGTGTGTTTTAGGGGTGGATGCTTCAGGATCCAGAGTCAACGAGGTTGCCTCGTCAAAACCTTGACTACGGAAAACCCTGTGGGAAAAAACCAGTAGCCAAGGTAAAAGAGTACAACTCTGCTGTTGCCTCCCCCTCATCTGACCAAGCTTCAGGCTTATAGATTTCCTATGAATTTATACATCAGTCTCATATGTATCTATGAGTTCATAGTCCTCTCATCCTATCCCAGTTTACATTTCCTCACTCTCCTCATCCCAATCCCATATACAAGTTTCTCAAAGATACTAGTAGGCAGGGATTTGGTAAGCAAATCTGCCAAGTTATTACATGATTGGATCTTCTGTACCTCAATCTGCTTTTGCTTCTGAAGGTCATGCGTCCAGAAGAACTTGGGGGAGATATGCTTTGTCTTGTCGCCTTTGATGTAGCCGTCCTGTAGCTGGGTTATGCATGCTGCATTATCTTCATGGAGAGGAGTAGGTGCAAGTATGCCGGTCATCAGGCCGGTGGAGGTGAGGATGTGCTGGATCACAGAGCGTAGCCAGAAACTCTCCTTGCTTGCTTCATGGATCACTAGCAGTTCTGAGTGAGTGGATGAGACGGTTGTCATGGTCTTCTTTACAGATCTCCAGGATATGGCAGTGTCGCCATATATGAACATGTATCCGGTCTGAGACTTCTCTGAATGAGGATCTGACCTGTAACCTGCGTCAGCATAACCAACTAAACTAGTTGATGCCCCTTTCCTGTAGAATAGACCTAAGTCTATGGACCCTTGGAGGTAGCGCAGAAGATGCTTAACTCCGGCACAGTGCCGCTGTGTAGGTGCAGCACTATATCTGGCTAGTAAGTTAACTGCAAATGCTATGTCAGGGCGAGTGCAGTTAGCCAGGTAAAGAAGTGCACCGATAGCGCTTAGATATGGCACTTCAGGGCCTAGTACTTCCTCCCCCTCTTCTAACGGCCGGAAGGGGTCTTTATGCACATCCAATGATCTGACGACCATTGGGGTGCTGAGGGGGTGGCACTTATCCATCTGAAACTTTTTCAGTAAGTTCGATGTGTAAGTTGACTGATGTAACAGGATCCCATCGTTAAGATGCTCTATTTGAAGACCTAAACAGAATTTTGAATTTCCGAGGTCTTTCATCTCGAATGTTTCTGTCAGGCTTCTAGAAATCTCGGCGATCTCTTCAGGAGATCCGATGAGGTTCAAGTCGTCTACATAGATGGCTATAATGACAAATCCTGTTGCCTTTTCTCTTATAAAGATGCAAGGACAGACTGGGTCGTTTGTAAATCCTTGTTTAGCAAGGAAGTCGCTCAGTCTGTTATACCACATCCTTCCAGATTGTTTTAGACCATACAATGATCTTTGCAGTTTCACTGAGTAGATGTCACGTTATCTCTCTTTTAGTGCTGCTGGCAAAGAATAACCGTCAGACAATCTCATATAGATGTCTCGGTCTACGTTGCCATATAGGTATGCAGTCACGACGTCCATAAGCTGCATATCTAAACCCTCTTGGGCTGTTAAGCCAATGAGAAATCGGAAGGTGATCGCGTCCATGACCGGGGAGTATGTGGCTTCAAAATCCACCCCTGGACGTTGGGTAAAACCATGCGCTACAAGCCTTGCTTTGTAGCGAATGATCTCGTTTTGTTCATTTCGCTTTCTAACAAATACCCATTTGTAACCCACAGGTTTTATACCTTTTGGTGTCTGGACTATATGTCCGAAGACCTTGCGTTTGTGGAGTGAATCCAACTCCACTCCTATTGCCGCTTTCCACTTTGGCCAATCTTCTCTTGTTTGACATTCTGTTAGAGAGCGTGGTTCAATATCATCGTCGCAGTACGTGACGTTGATGGTAATATTACATGCAAATGTGTCATCTATGGTTGTGCTCTTTCTGTCCCAATACTCCCCAGTTCGTACATAGTGTATCGAAACTTCATTTTCTCTCGGTTTTTCCTCTGTTTGAGAGTTTGGGAGAGATGGGGTAGCAGGACTTATAGTAGCATCCTGTGGTGGTATTTGTTTACCATTGCCATGGGTCCTACTCTTTCGAGGGAATTGGTCCTTGGATCCCGGTGGTCGTCCTCTCTTTTTGAGAGGTCCAACCATTTCTGCTGCAGGCAGATTGCATCCATTTTGCGGTATGTCAATCCTAGCTGGAGTGTTAGCAGTAGGGACGTGTGATCTGACAATCTTCTGGTTGTCAGTAAATTTATCCAGCAAGAGATGGACAGTGTTTTGGATGTGGAGAATCTTCAGGACCTCCTCCTCACACTGGCTTGTAGGCGGATCAAAGTGACATAATGTCTTTGTATCCCAAGTGATACAGTCTGAAGCTTCTGGCTTCTTTGTCTGTGAGCCTAGTCTTGGAAATGATGTTTCATCAAATTCACAGTCTTCTAGACGTGCCTTGAAAACTTCTCCCGTAAGGGGTTCTAGGAATCTAATTATGGAGGGGGTGTCAAACCTAACATAAATGACTAGGCAACGTTGTGGACCCATCTTTGTCCTTTGTGGTGGTGCTATGGGGACATATATTGCACAACCAAATATTCTCAAGTGTGAGACAATTGGTGGGGCTCCAAGTGTTAGTTGCATTGGAGAAGATGACTGACCTCCAGAAGGTCTTAATTTTATTAAAGATGCATCATGCAAAATTGCATGACCCCATGCATTCACTGGCAGCTGGGATTGAAGTAATAATGGACGAGCAATCTATTACAGTCTCTTAATTAGAGATACTACTAACCCGTTTTGGGTGTGAACATGCGCTACAAGATGTTCGACTTCAATTCCCTGTGCTTGGCAATAGTCTAGAAAGACTTGTGACGTAAACTCCCCCGCATTGTCCAGACGAAGTTTTGTTATCTGGTAGTAAGGGAAGTGGGTCCGTAACCTGATTATCTGAGCTAAAAGCTTAGACAGTGTTAGGTTACGGGTGGACAGTAGACACACATGTGACCACTTAGTAGATGCGTCAATCAGGACCATAAAATACCTGAACGGACCACTTGATGGGTGTATAGGCCCACAAATGCCTTCGTGGATTCTTTCCAGAAAACTTGGAGATTCCAGGTCTACTTTCAGTGGAGAGGGTCTCGTAATCAGTTTACCCTTGTAACAGGGTGGACATGGAAATTTACCCTTTTGAAGAATCTTCAGGTTCTTCAAGTCTATACCCCTGGAGCTTTTTATGATGCGGTACATCATAACAGATCCAGGGTGTCCCAGTCTACTATGCCAGAGTTGGAATTCTGGTGTTTGGGGGCATTGTAGGTGCTCCGCCATTGATGTTTCTGGAGTTTGTATACTTGTTTGGTAGAGTCCCGAGGGGAGTCCCTTGAAACATTCCACAATGGTTTTTGAACCATTTGTAAGAGACGTTACAAGCAAGTATTCCCTTTTATTTTCCTCGACCGTCTCTAAGTGATATCCGTTTAAACGGATATCTTTAAAGCTTAGGAGGTTTCGAATGGATTTAGGAGAGTATAACGCATTCCTAAGTGTGATTTATGTATTACCGGGGAGCAATATGATTGCTTCCCCTGCTCCTTCGATTATATTAGCTGGTCCTGAGATTGTTCTCAGTGGACCAGAGTAGCTACTTATGCTCGTGAAGTAGTCTATGTTTTGAAGGATCGAGTGCGTCGATGCACTGTCCACTAGGCAAATTAATTCCATATCTATATAAATAAAGACGTTTAAGCAGTAAATAATATGAAAAGAAAAGATCTACTTTCATTTAAAATGCTCAAAATATTGTTTGACATGGAACAAAAACTAGATACGATGCATGAAAAGAAGATACATTGCTAGGAGATAATAGTGGTCCATAACTAGAGAGTGTCATCTCCCATGAAGTCTTCAGGAGTCCATGAGGTCTCTGGCTACGCTGCGCTCTCAATCAGGTTTGTCTGAGCTTGAGGCTTGAGGCTTGCCTGGTAGAGGTCCTGGAGGTGTTTCTGGGTGCGGCAGATTCTGGACCAGTGGCCCGTCATTCCGCATTTGGAGCACTTATCCTCCCAGTCTTTCTTAGGAGTACCACCTTTTGACGTCCACTTCTGCTTCTTTTCCACGAACTTCTGGTTCTGAGGAGTAGCTTGGGGAGTGGCTTTCTTCCGCTTCTTCTGTTCTTTCCATTTCTGGAATTTTGCCTTCTTGTCCATCTTCTTCTTCTGAGAAGACTGGAAGTGTGCCTCTGCAGGAGGTGACAGTGGAGCGGAGCCAGGAGGGCGCAGGTTGTGAGTAGCAACCAACAAATCTCTGTTCTGTTCAGCCATTAGTAGGCATGAAAGCAGATCAGAGTACTTCATGAACTTCCTCTCACGATATTTTTGCATAAGGATCATGTCCTTCTCGTGGAAAGACGTGAACGTCTTTTCCAGCAACATTTTCTCCATCACCGTTTCACTACACAACTTCAGGCGTGAGGTGATACAGAAGAGTGCTGAGTTGTACTCCGCTACGGATTTGTAATCCTGTATGCGGAGATGAGTCCACTCGTACTGCGCTTGGGGGAGTATGACATCTCTCTGATGTCTGTACCTCTCCTCAAGTGCATCCCACAGCTCGTAAGGATCCTCTACAGTGAGGTACTCGTCCTTCAGGGTCGAGTCTAAATGTTTCCTGATATAGATAATGGCTTTCGCCTTTAGTATATCAGAAACTTTCTCTGTATGAGGTGCTTCTTTAGAAGCATCCTTGTCGGCTGGGGCAGTACTTGTTGTTGCCTTCTCAGTTGGTGTGAGACTAAACCCATGAGATCGCAGATGGAACTTCAGGTCCAACTGCCAACTCAAGTAGTTCGACCCATCGGCCTTCAGGACTGAAAATTCAACATTCGCAAGTCTGGCCATTGAATAATCTAGCAATGTAAAAACAACATGGATTATTAAACTGTAAAAACAATTAGACATCCACGCATGTATTTTTACCATTTTCATAAATAAAATTAATATTCATGCATGCTTTTTAACATTTTCATATCGTGAATTAATAAGGAAAAACTTAACATCCACGCATGCTTTTTAACAATTTCATAACGTGAATAATTAAAATAGATTAGCATCCACGCATTTAATGTCTAAGCAATGAAAATAACTTAGGACTATGGGGATCAGCCAGCCGACACTGTAATGAAAAATACAGTCCGAAGTTACATCAAAAAATTTCATGAAAGAATAAATACCACTCGGGAACTTCAGAGAGAAGCCCCTTTCTTCTTTGTGCATACGCCTTTAGCTCCTTTTCGGTGTCCTCCGGTCTTCTTTTTACATATATTTCCTCACTTACAAGTTTCTCTCAAAAAGAAAAAATTGCAGAAAAGAAAAGATGTCGGAAACCTGGCTGATCCCTAAAAACATAGCCTAATCGCACATCCACGCAGATAATATATGGAAAATATACAACCACGCATATAATCATTTCACAGGTATGTAAAGATTAATTAAATAATCTAAATAGTGTGTGACGTGCTAAAAATTATTTTTGAAAAACTTTTTACCTTTGATCCATATTTTTAATGTTTTATTTTCCGCTTTAACCCCTATTTTTAAAGTTTAAGATTTCTTTAATTATTTTGGACTTTTGGGGCCAAAAATAAAAAAGGAAAAATTATTTGTGTAAATGGGCTAATTTTCAGGCTTTTTGGGCCATGAAAACAACCCATTAGGGTTAATTGGGCCTCCCCCGAAAAATTGGCCCGTTTAGGGCTAGGGTTTCCGAAAAACCTTAGGGGGGCCCGCGGCCCGCCGCCATGACGACTGCCCGCGCAAGGCGCGGCCGCGGCGGGCCGTGACTGTAATGCCCTACCAGCTACTGCACAAGTACTAGAGGGGGGGTGAATAGTACTTTAAAATAATAAGGCGTATAATTCCAAATTAAATTGCAAACAACCACCAAATCAATTTGCGGAAGCTTAAATTGAATGACAACAATGAAATTAACAAACCAAACAAACGATGTTAATGGGTTCGGATCCACCCAAGTCTCCCCGACTTGTTCCCGGTGATCCTACGTCCCAACCACCCGGATCCCCTCCGGATACTTGAGTTAGAAACCCTAACTCAAGATTTCCACTATGAATATCTTGTGAAAAACCTTCACAAGATCAAATCATACATGCAATGGCAAAGTGAATCCCACAACCCGGGATCACAAACTTCTCTCACAACCGAGAGAGCCAATAAGCAATATAAAGAGTTTAAATGAAATAAATACTCTTACCACAAAATCCTATACCTTGAGTTTTTCTTACCCAATAGGTGGAATGAAGGATTTGAGGAAGATGAAGTCACCAAGCCCTAGCACCAAGGAAATGAGCAGCAATGGGTGCCTAGGGAAGAGTTGGAGACTTGGATCAAGCAATAGCTTGAAGAGCTCACCAAGAACAAGCTTCTCTCTAGATCTAGAAATGAGAGAGAATGGGTTTCTTGTGAGGAAGAGAGCTTTAGATTTGAGGGAGAATAGCTATCTCTTTAGAACTCAATGAATCTCTTAATGGCAGCTCTATTGAAGATAGAAATGACCTAGGTTCGTATTTATAGGAACCCAAAAACATAAGTTAGGTCAATCTCCAACGGAAAGAAATCTGAGAGAATTAGTCGGTCAAGGAACAATCACTGACCGACTAGTTCATCAACTAGTCGGTCAGTCACAAAGCATGGACCGACTAAGAGCAGATCAGAGAAGAGATAGAACTTCAGACCTAGAAAACTAGTCGGTCCAAGAACACTGTCTGACCGACTAAGAGGCAAAACAACATAGTCTGAAGGCAAGTTGACTTAGTCGGTCCAAGAACAAAAGTTGACCGACTAGATAGTCAACTAGTCGGTCATCAAACGTTCTTAGACCGACTAACGGAAAACAGTAGCTTAGGAGAAATTTGGCATGTACAGTAAATCACAACTAGTCGGTCAAAGAAGCATCACTGACCGACTAGTTCACAAACTAGTCGGTCGGTGAGTCAACGTAGACCGACTAACTGTAAACAGTAAAGAACAAAGATTTAACTGACAGAAACTAGTCGGTCCAAGAACAGTGGCCGACCGACTAGATCTCCATCTAGTCGGTCAGTACATGTTCTTGTACCAACTAACATGCACAACAAGGTCCGAATCGAAGCGCGACGCTTCGAGGAAGTTAGAGTGAACTTGTGCAAGAATCCTAGAGCTACGAAATGAGCGAACTGAAGATAGAAACGTAAGATATACTCAAGGCTTAACATTCTATCAATCGAAACTAAAAGACTATAAATAAAACCTTAATAAACGGTCTTTGAGAGCTTCGATTGAATCTTCATTACTTCCAAAGCGTTGCAGGAGCTTCAACGAAGCTTTAGGCTTGAATACGAGCTTTTGGAAGTGTTGAGATGTCGCTTTGAATATTCTCGTGAAATTGGCGACGATCTCCAATACTGCGCTCACAAATTGTTAGTTCATGAATTATTTATGTTTGCTCATCATCCAAAACCAAATCCGGGGAGTCCAATATTCAACATTCTCCCCCTTTTTGGTGATGACAAACCAACATAAATAATAATCAAAGATAATAATACAAATGTAAAATACTTACTCCCCCTGCATCGATGATACGTTAATTCCAAAATGAATATAAATGAATTGTATCAAGCAGACGAGTAAGATAAATAAAGTGAATTGATTTTTGAAATATCGGATTTTGAAAATCCTTATTTGTATCTTAACTCCCCCTGAATCTAACATATCAAACTAGATTCTTGGAAATTGAGTTAAAGTTTTCATTTGCGCCTATTTATTATCATTATCTCTCCCCCTTTGGCATTATCCCAAAAAAATGGGGGGCATACAACGACAACAATTAGGAAATGTAAAATCCAACATCGGGAGTCGTAGACGAAGACAATGGACCAACTTGACACCAAGGGAAAAATGTGGAAATCAAAACAAGGTGTGTCAAATTTTCCATTATCAATAAAAAGAAATCAACGATAATCAAAATCATCAAAAATACCAAATGTTTATTCATGTCTTGAATAAAGAAACATACTCTTCAATATTCAATATTCTTGGTTAATTTTGAGCATGGAAAACAATTCTATAAAATTACAGAATTTAAATCCATTTAACCAACTTTTTATGCGTCGATTCGATATCACATTTCAAATATATTCAACGAATATTAAATTTGCACGACGAATAAAAGATAAAGTGAACGATGATGAACATATATATACATAGAGACAACATGAGTACATCCAAAAGATATCTCATCGAATATAAGAGATACATCATATCAAGTGCTACATATCATCAAAAAGAAATACATCATCAACAACATATCATATAATCCAACACCGACAACCAGAAATCACAAAAGAAATACAACAAGGCATCTCTCAACCCCATCCTAACCCAAGACACTCTCACAGGAATATATCATCCAAAGTGTATATGGAGAGTCCTCGGAACAACGATCACGAGGAGGAGGCTGGATCTGCAGCGTCCGTGGGTCCAGTCGACGGAGTGGACTCAGGATCTGCAGGGAGTAGAGGTGTCTCAACAGATGGAATCGTCGGTGCAGGAGTCGAGATCTCAGCAACAGGCTCAACAGCAGCAGGAGTCTCGACAGAAGCAGCAGCAGCAGATACATGAGCTGGCTCGGAAACAGGGTCAGCAGCAGATGGCTCTGGAACACCTGAAGAGGTGGCAGCTCCAGGAGCAGAAGAGGAAGTACCAACAGCAGCAGAAGTGCCCTTGGGGGCACGAGTCGAAGCACGACAGATCTCATCAACGTCCTCCTCATCCATCTCATCCATCTCCTCTCCCTCAGACACGGAAGGAGGAAGCTCAACACCCATCTGACGTGCCATACGGCAGACCACTTCCTCGGTACGAGCCAAGCGGGACTCGTAACGAAGAAGTATCCGGACGACGTCATCAAGGGTGGCAACGGGAGTAGCAGAGGCACTGGCAGAGGCAGGGACAGACGCTGAAGGTGTCGTCCTCTGAACGTGACGAAGCGCCGCAAGAGATTTCTTGACGGCCGTTGCATTCAGGGGAGGACCGAGGGGACGCTCATCGTCACGAGGCAATGTGACACGAAAATGACGAAACACGAGGGTCAACATGCAAGGAAAAGGAATATGAGCCGATTTATTGGACTTTCGAATACACTCGAAAGAATCAATCTTATCGAGTATAATTCGAGCCCAATTAATCGAGCTCCCCATGAAGATCGCATAGATAAGCTTCAAAAATGGCTGGGATGGTAAAGATGAGGAGCCGTACTTGGGAAGCAAGCACGACTTCAGAATCAGATTTAGGACCCAAGCATTTGGCTTGAAAGATTTAGAAGGCACGCCAATCATGGCAGGAGGAATCTGATGGAAAATCTCTGAAAGGATGGTCTGATCAAGAGAAGAAATATCATCTACCGAGATATCAGAAGGAAGAAGTCCAGACGAAGAGATACCCAAAATCTCTCCTAAGATTTCCGCAGTGAGGACTATAGGAGTCCCCAAAACGGTCGTCTCAATAGAGTGGGTCTGATCGTACTGACCCCGGATCCTATTGGCATAGAAAAGCTTCACTAACCTAGGGTAGGGGTGAGGATTCGCCTTCGGGTCAAATCGAAGGTAATCGAGAAGACCCGACGACGACAGAAGATCAGCTAACCCTATGAAGTCGCTAAACTGGACGAAATGCTCCAGAAGCAGCGGGCAATGTTCGATACGGTTATATGCCGCGAGACACAAAGGGTCATCGCGACATAAGGAAATATCGACACCGCCCACCGGCATCGGAGCCTTTCCCTTAGGTTTTCGAGTAGACGAACGAGGGTGGGTGCTAGACTCGGGATGACTAGGAGGAGTGGGTTCCCTATGAGTCTCAGTCTCGGGGTTATACTCCGTATCGGAATCGGTAGGAGTATGAAACGAAGGAGAGACAAGAGATTTGGCCTTCGGCTTAGGTTTGGGCTTGGGTTTGGGTTGACCTCTAGGTTTAGCGGTCGTCGTCCTCTTCTTCTTGAGAGGAGGCGAAGACGACGAAGGATGGGTGGTCTTGGCTCTACGCTTCGGAGGGGTTGGATGCTCGGGATCCGAAGAGATTGGATCAACGGTCATCGGAGAGGGGCCAGAGGAAGTGATCGGAATGCGTGTTCTTGCCATAGTCTCGGCATAACACGACACAATCAATCGGAAAGAAGAAACCCTAAATCGGAATTAGGAAAGAAAACCTAATCGGAACCCTAGAGCTGAAATCAACAGAACAACCTAACCCTAGAGCTGAAACCGAACCCTAGAAAGGAGAGGGAGGAAGAGGAGATACCCTAGGTCGAAGATCGGCGGACGGCGACGGTGGGGATGGTCGGAAATCGGCCGGAAGACGAAGGGTCTCAAGGGAGGTCGGGGTTTTGAGCGGAGAGAGAGAAGTTTTCGATCGATTAGAATGAAAATCGATCGACTAAACTGAGTTTAAGTCGGTCGATTTCCCAAATGACCAAACAGCCCCTGGCACAACTAGTCGGTCACAGTTCAAGCACTGACCGACTAGATCACGATCTAGTCGGTCGGTCAATGAGCTTGAACCGACTAGGTGCAAACAGTGGCTGAATCCAAGAAGTACTGACAAGATTTAGTCGGTCTGCGTTCAAGTACTGACCGACTAGATCTCAATCTAGTCGGTCGGTCACTGAACATGAACCGACTAAAGAGTCAAAAACTTGAAAATCAAGTTCTCTCCATAATACGCTTGGACGATAAATCTCAAAACTCTCAATAAACATCTAAACTACCCCATTAAACATCGAAAAACAGAAATTTGACGATTACGCACAAATCGAACGAAAAATTAAGATATCAATTAAAATTCCCGAAAAATCCAATAATTCTAGCATGAATGAGATATTGTCAAGAATAATAGCATGCAAAATTACTGAATGAAACATGAATCCTATATTTCGGATTCACCCATAATCCCCAATTCTCGACGCAACCGCACAAAGGAGTCCTCCTTTAGGGGTTTCGTGAAAATATCGGCGATTTGCTTTTGGGTTTCAACGTACACTAGAATGATGTCCTTTTTAGCAACATGGTCATCTAAAAAGTGGTGGCGGACATCTATGTGTTTCGAGCGGGAATGATGTACCGGGTTCTTGGAAAGACATATTGCACTTTGGTTGTCAACCATGATAGGGCAAGTATCACAATTTATACCAAAGTCTTTAAGTGTGTGTCTCATCCAAAGAACTTGAGCACACGCGGCACCGGCGGCAATATATTCCGCCTCGGTGGTTGAAAGTGATACGGAATTTTGCTTCTTGGAAAACCAAGAGACAAGAGAATTTCCTATAAAATGGCAAGTGCCACTAGTACTTTTCCTGTCGGATTTGCATCCCGCATAATCGGCATCACTATATGAGATTAACTCATATGTGCTAGATCTCGGATAAAGTAATCCAAAATCTAAAGTGTAACTTAGATAGCGAAAAATACGCTTTACCGCTACTAAGTGAGACTCCTTAGGTTGAGACTGATAACGAGCACATATACATACGGCAAACATAATATCGGGCCTACTTGCGGTAAGATAAAGCAAACTACCAATCATACCTCGATATAAACGAATGTCTACATCCTTACCGCCCGTATTCTTGTCAAGATGCGTAGTCGTGCTCATTGGAGTCTTTTTCCCGGAGGCATTCTCCATTCCAAATCGCTTTAGCAACTCCACCGTGTACTTCGTTTGGTGGATGAAGATTGCATCGTTCATTTGGCGAATTTGGAGACCTAAGAAATATTTGAGTTCGCCCATGTGGCTCATCTCAAATTGTTCCTTCATAACATTAGAAAACTCTTCGCAAAGAGTGAAGTTAGTAGCACCGAAAATGATATCATCAACATAAATTTGTACTAATAAAATATCATTATTCGCATGCTTAATAAAAAGTGTTGAATCGGCTTCGCCCATTTTAAAATTCAAATCCAAAAGAAAATTCTTTAGGCGATCATACCAAGCTCGAGGAGCTTGTCTCAAACCATAAAGAGCTTTCTTTAGTTTAAAAACGTGATTTGGAAATTTTTCATTTATGAAGCCCGGAGGTTGAGAAACGTAAACTTCCTCAACTACATCTCCGTTTAAAAATGCACTTTTAACATCCATTTGAAATAATTTAAAATTCTTATGGCATGCAAAAGACAAAAGTAATCTAATTGATTCTAATCTAGCTACCGGAGCGAAGGATTCTTCGAAATCAATACCTTCCTCTTGTCGATAGCCTTGAGCTACTAACCGAGCTTTGTTCCGGACGACGACTTGGTTTTCGTCGGTTTTGTTCTTGAAAATCCACTTTGTCCCTATGACGGTGTGGTTCTTCGAAGGCAATGGAACAAGCTCCCACACTTCATTCCTCTCGAATTGAATGAGCTCCTCCTCCATGGCAAGGATCCAAGCACTATCTTCGCATGCTTCAACTATATTCTTTGGCTCTATCGATGAGGCAAAGGCACAATTGGCGAAGTGGTGAACTTGCGATCTTGTCTTGACACTATCTTGAATATTGCCAATTACTTGCTCATGGGGATGGTCGCGAATGACATGAAGTCGCTTGGGAATACCTTGATCACTTGGAACATTCTCAACAACTTCATTAGTCGGGTTAGTCTCAATAGAATCAATAGACTTAGAATTATCAAATGAATCACATAAAACATCCATAAAATCATTATCATTTGAAATTCTAGTTGGAACAAATCCTTCATTAAATGAGACATGAAGCGACTCCTCGATCGTCGAGGTTCGTTTGTTGAATATCCGGTAGGCTTTGCTACGCGAAGAATATCCCACAAAAATCCCCTCATCGGATCTCGGATCGAATTTGTCCAAACTACCATATGTGTTCTTAATAAAACATTTCGAACCAAAAACACGAAAATGTTTAACTTGAGGCAACCTACCAAACAACAATTCATAACAAGTTTGTTTAGTGCCGGGCCTCAAAAGTATTCTATTAAACACATAGCAAGCGGTGTGTACCGCTTCCGCCCAAAATTGATGGCCAAGTTGGCTATCATCAAGCATAGTGCGAGCACACTCCACTAGCGTCCTATTCTTTCTCTCAACTACACCATTTTGAGGCGGTGCACGAGGGAAAGAGAAGGTGTGAGTAATACCAACTTCATCACAAAATGTCTCAAAAGACTCATTCTCAAATTCACCTCCATGATCACTACGAATAGTGACAATGGTGTTTCCTAAGAGATTTTGTACTTTCTTAACAAAAATTGTGAAGTTTTCAAAAGCTTCATTTTTATTGCACAAGAAAAATACCCAAGTAAATCTTGAATAGTCATCTACGATGACAAGTCCATACCTTGCATTTCCTAAGGAAGCTACTCTAGTTGGCCCAAATAAATCTAGATGTAATAGCTCTAGTGGCCGTTTTGTAGAGATGCTTTTCTTAGGTTTAAATGAAGATTTAGGAAGCTTGCCGCGTTGACAACAATCACAAAAACTTTTCTTTTCAAAAACAAGCTTCGGAAAACCTTTAATAGAATTCAATTTTGAAAGCTTATATAGTGTTCCAAAGTTCACATGTCCAAAGCGTCGATGCCATAAGTGTTGTTCACTTGTGTTGGCAACGAGACATTGTTCATATGACTTAGGAAGATCCAAAATATAAATGTCTTTACGACGAGTTCCGGAAAATAATAATTTTTCGTTATCCTTTCTTAAAATATGACACAATCCTTTCGCAAAGCTAACTTTGTAACCTTTGTCACAAAGTTGACTTATTGAAATAAGATTATGATTTAAACCACTAACAAGATACACATCACTAATTAATGGTTTAGAAGGGTTACCTACATTACCAACACCTATGATGGTTCCGCTCTCGTTGCCTCCAAATACGACGCGGTTTCCATTCACAATGGGAACCACTCCGGAGAGCAATCGAGCGTCACCCGTCATGTGTTTGGAGCACCCGCTATCGAGTATCCAATTCCCTTTGGAGCTAAATTTAAATTTGTTGCTCCTTTCCTTTTTCTTTTCCTTGAGTACCTAAAGATAGATAAGTTTCATATCATGGTACCCAAGGTCATTGGGTCCAAGGGATTATACCTTTGGAAGCCAAGTCCAAGTGGACTTAGACTTCCCCACATAATTCTTACTATGCACAACATCCGAAAAATAAGCATTCATATATATTTGTTTTTCGTCCATGCTTGTGTCCTTTGGGCTCCAAATAGTGAAAACTTTGGGAGCCATCATCCTATTGGGTGCATGCATGCGACGTTGATTTCTACGTGATGCATGTTGTGGATAGGCATACGGGACATGATGGAATGGTGCACGACGAGAATTATTCATATGATGAGGTGGGTGTACATATGCATGTGTGGGAACACGTGCGTGAGGGTGTCTCACTTGGTGTGCACGTGCCCGGGAATGTGTTGCATAAAAATCATCATAAGTGTGAGACGGTGGAGTAGGACGTGTGTTCCTACGTGGCATGGAATTGGTGTACATAAAAGCATGCCCCTTCTTTGGAGGTCCACCCAATGTGGGTTTCTTTCCGAAAGAGGGTGTGGACGAGGTGAAAGCACCATTGGTAGATGAACTACCAATAGAGTGTTTGCTCCCACTCGTTGAGGCTTCGGAAGTTGGCCTAACAAAAGTAGTGACCAACTTGGAAGAATTTCCCATCATATACCCCAAGCCAATGTGGTGTTTGGCCGGAAGTAAATCTTTTAGGATATTATCCAAATGGCCTTTACCCTTGTTGAATTCGTTGATTCGGCCCAATGTGTTCTCATATTTCTCTTTGAGAGAACGCAAGGAAGTATCCAAAGTGGATATTTGCGAAGTGAGCACATAAACACGAGATTTAAGATTCTCGTTCTCAATACTCAAAGTCGAGTTTTGAGAAGTTAAATCCGCTATCTCATGTTCTTCCGCATCCTCAATGCTAACATGTTCAAGTTTAGATTTGAGATTTACAATCTCATTTCTTAACTCTTCAACAACGGTGTCGTTGTTGGTGATGATAGTCTTAGGCGATGTTTGAATGCTAGCTAGGTCATCTTTTACCGTAGTATATCTATTTACTAACTTAGTATATTTTGACCAAAGTTGAGTGTTAGCATCCCTAAGATCATCCATCGTTACCTCATCGCTTTCTTCATCACTATCATCGGAAGAGGAGGATCCTTGATCGTGCTCCTCTCTTGCCATGAAACACATGTGTGCTTGCTCCACGTGCTCATCGTCCGACTCTCCGCTTGAGGAATCCTCGGAGTCGGTGAAGGTAGCTCCGACAAGTCCCTTCTTGTTTCCTTTCGTGTACTTCTTGGACTTGTCATACTTTGGCGCCTTCCACTTCTCCTTTTGCTTGTTTTGAGGACAATCCGCTTTGATGTGTCCTGGCTTATTGCATTTAAAGCACAAAGGTGGAGAGGCGTTAGTAGATGTAAACTTAGATTTTTGTTTGAAGTTACCCTTTCGGAAGAAGCGATTGAACTTCTTTGCCATGAGTGCAATGGATTCCATGTCCATTTCTTCTTCCGAGTTCTCATCATCGGTAGAGGTGGATGAAGCCGCCTTGAATGCAATCGCCTTTTTCTTAGGCGCATCTAGGTTCAAATATGACTTCATCTTTTCTTGTAGCTTCACCTTGCTATCTTTGCGTACCTCATATGACATCAAAGTACCCATTAGTTGAACTACGGTATATTTGTCCATGTCATTACCTTCCTCGATGGCGAAGGTACGTTTTTCCCAAGAAGAGGGAAGTCCTTCAATAAGCTTTAAGCACTTCTCCTTTTGAGTGTAGATCTTGCCGAGGGCCTCTAACTCGTTTATTATGTCAACGAAACGAGCGTAATATTCTTTCATCTTCTCGCCCTGTTGCATATGAAACATTTCGTAATCTTTGGTTACGACTACGAGTTTAGAGTCTCTTACCCTACTCGTCCCTTCATGTAGAATGAGGAGGGAGTTCCAAATTTGATATGCACTCTTACATGTGCATATCTTATTGAAATCCTCGGGCTCCAATGCACATTGCAAGGCGTTCATTGCCTTGGCATTGCTTACCTCCGCGGCGACCTCCGCGGTAGTCCATTTCTCAAAATCTTCTTCTTCGGGTTCAATATACTCCTTCATTGTAGTTCTCCATAAAGATGCACTTCGGAGGAAGGTTTCCATCCGACACTTCCAGTACCCGTAGTTGGTACCGTTGAAGAATGGAGGCCTCGTAGAGGAATGTCCTTCCATCACGGAAGATGCTCCTTCACGGTTCCTGAAGGTGTCATAGTTGGAAGGTGGACGCACGGTCTTGTTGTCGTTGGCAGACATAGCTGAGAATCTGGCTTTGATACCAAATGTAATGCCCTACCAGCTACTGCACAAGTACTAGAGGGGGGGTGAATAGTACTTTAAAATAATAAGGCGTATAATTCCAAATTAAATTGCAAACAACCACCAAATCAATTTGCGGAAGCTTAAATTGAATGACAACAATGAAATTAACAAACCAAACAAACGATGTTAATGGGTTCGGATCCACCCAAGTCTCCCCGACTTGTTCCCGGTGATCCTACGTCCCAACCACCCGGATCCCCTCCGGATACTTGAGTTAGAAACCCTAACTCAAGATTTCCACTATGAATATCTTGTGAAAAACCTTCACAAGATCAAATCATACATGCAATGGCAAAGTGAATCCCACAACCCGGGATCACAAACTTCTCTCACAACCGAGAGAGCCAATAAGCAATATAAAGAGTTTAAATGAAATAAATACTCTTACCACAAAATCCTATACCTTGAGTTTTTCTTACCCAATAGGTGGAATGAAGGATTTGAGGAAGATGAAGTCACCAAGCCCTAGCACCAAGGAAATGAGCAGCAATGGGTGCCTAGGGAAGAGTTGGAGACTTGGATCAAGCAATAGCTTGAAGAGCTCACCAAGAACAAGCTTCTCTCTAGATCTAGAAATGAGAGAGAATGGGTTTCTTGTGAGGAAGAGAGCTTTAGATTTGAGGGAGAATAGCTATCTCTTTAGAACTCAATGAATCTCTTAATGGCAGCTCTATTGAAGATAGAAATGACCTAGGTTCGTATTTATAGGAACCCAAAAACATAAGTTAGGTCAATCTCCAACGGAAAGAAATCTGAGAGAATTAGTCGGTCAAGGAACAATCACTGACCGACTAGTTCATCAACTAGTCGGTCAGTCACAAAGCATGGACCGACTAAGAGCAGATCAGAGAAGAGATAGAACTTCAGACCTAGAAAACTAGTCGGTCCAAGAACACTGTCTGACCGACTAAGAGGCAAAACAACATAGTCTGAAGGCAAGTTGACTTAGTCGGTCCAAGAACAAAAGTTGACCGACTAGATAGTCAACTAGTCGGTCATCAAACGTTCTTAGACCGACTAACGGAAAACAGTAGCTTAGGAGAAATTTGGCATGTACAGTAAATCACAACTAGTCGGTCAAAGAAGCATCACTGACCGACTAGTTCACAAACTAGTCGGTCGGTGAGTCAACGTAGACCGACTAACTGTAAACAGTAAAGAACAAAGATTTAACTGACAGAAACTAGTCGGTCCAAGAACAGTGGCCGACCGACTAGATCTCCATCTAGTCGGTCAGTACATGTTCTTGTACCAACTAACATGCACAACAAGGTCCGAATCGAAGCGCGACGCTTCGAGGAAGTTAGAGTGAACTTGTGCAAGAATCCTAGAGCTACGAAATGAGCGAACTGAAGATAGAAACGTAAGATATACTCAAGGCTTAACATTCTATCAATCGAAACTAAAAGACTATAAATAAAACCTTAATAAACGGTCTTTGAGAGCTTCGATTGAATCTTCATTACTTCCAAAGCGTTGCAGGAGCTTCAACGAAGCTTTAGGCTTGAATACGAGCTTTTGGAAGTGTTGAGATGTCGCTTTGAATATTCTCGTGAAATTGGCGACGATCTCCAATACTGCGCTCACAAATTGTTAGTTCATGAATTATTTATGTTTGCTCATCATCCAAAACCAAATCCGGGGAGTCCAATATTCAACAGTGACCTGCAGGTCGCGGCATAGTCCGCGACCGCCGTGGCCTAAGGCCGCGGTGTTTTGACCGCCGGCGACGCTTGTGAGGCGCCGCCGTTTCGCCCTTCGGGCGTGCGGAGTATGGATCAAGGTAGGAGGGGGAAAACAGTTTTTTCAAGCATTTAGATCTCTAAAAAACTGATTTTTATTGTTTTTAGACATGCGGATCTAAATAAAAATGTGATTTTTTCCGTATTTTTAAACTTTTTGATCCTAAAACATGCAGATCTAACGTGAAACGCAAGTTTAGATCTAAAAAGTTTTGATATTTGCCTCTAGATTCGACGAGAAAATCTAGACGACGGTTGGTGAAGGATGCTCTTTTCGCTCCCCGTTGAGAAGATTACGATCTTCTTAGACTGAGCGGTTGATGGATCTCATTCCTCGCGCGTCACCGCCTTTTCCAACGAGCGTGATCGTGCTGATAACGTGTTGTGAAGGGAAATATAGGGAAATAGGTGTAGGGGGTTAAGAGCCCCCCTACCCTCTTATTTATAGCTTTCAATGGTGGGCCGAATACCCAATGGGCTTCATGGGCCTATTCATAACATCAATTACTTTTAACAAACTCTGTATTTTTTTTTCAAATGGTGCTGATACTGTGTTGCCTTGCTGGTTATTCCTTTGATGTTTTGTAAACTATATAAATATCCCAATTATATAGTATGAGTTTAAGAAGTTAAAATAAATCTTATGAACTGATGATGAATTAACACTGCCATTTGATTTGTAAATCCATTTCTACAATTTGCAAACTTTCTAAAAAAGAATTCTGAAGTTGTATACATTGCAGCCTTTCGAGGCCACTTATCAATTGTTGAGGTCTTAATTAATTTCCGAAGTTGTGTTGTTCAGTCAGTTGATAAATTTATGAACATGAATATATCCACATGAACACTAAGGCTAATCTAATAGTTGCAACGCCTATGTTTCTGAAGATCAATATTAAGAATGTATCGTATCATATAAAACAGTGTAGAATGCCAATGGATTTCACTTGACAAACAAGATTGTAGAATGATAAGAAATGCATATATTTCTAGCTTGACTTAGCATCACTTAGAATCCCAAGTTCCTCCACAAAATGCAAGCTTGTTTCACATCTGTCCACCTTGCTCCTCTTGAATACCAGCTTTGTTCAACTGTAAAACATCAACAAAAATTGTTATCATAAATCAATAGCAAAATTTTAATGAATACAATAAGATTAGAGGAATGTAGCACAATAATACCTTAGCTAACGGACAGCCGGTTTTATAATGACCTTTTTGCTTGCAATATCAGCAAGTTCTTTGTTTCTTAATATATTCTTCTTGTGCTATCTCGATTCCAGATTTGATTCTACTAGCTTATCCTGGTTGACCTTTTGTGACCACCGGGCCGTTGGGGTCACGAATAGTGATTTTAGTTGCTTGTTCTGGAGATACCAATATGGTTGACATAGGCATTTTATTGCTAGCATCCACACGACATCACATTATTTCTCCTTCTTTCCTTATAAATTTCGCTTTTTCATTAAACTCATCAATTATGTTCTCAAGCTCATCATGAAACAAGTTGGCTAATGTTGCACCTTCTAATGCTTTGTTGCATTTTGCTCTAAGTGTCCAATGTTTTATGATAGAAAGTTGGCATTCACTATGTCGAGCATCCTGACTACTTCTAACCACTCCACGACCAATATGTCGAGCATCCTTCGTACACCGTCTCATGGTATATTTTTCTAAAATTGTTGAAACTTGTTTCTTCACTAAAATGTGTAGGGTATGTTACATAAAATTCCTCCCATCTCGAACTTGGCACATGTGCAAGTAATTGATATTTGTTGAGATGTACTCATGTCGTATTTTGCTTTCATCATTTCAATCATTGGCCACACGTCATATGCGATAGAAGCATCCTTTGATAATTTCTTATTAAACATGGAGCCATTTTCCTTGAACTCTTCTTGAAAGATATCAAACACATTCCTTGTGTAGCAATCTCTAGCTTGCTTTTCAATTAGGTGTAATGTGCTCAATATAGGAATTGAGTTGGCACTTTTAAAATCTGCATCAAGTTCAACATCTCGACGAGCTCCTACTGCATTCTCATATTGGTTTCTAAATTCATGTAATTTGGTTTGTGAATTTACATAACCATCAAAATATTCATTGATTCCCTCGCTTCTTAGAGTAGATGTCATGCCTGCAGTAAATGTGTTCTTTAGAAATACCGGTATCCAATGATCTCGATGATTATACAAATGTGATAACCAATTTTTTCATCCAATGCATATTTACTTTACATTTCTTCCCAACGATCCATAAACTTCTCTTCGGTACTACTTTAATAACATTTTTTGTATGTTGCAGAAATTTGCTCACCATGCATATTTTGCATCGTTGAATATTTTGCAAAGCATTTTTTTGAAGATGCCATGAGCAATAAGGATGTCGTGTCTGAGGAAAGACATTGTGAATTACATGACACATAGCCTTATCTTGATCCGTAATGATTGTTGAAAGTGTTATACCTGACATGCATTTCAACCATTAAGTAAATAGCCATGTAAATGTCTCCTGAGATTCATCCGCTAGTAGCTCGCATCCAAAAAGTGTAAATTGCATGTGATGGTTGACACCTGTGAATGGCACAAATGGCAAGCTCAAATTATTTATTTTATATTTGCAATCATGAAACAACATCCCCAAATTGCAAATATGATGTTCTGGCTCTTCCATCTATCCAGAAGACACTTCTCATTGATTGATCATGATCTAATTCCTCTACAAAGTAGAACTATGGATCTGAAACCATTTTATTTTGCAAATATTGTATGATTAAGTCACACTCTTGATCAATATTACTTTTCCTTTTAATTTTAAGATGAGCTTGGTATTATTGCATACTAAGATGGTCATCTTCACCTTCATAAACAGCATTTACATCCGTGCAAATAGTTGAAGGACGTAATCCTTTACCTTCAAGACTATCAATAAGCTTCTTGCATACTGGAGATCGATGAAGTTTTTGATGTGAATGATATTTTATGACTTTACTTGGTGTGGTTAATGTATGTCTATAATGTGATCTTCATCAAATTTTCTAACGATCCAATTTCCAGATTATCTGTCAAGTCCAATAACCATCATTGCTTTGCATCCCCACTCTTGTGTCAGCTTGGCAGTACACGTCCTTTCCTTCTTCACATTTGTCCTTCATATATTTATAGCCTTCCTTATCACACACAAATGTTCTTGTTAAACATACATCTTTCTTTCTCGACCATTCCGTCTGACCCCAAGGAATGCATATGCATTATAGAAGTCATACGCTTTGTTATGGGTAGAAAATTCCATTCTAATATATTGATCAATGGTTGTCTTGATCTTGAACATTTTGTTCAACGATACCATCATCAACATTCTCCGTATCAGTTGTATCAGTTGGCATCTATATTAAGGGAAAAAAATTAAAACAACAATTTCACCAATAAATTTTTAGGAACAATTTCAACAATAAATTTTCAACAACAATTTCAACAATTTTATATTTTTCAATGTAAAAAATTTTCTGGACGAAGTAGATGTGTTAGTTATATGTGTCATCTTACTACTGGAACATGTTTTCTGGACAATAAATTTTCAGGGACACCAAAGGAACATGTTTCTGGTTCATGGCAACGTGAAGATGCTTTGAATAATTTCTAACAAAGAAGGGCCAAATGAAGAACTAATTCTTCCATGAACCAACCATATGTCATCAGTGAAATTTTTATAGAATTAGGACACATGAATCAATGCCATTCTTTTAAAACTGAAGTTAGCTATTACATTCCATGAATAAGCACATGCAATTTTAGAGCATAACAAAAATCTTATCAAAAAATTTAAGAACTGTGATTAACTATCAGTTAATAGTATTTAATATAACCAAAGCATCTTAAAGCTGATGATCTGAAGTATCACACGATGATCCACGAACAAATATCCGAGCATCATCTCTTCCCGACATTGCAAAATATTAGAAATTTAAAGCATTGACTGAAGCTGACGTAATAGAAAGGCATGATGATCAGATTCATATTATAGCAAGCCCCTGTGAAAAGAATGACAATTGGTGTGTTTAAAAAGAATGAAATTTTTAAGAAGAAGAATAAGCCTTAATTCGTTAAGCATTAACAAGCTTCCAACTCATCAAACCCCAAACAAAATCAAATTTTGAAGAACACCCATCACTCTAAACACATAAAAACCTTTAAAACACAAAATATCTAAGAAATTTATATTTAAAGAAATCAACAAGCGTTGTCACCTGAAGGAGATGTATGATCTGCTGGGTGCTAGCACGGACGACGAGGAGGTTAGGGTCTAAGCGTTGATGGGAGAGAGGATTGAGAGAAGTTGGGGTATAGAGTTTGATTCAAGCTGGAAGAGAGGGCTGAGAGACGAGGAGAATTTTAGGGTTTGAAAGTTGCTGGCCAAATCGACATCGCGGTCATTGTTGGAGGTCGGAGACATGGTCTTGATTTGATGATGAATCGTCGGATATAAGGGGGGTAGGGCGATGCAAAAGGTGGGGTGCGTGCGATGCACTGGGCATCGGGAGGGGCATCGCGAGTGGGCAGGGGCGGAACCAGGATTAGATGACCGGGGGGCGGGTGTCGTTGCAGGAAGGCATACAATTGCATTCGTAAAGTACATAGATGCGATGGTGTTTAAGTCGACGAGTCCAAAGAGATAAAGAATGTGTTTTTCCAATAAGTTTAAGTATATTTGAGGTGACAAAGTGAACAACAAAGTAAATATGAAATTCACTGCTCTGGTCCCCATGCAACATATGTGTTAGGGATAGAGTAAAAAATTCGAAAACAAAAACAAGTTTTAATTGCATGAGAACGAAAATAAGTTACGAAGATTCAAACCGAATTACTTTAAACAAGCATCAAATTTTCATATGCATTTATTAAACACAAAATCGTTCACATATTAGCGACGATATGAACGAGAAACTGACGTTGATTACATCATTAATTTGAAAAAAACAAAAAATTAAAAATATAATTTTTGGGACTAGCCAAGAATTAATTAATCATTTAAATTGGAATGTGAGAAGTGTGTTTAGAAACTAAACATTTTAGGTAAATTAAATTAATCATGACAATTTAAAAACGCTAATTAGAAATCAAAACGTTTACTTGTGTGATCAGACTGACAATTCTCTGTTTTATAATGACTTCTGCGATAATTTAAGATTAAACTAAGATAAATTTGACTATTCTCTATTTTATGACTTCTGCGATAATTTAAGATTAAACTAAGATAAATTTTTATTTAGACATTTTTCTTTTCTCTGTTAGATGCTAACTCCGCTATGATATAGGGGAAAACTCGAAAAAAATGTGCGAAGATTTGCAACAAGCTAAAATCTAAAAATATTTGCAACAAGCTAAAATCTAAAAATATTTGCACTAAAGAAAAATCTAATAATATCGCCCATTTCATCTGATTCAAAAATCTGAGGGTGAATTGTGTTGAGTATTGGTGTTTCATACCAATCTTATTTTGATGATGATCACAATATTATGTTGTTGCTAATGACTCTCTTGTTTTAGTCTTATAGTTTCATTTCAAGAATATCTTTCTTGGAGACTAAACACTTGGTGCAAGGATGGACATCAAGTGGAGAAGGGCCAATGCTTGGACTCAAGGGGTGCCAAAGCTTGGAGATGATGGAGAGCATCAAGGCATCAAGATTGAAGACAAAGACTCTAAGGAAAGCAATGTAATCCATGTAATATTTCCTTTATTGCTTTCTCTCTCATTTGAGTCTAGGTTAATGTAATGCCTTGATAGATGGTCTACTCATTCATGTATATGCATTTAGCCATTTTAGTGATCCTTAGGATAATCATAGAATCCAACCTAATAGGTTCATCTTGACCAAAGACTCATTTGGAGTCTCTGGCTTTCCATCAGTCGCCTGCTAAAGGATTTACAGTCGACTGGGTGATTTCCAGTCGCCTGTCGATCCTTCTACAGTCGACTGATATGCACTGCTCAAGTCAACATTTCTATTGAATCTACTTGAGCTTTTTGCAACAGTCGACTGATGCTCAGTTTACAGTCGCCTGTATATTTACAGTCGCTTGTGGATTGGTTAACAGTCGTCTGAGTAGCGTAAGTGCATATACTGTCTCTCTCTGTTTTTCTCCATCTCCTGCAGCAGTCGACTGATGAAGGTCTTACAGTCACCTGACTATTTTACAGTCGACTGTATTATTGACATCAGTCGACTGTATGTTTATCTGGAGAAAGAGTGCAGCTCTCTGTTTTATTCCATCCCCTACAGCAGTCGTCTGCTGAAGGTTTTACTGGCGTCTGTCCTCTTTACAGTCGACTGTATCGACTTCATCAGTCGACTGTCCTGGCTCAGATTATAGCCGTTGGATATTTTCTAGCCGTTGAACAGTCAACTGTCATTTGTTCATCAGTCGACTGTCCGTGACGTTTCTGCCCAGAAACTAGCCGTTGCAGCCTTGTGCTTTTTGCTATTTTCTTGGGGTTTGAGGGTTGATATAGGGTTCATATATATATATACTAGTCATAACCCGTGCCCTCGGGCACGGTTCATTTAAGATTTTTCCCTGCGAAATCTTTGTTTCCCAAAAAATTATTTCCGCAACCAAAATTTAGAAGAACAACAAATTAACGTAAAAATATTTAGCTGCATGGGCGTCTAGGTGTAGGTGCCTTCGACGTGGAACAGAAAATTCGGTGCATACGCGTTTGGCGCGGAACAACAAATTCGGCGCTTACGCCTTTGGCGCGAAACAACAAATTAGCGTTGAAAACCAAATTCGGCGTGTATGCGCCTTCGACGCGGAACAACAAATTCGGCGCGGGCACCTTCGGCGTGAAACAACAAATTAGCATAGAAAATCAAATTCGACACGGGAGCCTTCGTCATGGAACAACAAATTAACGTTAAAACAATTAGCGGGTGCCCGCGTCGTGGACGCCCGGCCTAAAGGAAATTGCTTGAGAACAACCCAAGAACAATCTCCTCCAGAATGCAACATGAAGCATTGCTCAACAACTAAATTTCCATGGCACAGTATGCCTTTCTATATTGTTTTTCTTAATTTCATTTTAAAAAAATATTGACAACCAATTTCTAATTATGCTTTCAAATGAAAAGGTCCAAATATGATGACCATATTACTGTTAAGGAATGCATTCCTCATTCTTAAGCATGCAACTGATATTCCATTTCATTCATTCGATTATCTCATAATCAACAGATGAATGCAATTTCCTTTCATGCAATATATCATGTTACTCGTCCTTTAGACTCTGGCGGGCA
Source organism: Scilla litardierei (assembly GCA_030789695.1). Taxonomy (NCBI): domain Eukaryota; kingdom Viridiplantae; phylum Streptophyta; class Magnoliopsida; order Asparagales; family Asparagaceae; genus Scilla; species Scilla litardierei. The sequence goes on from CM061141.1 coordinate 261,169,772, forward strand.
TAGGAGGTTGTTCTCGGGATGAAAAAGTTTTTTAGGGGAGTTGAATAGGCCAATCTCGGTCTGAGTTTTTTGGGGAAGAGATAGACAGAGTTCAGGTTTCAACCTTTTGGTTTTCCCCCCAACTCATTTCACCTCCTGCTAAAATTCAAACTCAAAATTTAAAAGTTTCCTCCAAAGTTTTCTCAAACCCTCATCTCAATCGTTTAATAGTCAATATTAAATCTGAGCTGTTTTCTATCAACATGTTTGTCATAGTCAGCTTTTCTTCTGGTTAATCCAAGAAAAATGGGAAAGATTTCTCATAAATCTAATTCAGTTAGTATGGGGTAAATTGAGCTAGTTGTCAAATGTAATATAGACATGTGACAAATCCGTGGGCAATGTCTGTCATTTATTATGTAGATGTTGCGATAAACCATAATAAATAACACTCATAATAATAACTCTGGTTAAAATAACTAATTTCATCTACCCGTTGAAAAAAGGAAAGTCACCAAATTAGGGTGGGGTCAAAAGCAAAACAAATATAAAAAAACCCAATTGCTTCGATCTTGAGTGCTCTTCGATCTTAAAGGAAAGTAATAACCCGTAACGGGGCATTCAAAATACTCCCCAAAAAAATGTCAACCAATTCGAAATCTATTCATCTTGAAAAAAATTGTAGCCTCATTCGAAATATCATACTCCTAAAATTCAACCATAGTCAAAATTCCCAAAAAAAATTTGAACCCACCTTCAATATAGCCAACCACCAAAAAATTTTAACCACATCAAAACTAAAATTTAGTCCCATTTAGGGAATATATTCCACACCAAAAATTTAGTCCCCCCACGCTAACAAAAAAATTTAGTCCCCCCACAAAAGTTAGTTCTTCCTAAATTTAGTTTCCCCCAATTGTAAAAATTTTAATTCCTCCTAAAATTTGGTTCCATCCAAATTTTTTTTCCCAAAATTTTAAATGAAATTTAGGTCTCCCAAAGAAATTAGTTCCTCCCAAAAAATATAGTTCCCCAAACATTTAAATCCTTACAAATTTAATCCTTAGCAAAATTTAAAATTTTAGTTTTCATCAAAATTTAGTTGAACTTAGATTTAATACCCTTAAAATAAATTTGTTTACTTCCACCCCCAAAATTTAGTTCCATCCAAAGTTGATTCCCCCAAAAACTTTAAGGGTTTCCAAAAATTTTCACAAACTTTTCTAATGATCATTGATTCATCAAGATTTAATCCCAATGTCTTTCTACACACCTCTGTGTCATAGGCAACTAACTCATTGAAAACATCCCTCAATTATATTATAGATTAGTTCTTCAAATCTTAGTTTCATCTAGATTTCGTTCCGCCAAAATTTAAAATTTTACTGCTAACTTAAAATTTATTTCCTCCCAAATTTTTAGAGTTTCCACAAAATCATGCAACCCTTAAGGGGATCTTCCCAGGTGGAGGATTAAAACAGATTTAAGTTCAATCATGGAAAAGAAACATTATGAGAGAATAGCTCTGGGAAGCTTTTCAGTTTATGTTGCTGCCCTGCAAGAAAAGTCTTATTGCTGCACAGCAAGATAAGTCTTTGTGACACGCTTGGTTCATTCATACTTCGATTTATTTGCAAATTAATACCGTATTTGAAGTTATTTGATGTTTTCTGCAAATTAATACTGTATTTGATGTTTTCTTACTAACACGCTTCCTACCAGTTATTACCTATACTTTTTGTGCTTAATGAATCCAATCTTTATGTTTTGTGGTATAGTCCTAAATCCATGCTAAACTTTACTTGTTCCAGCGGCTAAAGAGGAAGCTAAGTTCTTGATGCCAAGTTTTCAATTTAGTGAAGATGAAAACTTAGTGAAGATGAAACACCGAGTATATGTTTAGGTTCACGATTAATTTCTTTGATAGTCAAATGACAGCCTACATTAAGATACATATCACTTCATCAAATTTTCAAATGTGAATATATAGTAAAATTCTCATTAAAAATGATCATGCCCAAATATAATTCCATATAATGCCACACTCCTCTTGGTTACTCTTTAAACAGTAGCTCTATGGTGTTCTCAATGCAGTAGAATTCGAGTCGTTAACGTGAACCATTGCCCATGAAAAATATTAAAAAAATTAAAAAATGAAAATACAACAAACCAAAAAATGAATGTTGAGAACTAACAAAACTTAATTAAAACATAACCAAGCTCTTGCTTCCTGTGATATACAACCAGATCGTGCCAAAGCTCAGAGTGAGTCAGTAAATATGATATAATTCTTTGCCACCGCCCCTTTTCTGTGCCTCCGAGTTCTGCCCTCTGAAGTGCAGCCTTCGCCAAATAATCACATATTTATGGATAAATGTCTCTAAAAATACTTGCTCATAGATTATGGTCCTGGAAATAAAGATACCCACAAATATTATTAATGAAATAAACCCACCAATTTACTCCATAACAAAACTGAATATAATTTTTTGCTTTACTTAACTTTAAAATCACAAAGAATCTCAACAATATACACAACAGATCAATAATCAACCAGGTAAAATCAATCAATCTTAATTTTCAATGTGATATGTCTACCATGAACTAAAGAAAAATACAACGACCATGAACAAAAAAATACCATGAGGAAACCGCAATTTTATTTTTTCCCCCTTATTTCATGCTCTCTTTCTTGCTTTTTTTGTTTTGGACAATACATGCATGAATCTAAAGCCAATATGAAAGTACACCCAAGATTTTTCACCTCGCCGAATAGAGATCTAAATGAGGATTAAAAACATCACCAGCCTAAAAAACAAATAATTCAAACATCAAGCAAAACAACTTGAATCAAACAACACAGATCTGCATAAATAAAAAAGATCAAGAGTCAAAAGTAATCGAAGATAAAAAGGATAAAAAGATAAAAAGAAATTGATTTGAGAGGCAAATTAAAAATTTTGTAACTGAAATCAAAGAAGAGAAAAGCAAAATTTAAGGAGAAAATGGAGATAAACTTCGTACGCATCCTCTGAGGCCTTGAACCCAACGAAACACCAAAAATCTGCATAAATAAAGAATCTCGAGAGTCAAAATAGATTGAATTTTGAGACGAAACTTTACTCAAGTAATTAGCAGATATTAAAAAAGGAAAAAAGAATTCATTTGAGAGGCAAAGATTAAGAATTTGTACCTGAAATCAAAGAAGAGAAACACAAAAATGAATAAGAAAATGGAGATAAAGTTGTGCACATGCTCTGAGACTTTGAACCCAACGAAACACCAGAGATCTGCTCAAAACAAATCAGATTTTGTGACGACCAAATAATAAGCGGATATTAAAAAGGAAATAAATTTTTGCGAGATGAGGATGGATTTTTTTTGTGTGCGATTAAACGGGGCCTTGGTGTTTTGTGTGAGATATTTAGAAACTTTCCATGACACGTCAGCGATCCTTGTAATTGGATCCCATTGGTTCATGGATTTTGTGTTTCTGTTGGCTCTATGTTAAATGGGATCCCAATCGTTAAACTTTGTGGGCCCCCACGTTAAGCACGCAGAATTTCAAAACATTACTCTCGCACTTGTCAAACAAATTAAATGTCATTACTCTCTACTTTCTAAACAATGCAAAGACTTGTCAAACAAATTAAATTCCAAATTAAATGCAGATATTTTGTGCAGAGATTTTTGGGAGAGGTTGTTCTTTTAAGGATATAAATTAAGTGTGCAATGGCTTGGTGGGCCCCAGTGTTAAGCACGCACGGCAATCATGGTGGAGTGCCATTTTCCCAGACATGATTTCCCTCCAAAATCTAAAGTTTTCTCCAAATTTTTTCCCATACTCTAATCTAAACCATTCATTCCTTAAGATTAAATCCTGGCCGTCTGTGCTGAGTTCATTAGAACTTCTTGAAGCTATTGAAAATCATAAGAGATCAATAAGCCACTCTAAAACTCTCTTTTTTCACTCTTTGAGCTCTCAACCTCTTCATGCATTGAAGTCCAGCTCAAGGGAAATCATCCAAGTGCTTTCAAGCCAATCTCAACACTTGGAGATCCTCTTCCATGCCTTGTATTCATCTATGAGTAAGCATCTCAAGACATAGGTAAGAGTATTTATTTTACTTGGTGATTCTTGTAACACTAATTCTCTTTGTGGGAAATAATCTTTCTCTCTTTGTGGGAGTTTATCTCTTTGTGGGATTAGGATATTCTCTTTGTGGGAATAACTCTCTTTGTGGGAACTCTCTGAGTGGGAGTTTGGTGTCCTAGTGTAGGGCTAATCCTAATTCTCTGAGTGGGAGTTAGTAATTCTCTAGGTGGGAGTTTGAGCCTTGTGGAGGGTTGGTTGGGTCCTTGTGTAGGGCAAAATCCTCTTGGTGAGGTATCTCTTTGTGGGATTTGTATTCACTTCTCTTTGTGGGAATATAGTGAATATTGGTGACCCAAGTTTGGGGAACCAGGGTAAAATCTTGTGTTTGCGTTTGGATTGATTGTGTCAATTATTTCCTCTTGTATTTATCATTCCGCATTTGCAAGTTTAATTTTAATTGGACAATTTTATTGCCATTACACTATTCCCCCCCTCTAGTGTGTTGTTAGTATTGCAAGGGTAAGGCGATCCCTACAATGGTATCAGAGCGAGATTATAGCATACTGCAACGATGGCATTCAACGCCTCATCTGTGTCTCATAAAGAAGGTCATTTAACTGTTCGACCCCTGCTCTTCAACGGAACCAACTACCCAAGTTGGAAGATCAGGATGATGATCTACATGGAGGGTCAAGACCTATGGGACATCACGGAGGTGCCATTTGAGAAGCCTACTACACCTGCGGCTTTAAGGACAAGGAGGAGAAGGACTCGATCAAGTTCAATGCGAGGGCTATGAATGCATTCCATTGCACCCTCTCAGCAAATGAGTTCAACCGCATCTCCATGTGTAAAACGGCCAACGAAATTTGGCATACTTTGGAGATATGTCATGAAGGGACTACAAAGGTAAAGAAATCTAAACAAACCGTGTTTAGATCTAAATATGAAATTTTTAAGATGCAGGAAGGAGAATGCATTTCAGAGATGTTCACAAGGTTCACTGATATTGTGAACGCTTTGGAGGGACTCGGGAAGATGATTTCCCAAGAGGATCGTGTAGAGAAGATCCTTGACTCTCTCACACCTCATTGGGAGTCAAAGGCCAACGGAATTTTAGAGTCATATGACACGTCCAAATACACCGTTGAGGAGTGCATTGGTAATCTCATGGTATATGAAGTGAAGCTTCAACACAAGAAGGAGATTCAACTATCAAAGCCCGAGAAGCCAGAGAAGCACAAGAGGGTTGCATTCCATGCCAAGGAAGAGCCAATCATATGGAGGAAGAAATTCCATCGAGAAGCTCCAAGTGAAGAAGATGAGCTAGAAGAGGCGAGTGGGGAAGAAATTGAGGATCTTGCCGAGCAATTCAAGGCATTTCTCAAGTGCAAGCAAGGTAAGTCTTTGTCAAAGTTTGCCTCCAATTCGAACAAGGTTCCTACTTGTTACACTTGCAGTGGAAAAGGTCACTTGTCCACAGAATGCCCTTCCAAACCCAACAAAGAAACTTACAAGGGTAAAGGGAAGAAGCATTTAAAAGGGAAGTCCAAGTCCAAAAATCACAAGAAGGGACTTATCGGGACTTATCGGGACTTTTGATGATTTGAGTGAGGATACATCTAGTAACGAAGAAGAGGATGCAAAGGACGATGCTCATGCGTGCTTTGTAGCAATTAATGTTCATACACCAATCCCCTCTGGCTCAAATGAAGATGAGTTGGAAACATGGATCAACTCCTATGAGGAATCGTGCCTCATGGCTATCGGGGAGAAGTCTTCATCAATCCCTAGCGAGGAAGAAGTCGATGATGAGATTAAGGAGAAGATCTCATACGAGGAACTTGAATATCGTTTCGGTATGGTTTCCGAAAATGCTAGTAAGTGCATCAACTCTTACAATAAACTAAAAGCAAAATATAAGATTGCTAAGAGTAGATTGCATGAACTAGAAATTGCTAGTGTAATCCATGATGAAATGCACGATTGTGACACTAGTGAGAGAGACACATTCTCTATCAAGTTAAGGAATTGAGCTTGACTAATGATAATCTTGTTGCTCAAAACCTTAGCTTAGATACTCACATTCAACAACTTACATTGAAATGTGAGAAGGAATCCCGTAAGCTCAAAAACATTGTGTATTCTAGGGATTCACTCCACTATTTGCTTGAAAAACAACATCTGGCAAATCATAGATGAGGTTTGGGGTATATTCAAAATGTGGTATTGGTGGGCTCCGAAAAGGTGCTTCTCTCAAGCGCAAGAGTCCGTACAAGTAATATAATCTGGGACTCCAGATGTCGAATCCTCATGAGGAAATCTGTTGCAACCACAATTCAAATCAAATAGAAATCCAACAAAGAGAAACTAACCACTTCACTAATGATGGTGATGATGGTGTGAAAGTACGTGATGGTGATGTGCGAACAATACGAACAAAGAAAAGTCGTACAAGAAAATATCTATAAAAAGTATGCACATGGTATGGGTTCGTTAGGTTCAATGATTCGTATTAATTTGGTTGATAAGTATAACATAATGAATTCTCCTTTTGGGAGCAATTCACCGGAAAATACCCAATATAACTCAATAAATTCTCCTTTTGGGAGCAATTCATCGGAAGATGCCCTTTTGGGGGTTCAAGCACAAAATTCAATAAGATCGTCGCTAGAGTTATAATATGATATGAAACTCTCTTTTGGAGAGATCAAAACTACGGTATGAAACTCCCTTTTGGGAAGATCAAAACTCACCCTTTTGGGGCGATCATCAACTCAATCACTTCTTTTGGAAGATGAAAAAGACGATTTACGAACAAAGATTACAACTTTAACGACGTTTAACGATTTAGCACAAGGAATACAACCAAATAAACACGCATCATATCCCCTAACTACGCCATACCATGCATAATAACAATTTAGCTACTCATGGTGCAAGAATAAACAAGGTTCATAGCAAAATACATTGATCTAATAGCAAAATACGATGAAAAACACCAAAATACGGAGTTTAAGTTAAGAAATTTATCACCAAATATCCTTGAAAAGACACCAAAACTCTCTGTAAATGAGAAAATAGCCTCTGGAATTTTACAGAATTTTGTAGTGGCGAAATCCGGCTCCTAGAGCCTTCAATACGCTCAAAATACGCCAAAATCTGCTTGCATACGCCCAAAACCCTAGGAATACCTTATATAGAGGCATTGCGGGTTTAATGGGCTTATCGGGTCTAAAACCGCACCTGCTTCACACTCAAACCCGCTCTGCAAAGCTCCGCAAATCCTCGCCGTCGGGTGTTTGCGGGATTGAATCTCGGAACGCCACGTGGGCTTTGAAATTTGCGCGCGCCCGCTCCGCTAACAACTCCGAGTTCGATTCGGAATTAAATCAACCGTTGGATCTTAATCCAACGGTCGAGAGCACGGCCTCTTCGAATCCGCAGCAGAGTCGTCTTCGGCCGTTGGATCGAAATCGCACGGCTGTTAGTTGGCCACGTAGCCCAGAGTTCCGCGCGCTCCGCGTTCGCCTTGGTGGAGATCGGTGGCCGTCGGATCGAGATCTACCTGTCCGTAGCTTGCCGCGTCTCCGAAGATGTGATCCGCTCGATTTGGTGGTCTGTCGCTAAGATCCTGTCGTGTGTCCCCCGGATAATTTCCCGCTCGGTGCGATCTGCATGCTTATGGGCCGTTGGATCGAGTCCAACGGCCAAATATTTCCCTCGTCGCCCATATCTGTTTCGAAGGCGGGGTGAGATCTTAGCGGTTGGATGCGGCGGAATAGAGACGGATGCGTGCCACGTGTCGTCTTTTGATTGGCGGCCGAGAGTATTTTTGTATTTCTTCTGTATTTCTTCAATTAAATGGTATTCTGCATTCAAAAATTCATTGTAATTAGCACAGATCTCAAAAAATACAAATAAATAGTCGTTGGAATCGTGAGATCGAGAACAAGTTAGGAAAAATATAAAAAGTGCAGAAATACTCAGTTAATTGCTGTTTTGTGCTCAAATAAGGTGTTTTCTCTAATAAATAATTGTGTAGAAAATACGTATGAATTAGAGAACAATGTAGCATCACATGAGCACAAAATAGGGCTAAATGGGGGGTTAAATATGTAATATTCAACCCTAATCACACCCCCAACTAGCGATTTGCTAGTCTCTAGCAAAAATAGCGATTAATACGGATGATTAATGAAACAATAAGTTCTTTCGATCACTTATGGCTTGGCTCAATACTACGCATTCCAACATGATCTTGACCATCAATATACACATACATGAATAAAATCAATCACATGATATTTTCTCTAATTTAGTATGAATAAATAACATGCTAGCATCGTTTTGCGCAAGCGAAAGTATAACACGTCGTTATATACTAGTTTTCGTGTTTCCAAGGAATTGGCCTATCAAAACAATCATTCAAGACATGGGTATTGAAGTTGCTTAGTATATTCACCATTTCTTTTCTTTTATTAGTTCTGCATAACTCGCATCAAGCAACATTCGCAGAAAAATGTATAACTTGGATCGCTCCATCAAATGAGTGAGTTTCCTGTCAATGGCTCCCAAATCAGACGATAATAGGGCATTAGGCCAAAAAGGACCCCTCGGACTGTACTACTCGAGCCAACCAAGTTATTTATTAGTGACATACTTATTCATTCATTTTTCTTCATTCATGTTTCATTCATGTTTTTCTTCTTCGTTTCTTTTCTTTTTTCTTTGTAAGCAACTCAACACCCATCAATATGAATATAAACATTAGTACCAATGGCCAAATTCCTCTTCCACTTGAAGACTATTCTTAAATATCGTGTATACTTAAGCTTTTTCGTCACATTAGCATGCATGAAATAAATTCAAACTATTTCGAGATATTAATCATGGAAATTGAAAATTTTCTTGAATAGCATATTAACGGGTAATTCCATGAAGGAAAAATAATTCAATCAAGCCATAAACAATTTTTAGAACTCAATTAATGCGTAATCATCCGTATTTGAGGCATATGAAGGAGTTTTAAATGATGAGATTTGGTGATTTATTCTTCTCAAAAAAAATCCTAAGGTCTCATACACACCCCCCAACTAAAGATGGACATTGTCCTCAATGTCGAAAGGGCTACGAGTTTATTCAAGCAAGCGACCTAGAAAGTATATAAAATCTACACTACTGGAAAGAACACACCGTGATCAAATGGCGGATCCCGAATCTTTGATAGTGGAGGAAGTTGTTCAATTTGATTCTTGCACTCCTCGACGATTATTCTTCCTCCAAAAACTAATTTGGACCCCAGCAACAGAACTCCAAGCATCTCTATAAGCTGTTTGCCAATGTCCTGTGAGACATGAGTTATGTCAGTCCAAATTAATTTAAGATTCCTTTTAACAAAATTATTCCAAATGTAGTCATCAAAATAGTTGAAATAAATTAAAGCAAGTTGACGACTACTCCCTGAAAGATATGCACTACTCTCGGTATGATGCTCGATCAATGGGGAGAGGGGTAAATGATTTTGGGACAAAACTGGAGGAGGGCATGGTTCTGACTCCATGGCGATAATCTCAAAACCCTTGTCCCTAGCTGTCTCCTCCTCTCGTTCATCCAAAATTGCTAGCTCGTCCTCTCTTTTGCACACACTTTCTGCCATGTGGATATTATTTTTGCCCTCAACGTGACATGGCTCGCTCGATATACCTGCAATAGAAGATAAACTCGTATTAGATTCTTTAAGTTGAATATCAAAAGAATTATTTTCTTCTAAGCAAGCGGCAATCAAATTAAGATCTTCAATTGATTTCTGAATCTGCCGACTCCGAGCACGAAAATTCTCTTGGAATTGAAGGGATGTGGCCACCTGTGTCTGAATAATCAGGTAAGCTTCCTCTTTCAAGGATTGCAAAGGTACGTCTACGCTTTGCTCTTCTTGATCAATGCACGAAGGCTCCGTTGAATCGCTCTCTGAAGTCTCTTCCATGGTTTCTTCATTTTCTTGCAGAGACTCCATGTATTCCCACGCCTCTGTCGGCGTCATGCCTCCCAATAATTCCTGCAGCTATGGTCGTAGTCCATCTAGGAAGGACACCATAAGCTCTTCATTTGTGTACCCATGCTGCGGATAGCTCGATACTATGTTTGTGAACCTCCACCAGGCCTGAAAGAAAGTTTCACAATCAGTTTGATTAAAATTTACAATCTTGAGCTTTTCCATCCTATGTTTGTGTGCATTAGCATACCGTGCATCATACAGATTGTTCGTGCAATAGAAATTCATATAATCCATTAAAAAAACAAAAGTTTATATACAGTAAAATGGAAAGATCTCACCGAAGGTCCTCTGAATGAAATAAACCGTAGTCACAAACCATTCCTCCCCGGCAACGGCACCAAAAACTTGGCGGGCTCCGAAAAGGTGCTTCTCTCAAGCGCAAGAGTACGTATACGTAATATAATCTGGGAGTCCAGATATCAAATCCTCATGAGGAAATCTGTTGCAACCACAATTCAAATCAAATAGAAATCCAACAAAGAGAAACTAACCACTTCACTAATGATGGTGATGATGGTGTGAAAGTACGTGATGGTGATGTGCGAACAGTACGAACAAAGAAAAGTCGTACAAGAAAATATCTATAAAAGTATGCACATGGTATGGGTTCGTTAGGATCAATGATTCGTATTAATTTGGTTGATAAGTATAACACAATGAATTCTCCTTTTGGGAGCAATTCAGCGGAAAATACCCAATATAACTCAATGAATTCTCCTTTTGGGAGCAATTCATCAGAAGATGCCCTTTTGGGGGTTCAAGCACAAAATTCCATAAGATCGTCGCTAGAGTTATAATACAATATGAAACTCTCTTTTGGAGAGATCAAAACTACGGTATGAAACTCCCTTTTGGGGAGATCAAAACTCACCCTTTTGGGGCGATCATCAACTCAATCACTTCTTTTGGAAGATGAAAAAGATGATTTATGAACAAAGATTACAACTTTAACGACGTTTAACGATTTAGCACAAGGAATACAACCAAATAAACACGCATCATATCCCCTAACTACGCCATACCATGCACAATAACAATTTAGCTACTCATGGTGCAAGAATAAACAAGGTTCATATCAAAATACATTGATCTAATAGCAAAATACGATGAAAAACACCAAAATACGGAGTTTAAGTTAAGAAATTTATCACCAAATATCCTTGAAAAGACACCAAAACTCTCTGGAAATGAGAAAATAGCCTCTGGAATTTTACAAAATTTTGTGGTGGCGAAATACGGCTCCTAGAGCCTCCAATACTTTCAAAATACGCCAAAATCTGCTTGCATACGCCCAAAAACCCTAGGAATACCTTATATAGAGGCATTGCGGGTTTAATGGGCTTATCGGATCTAAAACCGCACCCGCTTGACGCTCAAACCCACTCCGCAAAGCTCCGCAAATCCTCGCCGTCGGATGTTTGTGGGATTGAATCTCGGAACGCCACGTGGGCTTTGAAATTCGCGCGCGCCCGCTCCGCTAACAACTCCGAGTTCGATTCGGAATTAAATCAACCGTTGGATCTTAATCCAACGGTCGAGAGCGCGGCCTCTTCGAATCTGCAGCGGAGTCGTCTTCGGCCGTTGGATCGAAATCGCATGGCTGTTAGTTGGCCACGTAGCCCAGAGTTCCGCGCGCTCCGCGTTCGCCTTGGTGGAGATCGGTGGCCGTCGGATCGAGATCTACCTGTCCGTAGCTTGCCGCGTCTCCGAAGATGTGATTCGCTCGATTTGGCGGTCTGTCGCTAAGATCCTGCCGCGTGTCCCCCGGATAATTTCCCGCTCGCTGCGATCTGCGCGCTTATGGGCCGTTGGATCGAGTCCAACGGCCAAATATTTCCCTCGTCGCCCATATCTGTTTCGAAGGCGGGGTGAGATCTTAGCAGTTGGATGCGGCGGAATAGAGACGGATGCGTGCCACGTGTCGTCTTTTGATTGGCGGCCGAGAGTATTTTTGTATTTCTTCTGTATTTCTTCAATTAAATGGTATTCTGCATTCAAAAATTCATTGTAATTAGCACAGATCTCAGAAAAATACAAATAAATAGTCGTTGGAATCGTGAGATCGAGACCAAGCTAGGAAAAGTATAAAAAGTGCAGAAATACTCAGTTAATTGCTGTTTTGTGCTCAAATAAGGTGTTTTCTCTAATAAATAATTTTGTAGAAAATACGTTTGAATTAGAGAACAATGTAGCATCACATGAGCACAAAATAGGGCTAAATGGGGGGTTAAATATGTAATATTCAACCCGAATCAGGTATCCAAACCCACCTCTAATTTCTCTTACGGTGCAAATACAAGAAATATTGCTAAAGCACCTAAGAAGAATCACCATGCTTTCTTGTACAACAATAACATCTACAAGAAGCATGTAAATCACAAGGTGATGAGAAAGAATGAAGACTCTTCAATTTTTGCTAAGAAGCAAAATCCTCATTCTTTGCATACCAAGAAATTCGTTTCTATACCTAAGCATGCCACATCCATCCCTCTTGCAAAGGCAATACCATTGCCTAGGAATTCCTTAAGTTTATGGATTTCCACTAAGGTTAGTATGCAAGAGAGGGATAGTTACATCAACTCTCTAGTTAGAGATGTGATCAACTCATGTGATTACCTTAGGAAATCAAACTCCTCTTGGGTTTGGTTTCCTAATATTTAGGTTCCTCACACATATGCATATTGCATGGGTATTGTGCTTAAATATTTATTTATTAGCATACCCATTGTTTGTGTGTGTTTCATGATTTTGAAAATATTCTCAAACTTATTTTTTCATGAAAATGGGGACCTTAGGGAAGACATTGGCATACATACATTTGTTGATCCATATGGATGTCAATGGGGAGTTATAATATCTAATATGTTTAAAATATCTTTAAAACATATTTTAACTCTCATTTTAGGTTTTTGATAAAGATCATTATTTACTATTGGTTTTTATGGTCTTAATCTTAACCCATTGATATTGCCAACTTGTTTCATGTCATATTTCTTTTTGGCAATGTCATTATGTACCATTAAAGCTTGATTTTTCCATATCTATTGCTTTGGTACACTTTAGGCCCATGGTGTTGGATATTGGACTCCCCGGATTTGGTTTTGGATGATGAACAAACATAAATATATTGTGAACTAACTCTTTGTGAGCGCAGTTATGGAGATCGTCGCCAAATTCATATGAACATCCAAAGCGACGTCTCAAGACTTCTCAAAACACATGATCGTATGCCTAAAGCTTCGTTGAAACTTTTGGACCATTTTAGAAGTCATGAAGATTCGGATCGAAGCTTTCGAAGATGGTTCGTCAAGTTTATTTATTGTCTTTTAGCTTCGTTCCGTAGAATGTTAAGCCTTGAGTAGGTCTTACGTTTTAATCTTCATAACGCTCCTATCTTAGAGCTAGGAACTTGTAAGAAGTCCACACTAACTTTTCCGAAGCATCGCGCTTCGATTCGCGACTTCTTGTACATGTTAGTTGGTTCAAGAAGAAGAACCAACCGACTAGATGGTGATCTAGTCGGTCGGCAATGCTTCTTGGACCGACTAGTTTGCTTTCTCAAATCATAGCTCTTTACTGTTTACAGTTAGTCGGTCTACGTTGACTCACCGACCGACTAGTTTGTGAACTAGTCGGTCAGTGATGCTTCTTTGACCGACTAGTTGAGCTTCTACTGTACATGCCAAGTTACTGTTTGTCGTTAGTCGGTCTATGTACATTTGGAGACCGACTAGTTGATGAACTAGTCGGTCAACTTTTGTTCTTAGACCGACTAATTCAGTTTGTACTCAGACTTTGTGTTTTATCTCTTAGTCGGTCTAAGTTAACTCATCGACCGACTAGTTGTGAAACTAGTCGGTTGGCAAGTGTGCTTTGACCGACTAGTTCTGCTTGTCTGAACTTCGACCTATTCCCTGTTCACCACTTAGTCGGTTCATGTTGATTGACCGACCGACTAGTTGATGAACTAGTCGGTCAGTGGTTGTTTTTTGACCGACTAGTTTGGTTCAGAATAGAGCCGTTGGAGCTTTAATTGAAACGTTTTTCTCTCTCTCTTTCCTCTACCCTATATATACTTGTTGAGCTGCATTCATTGCACTCAAGGCTGATATTAAGACAAGTTTAGAGATCAAAGAGAAAGCATTCATCTCATTTAAAGCTCATTCATTTCCAATCTTGAATCTCTTCTCACTCTTATTTCAAAAGAGAGATTCATTGATTGTGAGCCTTCCAAGCCAAGTGCTTGATCCTAGGTCACCATCAACCTCATAACTCCCCATCGCTGATCTACATCTTGGAGCTGGGGTTTGGTGCCACTTCTTCTTCCTCAAAATCATCTTTGCCCTAATTCGTAAGTATTACTCAAGGCATAGGTATTTTGTCGGTAAGAAGTTCTATTTCATTTCCTTTCATATTGTATGTGTTTTACTCTCGGTTGTGAGAGTGGTTGTGATCCCGGGTTGTGGGAGTCACAAATTTCATTTGTGTATGATTTGACTTGTGAAGGTTTTTCACAAGTATTTCATAGTGGAAATCTTGAGTTAGGGTTTCTAACTCAAGTATTCGGAGGGGATCCGGGTGGTTGGGACGTAGGATCACCGGGAACAAGTCGGGGAGACTTGGGTGGATCCGAACCCAGTAATATCGTTTGTTTGCGATTGTTTATTTGTTGTCGATTATTTACTATTCTGCATTTCCGCATTAATTGGTAGAGTTTGCACGGTAATTAGGAATTAGCCTCTTAATTATTTTAAAGTACTATTCATCCCCCTCTAGTACTTGTGCAGTAGCTTAGCAGGGCATTACATTTGGTATCAGAGCCAAGTCTATAGCTATGTCTGCCAACGACAACAAGACCGTTCGTCCACCTTCCGACTATAGCACCTTCAAGAATTTTGAAGGAGCGTCTTCGGTAATGGAAGGACATTCCTCAACGAGGCCTCCATTCTTCAACGGTACCAACTACGGGTACTGGAAATGCCGGATGGAAACTTTCCTCCGGAGTGCTTCATTTTGAAGGGCCACGATGAAGGAGTATGTCGAGCCCGTCGAAGAAGATTTCGAGAAGTGGACTCCCGTGGAGATCGCCGCAGAGGTAAGCAATGCCAAGGCAATGAACGCCTTGCAATGTGCTTTGGAGCCCGAGGATTTCAACAAGATATGCACATGTAAGAGTGCATATCAAATATGGAACTCCCTCCCAATCTTGCATGAAGGGACTAGTAGGGTAAGAGACTCCAAACTCGTAGAAGTTAATAAAGATTACGAGTTATTTCATATGCTACAGGGTGAGAAGATGAAGGAGTATTATGCTCGCTTCGTCGACATCACAAACGAGTTGGAGGCTCTCGGTAAAACCTACACCCAAAAGGAGAAAGTCTCGAAGATAATCGATTGACTTCCTTCTAGTTGGGAGAAACGGACCTTCGCCATCGAGGAAGGTAATGATATGAAAACTTATACCGTTGTTCAACTAATGGGTACCTTGATGTCTTTTGAGGTATGCAAGGATAGCAAGTTGAAGTTGCAAGAAAAGATGAAGTCCTACCTAAAGCAAGACGAGCCAAAGAAGAAGGCTATTGCTTTCAAGGCCGCTCCATCAACTTTCAGATCGACCGATGATGAAAACTCGGAAGACGAGTTGGACTTGGAGTCCATGGTACTCATGGCCAAGAAGTTCAACCGGTTCTTCCGGAAAGGTAACTTCAAAAATAAATCGAAGTTCAATTCTTCTAACGCCTCCTCTCCTTTGTGTTTTCAATGCAACAAGCCTGGACACATGAAAGCGGAGTGTCCTCAAAACAAGCACAAGGAGAAGTGGAAGGCGCCGAAGTTCGACAAGTCCAAGAAGTACAAGAAAGGGTACAAAAAGGGGCTTGTCGGCACTTTCACCGACTCCGATGATTCATCTAGCGGAGAGTTGGATGATGAGCAAGTGGAGCAAGCACACATGTGCTTCATGGCTAGAGAGGAGCAAGATAAAGATGCCTCCTCCGATGATAGCGACAACGAAGGCGATGAGGTAACAATGGATGACCTTAGAAATGCTAATGAGCAATTATGGTCTAAATACACTAAGCTAGTAAATAGATATACTAAAGTAAAAGATGATTTAGCTAGCATCCAAACCTCACCTAAAACTATCATCACCAACAACGACACCGTTGTTGAAGGGTTGAAGAATGAGATTGTTAATCTCAAGACTCAACTTGAACATGTTAGCATTGAGGATCCGGAAGAACATAAGATAGCGGATTTGACTTCTCAAAACTCGACTTTGAGTATTGAGAATGAAAATATCAAATCACGTGTTTATGTGCTCACATCGTAAGTATCCACTTTGGATGGTTCTTTGTGTTCTCTCACCGAGAAATATGAGAACACATTAGGCCGAATCAATGAATTCAATAAGGGTAAGGGCCATTTGGATAATATCCTAAATGTCTTACCTCCGGCCAAACACCACATTGGCTTGGGGTATACGATGGGAAGTGCATCCAAATCGGCCACTACTTTTGTTAGGCCAACTTTCGGTGACTCAACGAGTGGTAGCAAACACTCTATTGGTAGTTCGTCTACCAATGGTGCTTCCACCTCGTCCACACCCTCTTTCGGAAAGAAACCCATTTTGGGTGGACCTCCAAAGAAGGGTCATGCCTACATGTACACCAATCCATGCCATGTAGGAACACACGTCCTACTCCACCGGCTCACACATATGATGATTTTTATGCTACACGTTCACGGACACGTGCACACCATATGAGACACCCTCATGCACATGTTCCTCCACATGCATATGTACACCCACATCATCGTATGAATAATTATCCACATGCACCATTCCATCATGTTCCTTATGCCTATCCACGTCATGCATCACGTAGAAATCAACAACGAATGCATGCACCCAATAGGATGAGGGCTCCCAAAATATTCACAATTTGGAGTCCAAAGGACACAAGCATGGATGAAAAACAAATTTACATGATTGCTTATTTTTCGGATGTTGTGTATAGTAGTAATTATGTGAGGAAGTCTAAGTCCAATTGGACTTGGCTTCCAAAGGTCTAATCTTTTGGACCCAATGACCTTGGGTACCATGATATGAAATTTTCTATCTTTAGGTATTCAAGGAAAAGAAAAAGAAACGGAGCAACAAATTTAAATTTAGCTACAAGGGGAATTGGATACTCGATAGCGGGTGTTCAAAACACATGACGGGTGACGCTCAATTGCTCTCCGGAGTGGTGCCCATAGCAAATGGAAACCGCGTCGTCTTTGGAGGCAATGAGAGCAGAACCATCATAGGTGTTGGTACAGTGGGTAATCCTTCTAAACCCCTAATATGTGAGGTTTACCTTGTTAAAGGATTAAAGCACAATCTTATTTCAATAAGTCAACTTTGTGACAAAGGTTACAAAGTTAGCTTTGCGAAAGGAATGTGCCATATTTTAAGAAAAGATAATAATGAATTATTTTTTTCCGGCACACGCCATAAGGATATATACATCCTAGATCTTCCGAGATCACATGAACAATGTCTCATTGCCAACACAAGTGAACAACACTTATGGCATCGACTTTTTGGTCATGTGAACTTTAGAACACTTTTTAAGCTTTCCAAGTTAAACTCTATTAGAGGCTTCCCTAAGCTAGTCTTTCAAAAGAAGAGCTTTTGTGACTCGTGTCAACGAGGCAAGCTTCCAAAATCGTCGTTTAAACCTAAGAAAAGCATTTCATCTAAGCGGCCACTAGAGCTATTACATCTAGATTTATTTGGGCCAACTAGAGTTACTTCTTTAGGAAATGCACGATATGGACTTGTCATTGTTGATGACTTTTCTAGGTTTACTTGGGTAATTTCATTATGTAATAAAAATGAAGCTTTTGAAAACTTCACAATTTTTGTTAAGAAAGTACAAAATCTCATTGGAACCACCATTGTCACTATTCGTAGTGATCATGGAGGAGAATTTGAGAATGAGTCTTTTGAGACATTTTGTGATGAAGTTGGTATTACTCACACCTTTTCATTCCCTCGCGCACCTCCTTAAAATGGTGTTGTTGAGAGAAAGAATAGGACGCTAGTGGAGTGTGCTCGCACTATGCTTGATGATAGCCAACTTGGCCATCAATTTTGGGCGGAAGCGGTACACACCGCTTGCTATGTGTTTAATAGAATACTTTTGAGGCCCGTCACTAAACAAACTTGTTATGAATTGTTGCTTGGTAGGTTGCCTCAAGTTAAACATTTTTGTGTTTTTTGTTCAAAATGTTTTATTAAGAACACGTATGGTAGTTTGGACAAATTCGATCCAAGATCCGATGAGGGGATTTTTGTTGGGTATTCCTCACGTAGCAAAGCCTACCGGATATACAACAAACGAACCTCAATGATCGAGGAATCTCTTCATGTTTCATTTAATGAAGGTTTTGTTCCAACTAGAATTACTAATGATGATGACTCTATGGATGTCTTATGTGATTCAATTGGTAATTCTAACTCTAATAATTCTATTGATTCTATTGATACTAACCCGACTAATGAAGTTGTTGAGAATGTTCCTAGTGATCAAGGAATTCCCAAACGGCTTCATACCGTTCGTGACCATCCTCATGAGCAAGTCATTGGCAATATCCATGATAGTGTCAAGACGAGATCGCAAGTCAACCACTTCGCTCATTGTGCCTTTGCCTCCTCGATAGAGCCAAAGAATGTTAATGAAGCGTGCGAAGATAGCGCTTGGATCCTTGCCATGGAAGAGGAACTCATTCAATTCGAGAGGAATGAGGTTTGTGAGCTTGTTCCATTGCCATCAAAGAACCACACCGTCATAGGGACAAAGTGGATCTTCAAGAATAAGACGGACGAAAACCAAGTCATCGTCCGGAACAAAGCTCGGTTAGTAGCTCAAGGCTATCGACAAGAGGAAGGTATCGATTTCGAAGAATCCTTTGCTCCGGTAGCTAGATTAGAATCAATTAGATTATTGTTATCTTTTGCATGCCATAAGGATTTTAAATTATTTCAAATGGATGTTAAAAGTGTTAAACGGAGATGTTGTTGAGGAAGTTTATGTTTCTCAACCTCCGGGTTTTATAAATGAAAAATTTCCAAATCATGTTTTCAAACTTAAGAAAGCACTTTACGGTTTGAGACAAGCTCCTCGAGCTTGGTATGGCCGTCTAAAGAATTTTCTTTTGGATTTGGGTTTTAAAATGGGAGAAGTTGATTCCACATTATTTGTTAAGTATTTGAACAATGATATAATTTTAGTTCAAATATATGTTGATGATATCATTTTCGGTGCTACTAACTTTGCTCTTTGCGAAGAGTTTTCTAATATGATGAAGGATCAATTTGAGATGAGCCACATGTGTGAGCTCAAATATTTCTTAGGTCTCCAAATTCACCAAATGAACGAGCAATCTTCATCCACCAAACGAAGTATACGGTGGAGTTGCTAAAGCGATTTGGAATGGAGAATGCCTCCGAGAAAAAGACTCCAATGAGCACGACTACACGTCTAGATAAAGATGCGGGCGGAAAAGATGTAGACATACGTCTATATCGAGGTATGATAGGTAGTTTACTTTATCTTACCGCAAGTACGCCTGATATTATGTTTGCCGTATGTGTATGTGCTCGTTATCAGTCTCAACCTAAGGAGTCTCACTTTGTAGAAGTAAAGCATATTTTCTGTTATTTAAGTTATACACTTGATTTTGGATTACTTTATCCAAAATCTAGCAGGTATGAGTTAATCTCATATAGTGACGCAGATTATACGGGATGCAAATCCGACAGGAAAAGTACTAGTGGCACTTGCCATTTTATAGGAAATTCTCTTGTCTCTTGGTTATCCAAGAAGCAGAATTCCGTATCACTTTCAACCACCGAGGCGGAATATATTACCGCCGGTGCCGCGTGTGCTCAAGTTCTTTGGATGAGACACACACTTAAATACTTTGGTATAAACTGTGATACTTGCCCTATCATGGTGGACAACCAAAGTGCAATATGTCTCTCTAAGAACCCGGTACACCATTCCCGTTCGAAACACATAGATGTCCGACACCATTTCTTAGATGATCATGTTGCTAAAAAGGACATCATATTAGTGTACGTTGAAACCCAGAAGCAAATCGCCGATCTTTTCACGAAACCCCTAAAGGAAGACTCCTTTGTGCGGTTACGTCGAGAATTGGGGATTATGGGTGAATTCGAGATTTAGGATTCATATTTTATTCAATAATCTTGCATGCTATTCAATTTCATTATATTTGCACATGCTAGATTTATTTGAATTTTCTGGATTTTTGTTGAATTTTCAGAATTTTCACTCGATTTGTTCGTAAACGTCAAATTTCAGATTTTCGATGTTTAATGGGGTAGTATAATGATTAATGAGAGTATTTAGATGTTTCATCCAAGTGCGATTAGGAGAGAAATCAAATTTCAAAATTTTTCAATTTTGGACTCTCTTAGTCGGTCCAAGTTCATTGGCCGACCGACTAGATTCAGTTCTAGTCGGTCAGTGAATGAGCTTAGACCAACTAAATCTTGTCAGGAAATTTGGCTTCAGTTACTGTTTACAACTAGTCGATTCAAGCTCATTGACCGACCGACTAGATCGTGATCTAGTCGGTCAGTGCTTGAACTGTGACCGACTAGTTGTGATGGGGACTGTCTTGTCTTTTCGCATTCAGATCGACTAATATATCTTTTCGATCGACTTTTCTCATTTCTAGTCGATCGAAAATTATCTCCAGCTCACAAACTCCCTCGTGCCGCTTGGTCTTCCTCCCTCTCCGATCATCTCTCCGGCCATTTCTCCAATCAATCTCCGGCCGACCTTGGTATATTCCCTCTCCTCCCTCTCTAGGGTTAGTTTCCTGTGCTTAGGGTTTAGATTTCAGCTTCTTTGATTTCGGCTAGGGTTTCTGATTGGCCCCGGATGTACACCCGGAGAACGATTGTAGTTTTACCGCAAGCGCACGGTCAAGTGGCGAGCGGGTATCGAACACGAGGAGGTGGTGTTGAGCTCCAATCTATCCTAGGTTGGTTTGACTACGAATGTTTTATTGGTGGAGATGGTTATGGTATAATGTAAGGGCAATGATGATGGATGTCGGTGTCGGAGATAGAGAAATCGGTCAGATATCGATTCAAATACAATACAATACAAGAGTCTAGGGCTAGGGAATCCCCACTGCGGATCGTCATTCGTCATTGTGAATAGTGAATCTCAATATTACTAGGCTTGCGTTGAGGTGAACTAGTCGTAACTTAATAGAGAACCAAGCTCACGCTCTCGCGCTATTACCGGTCTATAGCAAACCTAGATTAGAGCCCACTCTCGTGCAAACCTTAACCTAAGCCACTAGCATTAGGATCGACATCATTGTCCAATCGCTTCTCAAGCCCACTCTCGTGCAAACTCGAGTTACGATCTAGGTTGTGATAGTTCGTATTCATCCAATCTCTTGCAAACAAATATTGGTATAGATTTACAATTAAAAATCATAGCTTTGGTCCAATCTCTTGCAAACCAAATCTAGGGAAATCCAATTGTAAATCTAAATCGAATATCTAGGTCTTCCCATCGATTAGAATCCAATCTCTTGCAAACCCCAAATCGATGGAAATCCCTAGCTATCCGTAATAAATCGATCACAACCTAACCTCCTAGCAATTCTAGCAACAAAGAGATTAATTCATCACAAATCTGAAATTAGATCCATATGGTTCATTCCCAAACCCTAGAACAACAAATCTACTCTAGCATAGCAATAAGGATATGAGAATCAATAGAAATCATTGCTTGCATACAAAAAGATAGGAAAACAAAGATTCAAATAAAAAGAAGAAAATACTTAGCTTGATGAAGATCTTCAATCCAAAATACAAGCTTTTAGATCCAAGAGGGGGCCTAGGGCATGGCCTAATCTCTAAAATAATCCTAAGAAAAACATATGGGGGCTAAGAAAACATAATGGGGATCCCTCTCTAATGGTGGCTACAAAACCCTTAAATACTCCCCCAAAACCCTAGCAAGAAACCCTAGAAAACCCCTCAAATTCCTGCCCAAAAACAGCCCAAACCGCAACTTAAAATCTGGGCCCGTCGTCGACTCGGCCGAGTGGAAAATGTGACTCGGCCGAGTGGAAATTCCAGCACTGCAGCATCAACTTGCAGAAATTCTCCAGATTTCATCCGACCTCCGATTTGCGTGTTCTTGGCGGCGTTGGAATCGTCATGAAGTCTACTATCCATAAAAAATATGAGAAAAATAATTTTCTTGCTGGAATGATAGCAGATTTCAAAAGAGTGGGGGGCTGTCTGAAAATCTGGGCGCTGCATGTCCTCGGCATCACTCGGCCGAGTGGAAAATGTCACTCGGCCGAGGGACTTTTGGAACTCGGCCGAGTCGGAGCTCGTAGTCGACTGACAGATTACAGAGAGTTGGACATTTTGGCTTGCCGTCGTCTGGGTGCCACTCGGGCGGACGGAGTCTCCGCACTCGACCGAGTGGGCGTGCGATGCTCGGCTGAGTGCACGCTGATACATCTCTGTTGCGTGTCCGATCTAGCCGGCCGAGCGGGGTCTCAATGCTCGGCTGAGTGACTCCTTCACTCGGCTGAGTGGCATGCTGAAAATGCCCAATCTCCATCTTTTCGCTTCCTCGTCGCTCCTATGACGTTCTTTCTTTTTCCACTCGTCTTCCATTGCAGAATAACCCTCAAAAGGGCCATGGTTGACACTCCGGAGTGGGTGCAAATCCTTTAAGCTCATTTTTGCTCCCGATCGCTCCATATTTCCTGAAATCCGACAAAAACAAGAAATAGTGAAAAGCATCGCAATATTGTTGAATAATCTTGAAAAACGCAATATGAGCAATCGAAATGGCGTGAAAACATGCGGAAAAAGGTGTAAAATATGGACCGATCAAAATCCCCCAAGATTACCTCTTACTCGTCCTCGAGAAAGATAAGTAGAGAGATGAACTCGGGAGATGAAAATAAAAAAAATGAAACGAAAGAAAAAGAAAGAACACGAGGTGGAAGTGGTTGCTAGATTATTCTCTCAGATCTCAAGCCATAAGCTACACATCACGATAACTTGGAAAATACGAATTACATGCTATAAGGATTTCAAATCTTACTTAGACATGGTACTTGCAAGCTTTTAAGAGCAATAAGAGGGACTCTTTAAATTCATACAATCAATTTATATCCACATCACACATTTCATAGAACTTAATATACAAATGTTGGCAATGCACTTTTCAATCAAAAGTTATAAATGAAGCATATAAGATACACACCAAGCATGCAATAGAGAATAGAATAAGAGTCATGGCATTCACATATTTATTTCAAATCATGAAAAATCTCCATATCTAATATATTTTGCAAAGTCTAAGCATTATCGAATATTCCCATTCATGCACGTCTCCACTCTAATGTCATACTCATATGGTCAAATGAATTCACCCCCCAAGCTTAGCTTGAGGCGTTACATCTAAAGGAATATGATAGTGGAAAATGGGATTTTTTGCCTTGGTTTTCCCAAGTATTTTGTGGCTCCAATAATGAGATAGAGAAATATCTTTCTTTTTCTTTTTGAACATTTTGCTTCTCATTTTTTCTTTTTGGATTTTTGTAGGAGCTATATGATTTGTATTTTTGGATTTTGGCTCCTTTTTGGCTTTTTGGACCTTTTTTGGAGCTAACCTTTTCTTTTGTGTGGATTTTTGGGAAATAGATGCGATATAAGTAGCTTTAGGAGGTGAACTCAAGTGACATGTAGAGAATAAAAAGATATATGTGGAGAAAGAAATAATGTAACACTCGGTTCACTCTAAGATGTGCACGAACGGTTCAATAAAATAATACTTCAACTAAAACTCATATGTAAGCATGGATATTCTCAATCATTTCAATAAATAGTGAAGTCAAGTAGTAAAGTTTACAACCATATGAGGCATGCAACAGAAGGTGAATAAGACAATAAAACTGATGCTTCAGATATACTAATGATGCGTGAATCTTGGTGCATTTCCAACAAAAGCATACTAAACACTAATCCATACATTCAGTTTCAATGAATATCATGCATTCATATAGAGGAATCATCAAAAGAATATATAAGCAAGCACATGGATAGTAGGACTATGAAATACTCTAAGTAGCATGGCAAGGAATAATAAGCATCGTGATGGTTGCTAAAGCAATAAGAGACATCATCATAAGGAACAAATCTAGCGAAAGGAGGAAAAGAAAATAAAGATATAAAATAAAAGAGAGGAAAGAAAAGAAAAACAAGCACACAATATGATGCATGAACACACATAAAAGGAAAATAAGATGGAAAAATCAAAAAGATGATGCAAAAATTTTGAAAAATTTTGAAAAATTTTAAAAATCCTAAAATAAAGTAAAAATGCAACTAATGCATCTAAATGGCATGGAAATGCACTCCCCCAAGCTTAAACTTCACATTGTCCTCAATGTGATCATAATGAAAGAATATGAGGAACAACGATAGTAATAAGGGGGTGAATGAAAAATGATGTTATGAATGACATGAAATCCTAATGCAACTACATGCACATACAATGATGCATGAGAGCGCCTTCCCCCAAGCTTATACCAAACAATCCTATTCAAATGACTCAATCAAAAATGTCATGGCTTTGCAAAGCGTGATCAAGTCAAACGAATAAGAAAGTAAGGTTTCACTTGAAAGAAATGCTCGATGGTGGTGAGCAAAAGGATGTGACACATCAAAATATGAAGAGGGCAATTAATATATATAATGGGTTTGGGGTGTAAATGATTATTGTTGCCGTCATATGAGGTGATATTTATTCAAGCAAATCTATACAGTCCTCTCGCTGTCGAGAGGATTCGAGTTTATTTAAAGCATAAAAATTTCTACACTACTGGATTGATATCACCTATATCAAAAGGCGGATCCAGTATCTTTGCCGGTGCCGGCAACTGCTCCAACTGCTCTTTTCGTGGCTCTGCTAGGCGCGTGTGTCCATGAACACCAACGAACTCCAGCAATGCATCCTCCAGCATTCTCACAAGGACTCCACCTGTACCCTGCAGAGAATAGGATGCATCAGTTCGCTGCAAAAAATTCACCCTCGTAATAAAAGTATTCCAAAGAGGATCGTCTATAGAAATATATGAAATAAATAATGGTGGACGATGCTTCCCTGGAAATAATCCAATATCCTCATGTGCTGTGATAGCTGTCTCCATGGTGTCCACTCTAAGCTGCTTAGGTAAATCTAGATCATAGGTGTGGACCTCTTTGATAGGCTCGTCAAACTGTGACACGTCCAATCATACCTCCGGTCCATAATCGTATGTGTGCTGCAAGAGGTACGACATGTCAAAAATATCTGAATCAAAATAAATATCAAATGGAATGCATGATTCAGAAATGGAGTGGGTAAAAATATCTCCCTGAGTTGGAGCAGTAAGCTCTGTGGGATAGTCCTCGACGTCAGTGGGAGGATGAGGTGGTTGCTGGAGCTCCAATGGAGGAGAATAGTGCTCGGGATCCTCATGAATGGCTATGTCGTCGTCCCGATGTATGACCTCCTCGATGATAAGCTCTGGCTCCGTATGTAAGGCCTCCTCAAAAGCATGCTCGGGCTCCGCATGTGAGGCCTCCTCGTCAATATGCTCTGGCTCGACAGTGTGCTCCTTTACCTTCTCATCGACTATCAATGTGGGCTCTCTCTGGAATGGTGATGTTGGCTGCTCAAGTGTGTCAGCTTGTGGGGATGTATCATGTGGAGGGGAATGCCCGCAAGCAATCCAAAAATATAGTCTATCCCTCTCAAGACTGGTATGGATGTCCTCCTCAATTGTTCCTGCAGCTGAAACACGGTTCATAACAAAATCTGCAAATCGTAGCTCAAATGCATCACCTGCTGTAATGCTCTCTGAACCGGTGAACCTCACTGAATCCAAGAGGCCATCCAATAATCTCTGAAATGCGTCCTCCTCTGGCTGTGCATATGACTCAATTTCTGCTTCCTTCACTACCTCTTCGTCCATCCACTCTTCATATGCAATAGCTGTATCGTAGGAAGTGGGATCGACGACGACACATTCTGGCGATGGAAGTATGTCTGGCAATGCTTCTTGCCTATAATATGAAGAAGCAGAACTGATATCTTTGGAAATCTTTGCAACACTAAGCATGAGCGCATTCATTTCAAGTTCCCTCTTTGTCCCTTCCAATTGAAGGTTGCTCTTTTCAAGCCCGGCTTGCATTTCAACCAGGTGTGCATGCATCTCATCAAAAAAGATCCTTTGTCTCTCATCAAGCTCGGGCCAGTGCATCTCCTCAAAAAAGTATTCTCCCATCTGAGCACTCTGATCATAATAGTATTCTCCCATCTGAGCACTCTGATCAAAATAGTAATCTCCCATCTGAGCACTCTGATCAAAATCTGTGGTCCACGTAGTATAATCCATAGCACCTGATCAACAAAGATAAATACCTGGAGAAAAGATATCAGTGGCACAAAAAAATATAGAAATGATAATAATGGTGGCGGGGGTGAAAATTTCTTTTGTTAAAAATTTTTTTTTCGTAGTCTAATCAACCTAATTGTGACAAATTGGCACCCAACGGGAAACACCTCCCCGGCAACGGCGCCAAAAACTTGATCGGCCCCGGGTGTACACCCGGAGAACGATTGTAGTTTTACCGCAAGTGCACGGTCAAGTGGCGAGCGGGTATCAAACACGAGGAGGTGGTGTTGAGCTCCAATCTATCCTAGGTTGGTTTGACTACGAATGTTTTATTGGTGGAGATGGTTATGGTATAATGTAAGGGCAATGGTGATGGATGTCGGTGTCGGAGATAGAGAAATCGCTCAGATATCGATTCAAATACAATACAATACAAGAGTCTATGGCTAGGGAATCCCCACTGCGGATCGTCATTCGTCATTGTGAATAGTGAATCTCAATATTACTAGGCTTGCGTTGAGGTGAACTAGTCGTAACTTAATAGAGAACCAAGCTCACGCTCTCGCGCTATTGCCGGTCTATAGCAAACCTAAATTAGAGCCCACTCTCGTGCAAACCCTAACCTAATCCACTAGCATTAGGATCGACATCATTGTCCAATCGCTTCTCGAGCCCACTCTCGTGCAAACTCGAGTCACGATCTAGGTTGTGATAGTTCGTATTCGTCCAATCTCTTGCAAACGAATATTGGTATAGATTTACAATTAAAAATCATAGCTTTGGTCCAATCTCTTGCAAACCAAATCTAGAGAAATCCAATTGTAAATCTAAATCGAATATCTAGGCCTTCCCATCGATTAGAATCCAATCTCTTGCAAACCCCAAATCGATGGAAATCCCTAGCTATCCATAATAAATCGATCACAACCTAACCTCCTAGCAATTCTAGCAACAAAGAGATTAATTCATCACAAATCTGAAATTAGATCCATAGGGTTCATCCCCAAACCCTAGAACAACAAATCTACTCTAGCATAACAATAAGGATATGAGAATCAATAGAAATCATTGCTTGCATACAAAAAGATAGGAAAACAAAGATTCAAATAAAAAGAAGAAAATACTTAGCTTGATGAAGATCTTCAATCCAAAATACAAGCTTTTAGATCCAAGAGGGGGCCTAGGGCATGGCCTAACCTCTAAAATAATCCTAAGAAAAACATATGGGGGCTAAGAAAACATAATGGGGATCCCTCTCTAATGGTGGCTACAAAACCCTTAAATACTCCCCCAAAACCCTAGCAAGAAACCCTAGAAAACCCCTCAAATTCCTGCCCAAAACAGCCCAAACCGCAACTTAATATCTGGGCCCGTCGCCGACTCGGCCGAGTGGAAAATGTGACTCGGCCGAGTGGAAATTCCAGCACTGCAGCATCAACTTGCAGAAATTCTCCAGATTTCATCCGACCTCTGATTTGAGCGTTCTTGGTGGCGTTGGAATCGTCATGAAGTCTACTATCCATAAAAATATGAGAAAAATACTTTGCTTGCTGGAATGATAGCAGATTTCAAAAGAGTGGGAGGCTATCTGAAAATCTGGGCGCTGCATGTCCTCGGCATCACTCGGCCGAGTGGCAAATGTCACTCGGCCGAGGGACTTTTGGAACTCGGCCGAGTCGGAGCTCGTAGTCGACTGACAGATTACAGAGAGTTGGACATTTTGGCTTGCCGTCGTCTGGGTGCCACTCGGGCGGACGGAGTCTCCGCACTCGGCCGAGTGGCCGTGCGATGCTCGGCCGAGTGCACGCTGATACATCTCTGTTGCGTGTCCGATCTAGCCGGCCGAGCGGGGTCTCAATGCTCGGCCGAGTGACTCCTTCACTCGGCTGAGTGGCATGCTGAAAATGCCCAATCTCCATCTTTTCGCTTCCTCATCGCTCCTACGACGTTCTTTCTTTTTCCACTCGTCTTCCATTGCAGAATAACCCTCAAAAGGGCCATGGTTGACACTCCAGAGTGGGTGCAAATCCTTTAAGCTCATTTTTGCTCCCGATCGCTCCATATTTCTTGAAATCCGACAAAAACAAGAAATAATGAAAAGCATCTCAATATTGTCGAATAATCTTGAAAAACGCAATATGAGCAATCGAAATGGCGTGAAAACA
This sequence comes from Scilla litardierei, assembly GCA_030789695.1. Taxonomy (NCBI): domain Eukaryota; kingdom Viridiplantae; phylum Streptophyta; class Magnoliopsida; order Asparagales; family Asparagaceae; genus Scilla; species Scilla litardierei. The sequence goes on from CM061141.1 coordinate 261,198,579, forward strand.
TGCGGAAAAAAGGTGTAAAATATGGACCAATCAGTTTCACTGTTTAGGGTTTCTTTGATACGATCTCTTGTGCTTCGTGTCTTGCTTCGATTATGGCAAGAACACGAATCCCGTTCCGTCCACGAGCCCTTCGCCTATGACCGTAGAGCCATCCCCAACGGATCCCATTGAACCCTCGCAACCTAGACACCGATCGAAAACTACCCAACCCTCGCCGTGGTCGCCTCCTCTCAAGCGGAAGAGGACGACGACAGCGAAGCCTAGAGCCCAATCTCAGCCCAAGCCTAAACCCAAGCCTGTGAAGGAACTTGCGTCTCCCTCCTCTTTCCATACTCCTTCGTATTCCGACACTGAGTATATACCCGAGACTGAGACCCGTAGGGAACCCTCACCTCCTCCTAGGCAGCCTGAGTCTAGCTCTCTCCCCCGTACCCGTCAGCCTAAGGGAAAGGCTCCGATGCCGGTTGGCGGTGTCGATATCTCGTTGTGTTGCGACGACCCTTTGTGTCTCGCGGCTTACAACCGTATCAAACACTACCCGCTGCTTCTGGAGCATTTCATTCAGTTTAGTGACTTTCCTGGCCTCGCAGATCTTCTGTCGTCTTCGGGTCTTATCGATTATCTTCGGTATGACCCTAAGGTGAATCCTCACCCCTACCCTCGCCTAGTAAAACTTTTCTATGCCAATAGGATCCGGGGTCAGTACGACGCGACCCACTCTATTGAGACTACTGTTTTGGGGACTCCGATAGTCCTCACGGCAGAAGTCTTGGGAGAGTTGATCAGTTGTTCGTTGTCTGGCCTCCTCCCTTCTGACATTTCTGTTGATGACATCTCTTCACTTGATCAGGTTATTCTTTCTGAGATCTTCCATAAGATTCCTCCCTCCATGATTGGCGTTCCCTCCAAGTCATTCAAGCCCAATGGCTGGGTCCTGAACCTGATTCTGAAGTCGTGCTTACTTCCTAAGTACGGCTCCTCTTCTCTGCCATCTCAGCCATTTCTGAAGTTGATCTATGCCATCTTCATGGGTAGAGAGATTAACTGGGCCCGGATTATACTCGATATGATGGATGCTTTCGAGTGTATTCGGAAGTCCACGAAGTCTGCGCATATCCCATATCTGTGCTTGTTGACCCTTGTGTTTCGCCACTTCCGTGTCACACTTCCACTTGATGATGAGCATCCTCTTAGTCCCCCTCTGAACGCGACGGCCGTCAAGAAGTCTCTTGCGGTGCTCCGTCACGTTCAGAGGACGACACCTTCAGCGTCTGCCTCTGCCTCTGCCTCAGCTGCTCCCTCTTCCACTCTTGACGAGCTCCTATGTTCAGTGCAACGTGTGGAATCTCGTTATGCTCATACCGAGGAGATTCTTTCTCGTATCGCTCGTCACCTTGGTATTGAGATCCCTCCGTCAGTCTCTGACGAGGAGGAGTTGGACGAGGATGAGATTGAGGAGCTGGTTCATGCTTCTACTCGTGCCCCCGAGGGCACTTCTGGTGCTGTTGCTGCTTCGTCTGCTGGTGACCCCGTGAGCACACCTGTTGCCACCGTTCCTGCGGTGGATGCTCCGACTTGTGCTCCCGAGGCCACTACTGTTGCTGCTCCAGAGATTTCCACATCCGTCGCTCCCGTGGACACTACTGCTGATCCGGTGACCACCTCCACTCATGCAGAGCCTGCTGCTGCTGCAGATCCTGCCGCTTCCTCTTGAGCTTCCTTGAGGACTCTCCGATGCTCCTTGGATGATACATCTAGTGAGAGAGAGTTTGGGTAGGATAGAGTGGGGGTTCTGGATCATTTTTGATGTATTTTGATGTATCTTCATATATTTTGGTGTATCTTTATGGTGATGTATGTTTGTGACACCCTTATATATGTTGTGATATAATTTTGTATTTTTTTGTGCTTCGATCGTTGGATCGCATTTTGTATGTCGGTAATGTATCTTTTGATGTAGTCATGCTTTATATATATATATACATCGATGTTGACATTTCATTTTGTTGTGCACAATTTAATATTTTATATGTCTCTGATGTTTTGATTTCGTCGCTCGACGAAAATACTTGGTTAAATAGAATTCTTTTTATGAAAACATAGAATTGTTTTCCATGCACTAAATTAACCAAGAATGTTGATATTGGAGAGTATATTCCATAACTCAATTCGTACAATTAATTTGAGTTTTGATAATTTTATTTATCGTTTTTCGACTTTGGTCTCATTGACACGCCTTGATTTAATTCGTATTTCCCTTTGGTGTCATTTGGACCGTAACCATATTCTACGACTCCCATGCTTTTATTTGAAGCCATTATTATTGTCATTGATCTCCTCCCACTCTTTTTGCTAATGCCAAAGGGGGAGAGATATAATAATGACATGTGCTAAATGATAATTTAAGTATTTTTCCAAGAATCTAATTTGATATGTTAGATTCAGGGGGAGTTAAGATATAAAAATTGGATTTCAAATCCGATATTTCAATAATCGATTCTCATTTTTATACTTTACTCGTCTGCTTGATGCATATTATTATTATACATTTTGGAATTAATGTGGCATCAATGCAGGAGGAGTAAGTAAATTACATTTGAATCATTATTTTTTATTATTATTTATGTTGGTTTGTCATCACCAAAAAGGGGGAGAACGTTGGATATTGGACTCCCCGGATTTGGTTTTGGATGATGAACAAACATAAATATATTGTGAACTAACTCTTTGTGAGCGCAGTTATGGAGATCGTCGCCAAATTCATATGAACATCCAAAGCGACGTCTCAAGACTTCTCAAAGCACGTGATCGTATGCCTAAAGCTTCGTTGAAGCTTTTGGACCATTTTAGAAGTCATGAAGATTCGGATCGAAGCTTTCGAAGACGGTTCGTCAAGTTTATTTATTGTCTTTTAGCTTCGTTCTGTAGAATGTTAAGCCTTGAGTAGGTCTTACGTTTTAATCTTCATAACGCTCATATCTTAGAGCTAGGAACTTTGTCACGACCTGCTTCCCTAAAATGGAGGCGAGACGTGAAAAGGTCCGCACGAGAGTGGAGCTGTGAAGCCCCAAACCCAATAAGCGTCAATAAAATATAAGCAGGTCCCTGTAACCACAACGGAACAACAATAATAACACAAGGAGAGACTGAAATAAAATCTCACATCTCATAATTGTCCAACATGAAAATAAGTCCAACATCCAGAAAAGCCACCAGGCTAAAAGAAAAGAGTCTAAAGGCCCAGAACAAGGCCAACAAAAGCAACGACATAACAAGGTATAGGTGATACGCACCGATATCAAAACAACTGTCTAAACAAAAGTAAAACACAACGAAGACACTAGGACTGGTCCCCAGTGTCCACGTACTCCCCGTCAAACACAACCTCGGGCTCGGCGTCAGCAAACACCTCGTCCTCAACAAGGTGCTCAGGCTCAGGATCTAATATGTGTCACCCAAAAGAGTAAAGGGGCACATGTCAGCAAGTCTAAAAGACTTGGGCAAGGAAATTGAAAGTAAGGCAACTAGCAACCTAGCAGTTATAGTATGCATGACATGGCAGTTATAACATGAGTGCACAATCAAGACATGGCAAGACAATTTGTACAAGAGAGCAATCAACGGGACAAGACAAGAGTAGCCACGCTACTAACAATCTCAATCAATTAACTAGTCACGTTGTTTGTAGATGTTTACGCCTTACAGCTGAATGGTTTCACATTCGCTGAGTGGCCGCTTAACAACTACCCCAAACCCAGAGTTTACGCCTTACCACTGCAGTTGCTGATCGGGCAGACTCCCAGTTGATTGGTCGCTTAACTCTTACCCCCAATACCCACACGTAATGGAGCCAGGGTCCCCGCACAATGTGCTCAGCTAGTGAGCCTGGGGTTGCCCCGCACATGAGCTCGCATTCTTAAACATTTGGCGTAGGGGTGCACCTAGCCGGAAACACGCAATTCAGGCATTGGCTATCAACCAACACATGGCCCGCTTCTGAAACACGAGCCAGGAACACAAGCATTGTAGCGAAGCTACGCAATCACAGAAACACTTAAAGAATGCAGTGACATGACAATTAACTTGCGTACCGTTAATGGAAAGTAAACATGGCATGGTAATTGTGCAACATGCTATATGTCAGAACTAGCTTCGTTGTCAAGCTAGTTCCCCAATTTGCGCCTAGGCGAGTATCATTTCGTCGCCTAGTCTCTTTTACGCCTACAACAAGCAAATGGCCTAAAACATGGCCTAAACCCTAAGTGGCAAGTTTCACTTGCCTAGCACCGGGGATGACGACTACTTCGTCACACGGATGCTAATCTACGGGGAGATCGCTGTTATGGGGAACAATCAACAAACAACATGAAATTTTATTAGGGTTTCATAAAAATATAAATAGGTTATGAAAACAACGGTAGATCGATTTCTTACCGAGAGGAGGCGGAAGAAACACTCCGGAGAACCCTAGGATCAGATCTGGAAAAGATTGGAGAAGTTTGGGAGAATTAGGGTTTTGGGGGATTTGGGGATTTGATGGGGATTTTGGGGATTTTGGGGAAGATGAGAGGTGGAAAGAGTGGATGGAGGGTTTGGATGATGATTCTAGGGCTTGGAATGAAGGAATGAAGCTTGGAGGAAGATGGGGGCTCAATGGGGGAGATTTTAGGGCTTAGGGTCGAGTGGAGGAAGATGAAATCGTTTGGGATGGGTTTAAATAGGATGGGCTGGCGGCTGCCCAGAAATTAGGGTTTCAACACAGACTAGTCGGTCAAAGAGCAACCATTGACCGACTAGTTTGGCAACTAGTCGGTCGGTCGACCAACGCAGACCGACTAAGTGTAAACAGTAACTTCTGAACGAAATTAGGATTTAGAATTAGTCGGTCCATGAACAAATACTGACCGACTAGTTTAACATCTAGTCGGTCGATGAACGTTCTTAGACCGACTAAGAGTAAACAGTAACTGATACTAAAATTAGATGATGTGTTAGTTGGTTCAAGAAGCATTGCCGACCGACAAGTTTGCAACCTAGTCGGTCAACCAACGTTCTTAGACCGACTAAAGATAAACAGTAAATCCTGAATAATATAGAAAGCCAACTAGTCGGTCCAAGAAGGATTGCCGACCGACTGGATCGTCATCGAGTCGGTCGGTGCCCCTTCTTATACCGGCTAATGAGCACAAAAAGTTCCAATACGGAGCGCGGGGCCCCGGGATCGAATCCTAAGACTCCTAGGCTTGATCTAATAGTAAGATACGACCGTTATGAAGTCCGTCACGAATGACATACTTCGAAATCGACAATCCTAAGGAAGAAACGAGAAAATACGACGAATCGATCGAAAATGAAAGCTATGGAGACGAAAATCACACATGAGGAGAAAATCCACCAAAACATATATTATATTATAATAAATCCAGATACAAGGAAAGCAGTCGTTACATCCTCCCCAACTTAAGAAAAATTCCGTCCTCGAAATTTTCAAATACTCACGAGTCCGGAAACAAAAGCGGGAAACGCTCTCGCATCTCATCCTCATTCTCCCAAGTAGACTCTCCACGTGAGCCGTGTCGCAACATCACCCTCACAAGATTGACAATCTTGTTCCGAAGCGATTTCTGACGCCTGTCCAGAATCTGAACTGGATGCTGGTCATACGTCATATCGGGGCGAACGGTAATCTCCGAAAAATCCACAGCATGAGATGGATCGCTAATGTATCGACGAAGCTGCGACACATGGAAAACATTGTGAACTCCTTCCAAAGATGGCGGCAAGGCCAAGCGATAAGCTACCTCGCCAACCCTCTCCAAAACGTCAAACGGTCCAATGTATCGCGGGCTCAACTTCCCTCGCTTCCCGAAACGAATCACACCACGATTCGGGGAAATCCTCAGAAACACATGATCGCCCGGCTAAAACTCCAAAGGACAACGTTTAGCATCTGCTCAATACCTAAAACGGTCCTGAGCAATCCTCAACCTCTCCCGAATGTTCCTTACAACACCCACAGCTTCCACAATCATCTCAGGTCCCAACAGCTCCCGATCACCAACGTCATCCCAACTCAATGGCGATCGACATTTCCTCCTATAAAGAGTGGCGAAAGGCGCCATGCCAATACTCGCCTGGAAGCTGTTGTTGTAAGAGAACTCCACCAGATGTAGATGGTCCTCCCACGAACCCTTGAAATCCAACATGCACGCCCTCAGCATGTCTTCCAAAATCTGAATCGTCCTCTCGGACTGGCCATCCGTCTGCGGATGGTACGCCGTGCTGAAACTCAGACGCGTACCCAAGCTCTTCTGCAAACTCTGCCAGAACTGAGATGTGAACCTCGTGTCTCTGTCTGACACGATACTCACGGGAACTCTATGAAGTCGCACAACCTCCTGCACGATTCACGTTACATCACTATCCAACTAGGAAAAGGAAATAAAAACGGAGAGTAAAAGAATTTTACCTCCATATATCTCCTCGCTAGCGCCTCAGTGGACTGTCCCACTCGGAACGGAATAAAGTGCGCAGATTTGGTCAATCGATCTACGATCACCCAAATCGCGTCATTCTGCTTCGGACTCCAAGGTAGTCCAGTCACGAAATTCATAGTGATGTGTTGCCATTTCCACTCCGGAATCGGAAGCGGTTGTAGCAACCCGGCCGTACGCTGATGCTCCGCCTTCACTTGCTGGCAAACCAAGCACTTGGCTACACTCCGAGCCACACTCCTCTTCATACCATGCCACCAATAATTCAGACGAAGATCCTGGTACATCTTGGTGCCACCAGGATGCACAGAATACGGCGAACTGTGTGCCTCCACCATCAACTCCTCTCTAATATCCCAAGCTGGCACACACAACCTGGCTCCGAATCTCAGCGAGCCATCCTCATGAATCAAAAAGTCAGTCCGCAGACCGGCTTCCACCTGCTCCCGAATCTTCACCAGCTTCGGATCCTCAGCCTGGCCAGCCTTAATCCGATCCACGATCGTCGACTGTACCTGCATGTACATCAACGACGAAGCCTCCCCAGGAAGAACAACCTGCACGCCAGACTCGCAAAAAATCCTGCTGCAATCTCCACTGCGAGGTCAAAATCATCACCGCTGGAAGCCTACTCAAAGCATCTGGAACCACATTCACCTTGCCAGGGTGAAATTGCAAATCAATCTCATAATCCGCCATAAGCTCCAACCATCGACGCTGTCGCATGTTGAGCTCCTTCTGAGTGAAAATATACTTCAAGCTTTTGTGATTGGTGAAAATCTTCACTTTCTCACTCAGCAGGAAGTGCCTCCAAATCTTAAGAGCAAACACAACGGCAGCCAACTCCAAATCATGCGTCGGGTAATTCTTCTCATGAACCTTAAGCTGACGAGACGCATACGCCACAACATGCCCGTGCTGATGCAACACGCAACCGAGACCCTTGCCAGAAGCATCGCAAAAGATCTCAAATCCACCGCTGCGAACAGGCACAACAAGAATGGGGGCAGTCGTCAACCTCTCCTTCAGACACCAAAAGCACTCTCACAATCACCCGACCAAACAAAAGCAACATCCTTCCGTGTCAACCTGGTCATCGGCTCAGCAATACGGGAAAAGTCCTTAATGAAACGCCGATAGTAACGAGCAAGTCCAAGGAAACTCCGAATCTCAGATGTAGACGACGGAACAGGCCACTCTCTGATGGCCCGAATCTTCTCGGGATCCACTGAAATACCATTTCCAGTCACCACATGCCCAAGAAAAGCAACTCTATCCAGCCAAAACTCGCACTTCGAAAACTTAGCATACAGCCGATGCTTCCTCAAAATCTCCAACACCGTCCTTAAGTGCGAGGCATGCTCTTCCTCCGACTTCGAATAGATCAGAATGTCGTCAATAAAGATAACGACAAACTTATCCAAAAAGTCGTAGAAAATCAGGTTCATCAGATTCATGAAAATTGCGGGCGCGTTAGTTACGCCAAAAGGCATAACCACGAACTCATAGTGTCCATACTTCGTCCTGAACGCTGTCTTCGGAACATCATCCTTCTTCACCTTCAACTGATGGTAACTACTCCTCAAATCCAATTTAGAAAACACCCTCGAACCTCCAAGCTGATCAAAAATATCATCGATGCGAGGCAACAGGTATTTATTCTTAATGGTCACCGCATTCAACTCCCGATAGTCCACGCACATGCGACGTGAACCATCCTTCTTCTTAACCAGCAACACCGGTGCTCCCCACGGAGACACGCTAGGATTAATATAACCTTCTACAAAAGCTCATCCAACTGCTTCCGCAACTCTTCCAGTTCAGCAGGTGCCATACGATACGGCGCCTTCGAAATCGGCTGCGCACCTGGAACAAGATCGATAGAAAATTCCAGAGCTCGATCAGGTGGCAAACCAGACATCTCCTCGGGGAAGACGTCGCCAAAATCTCGCACCACAGCTGGCCACTCCAGCTCCATCTGCATAGCCATGGCCTCCACCGGCCTGGCCCGAAATCTGACAGGACCAAGCGAACTGCTACCACGATTGAACTCAAACACTGGATGTCCGGGAATCTCGAACACCACCTTCTTCCTCCGACAGTCGATCGTAGCATAGAAGCTCGCAAGCCAGTCCATCTCAAGAACTGCATCATAGTTGATGATGTCGTGGACAATGAAATCGGCGAAAAGCTCATGTCCACAGACCACCAACGAGCAAGAATTGTAACCACGATGCACCGAGACCACGCCATTCCCTGTAACGATGTTCCAACTCTTGGAAAGAGGGGACGTCGACAAGGAATGCCTCTCCACGAAGCTCCGAGAAATAATGCACATCGATGCACCAGGGTCAAAGAGGACTCGTGCAGGAAATGTGCACACCAAAACCACACATAACAATCAATTAACAATCAAACCCTAGTCTAGCAAACAACCATGTTCAAGCAAACAACACAATCTAACAATCAAAACCAGCTAGGAAAGTAACGGCTAGATTGAGGACTACCTGCGATAACCTCATCCACAGCCTCGCTCTCCGCAGCGGTCATCAGAAAAGCCTGCCTCCTCGGCGGAACAGCCTGCCGAAAAGCCTGCCCCTGCGGAACAAGAGCTGCTCCACGTCCAGCAGGAACAGACGCTCGCTGCTGCAACGGCTGAGCTGCAACAGGTGCCCTCCACAGCTGATTCGCATGCCGACAATCCTTCGCGGCATGGGAAGCATCACCACAAACCAGACACTGGCCCAAAAACTTCCGACACTGATCCTTGACGTGGCCAGGCTTGCCGCAGAAATGGCAAAACTTCAGAATAGGCCCTCCTGGCCTCTTAAACTGAGCAGACTGATTAGGCCTGAATCCAAGTCTAACCACAGCTCTCGCCTGTTCCACAGGCCTCTTCCCAGCACCAACAACAGACCCTCTCCTCTGATTCACGAGCAGCTCCTGCCTCTTAGCTGCTACTAGAACCTTCTGATAAGACTCCCGGTCAGAAGAGGTCACAAAACTCTGGAGCTCCGAAGAAAGCCCCTGCAGGAACCTCTGAGCTCTCTCCTCAGCATCCTGCACCATCTTCGGTGCAAACCGACTCAGCCTCATGAACTCTTGGTGATACATGTCCACCGACGAGCTCCCTTGCTTCAAATCGATAAAACGCTGCAACATCTCTTCCCTGGCAGCTTTCGGGAAGAACTCACCCTCAAATCTAGCCTTGAAGGTAGCCCAAGCTATCGGCTCCACCAACATCTTCTCTTCCGCATCCCACCAATTCCGAGCATTATCCTTGAGTTGCATCTTCGCCAAATCAACCCATCCAGCCGGGGTGATCTTGGCCATCTTCAGATTGTCCTCGATGTTCCGAATCCACTCATCGGCAGCCAGAGGACCCTCAGAACCATCAAAATACGCGGGACCCAGCTCCCGAAATTGCTTCGCTCCTGGCTCAGAGTGAGGGGCATCCAGAAGAACCCGGGCAGCTCGAGCAAGTGGAGCATTCTGGACCTGCAGAAGCACGCCCTGCTGCACTTGCATCATCTGGAGCATCATCCGCATCATCTCACCGCTGGTGGGTTCCCGCGCAGGCTCCTTATCATGAGGGAGCGCACCACTGCCCCCTCCACGGGTGAAACGCCTTCCTGCCATCTAATGACACATAAAACGAATCAGATTAGACTCACAGCTTATGACATCGGACATCGAACTTAGTTTATTGGACATTCTAATATTATTATCGTCATTCCAAAAATCGAAGTTACAGAAGGACCTGCATGGGCCACCAACAAAACCTGTCACGACCCGCTTCCCTAAAATGGAGGCGAGACGTGAAAAGGTCCGCACGAGAGTGGAGCTGTGAAGCCCCAAACCCGATAAGCGTCAATAAAATATAAGCAGGTCCCTGTAACCACAACGGAACAACAATAATAACACAAGGAGAGACTGAAATAAAATCTCACATCTCATAATTGTCCAACATGAAAATAAGTCCAACATCCAGAAAAGCCACCAGGCTAAAAGAAAAGAGTCTAAAGGCCCAGAACAAGGCCAACAAAAGCAACGACATAACAAGGTATAGGTGCTACGCACCGATAACAAAACAACTGTCTAAACAAAAGTAAAACACAACGAAGACACTAGGACTGGTCCCCAGTGTCCACGTACTCCCCGTCAAACACAACCTCGGGCTCGGCGTCAGCAAACACCTCGTCCTCAACAAGGTGCTCAGGCTCAGGATCTAACATGTGTCACCCAAAAGAGTAAAGGGGCACATGTCAGCAAGTCTAAAAGACTTGGGCAAGGAAACTGAAAGTAAGGCAACTAGCAACCTAGCAGTTATAGTATGCATGACATGGCAGTTATAACATGAGTGCACAATCAAGACATGGCAAGACAATTTGTACAAGAGAGCAATCAACGGGACAAGACAAGAGTAGCCACGCTACTAACAATCTCAATCAATTAACTAGTCACGTTGTTTGTAGATGTTTACGCCTTACAGCTGAATGGTTTCACATTCGCTGAGTGGTCGCTTAACAACTACCCCAAACCCAGAGTTTACGCCTTACCACTGCAGTTGCTGATCGGGCAGACTCCCAGTTGATTGGTCGCTTAACTCTTACCCCCAATACCCACACGTAATGGAGCCAGGGTCCCCGCACAATGTGCTCAGCTAGTGAGCCTGGGGTTGCCCCGCACATGAGCTCACATTCTTAAACATTTGGCGTAGGGGTGCACCTAGCCGGAAACACGCAATTCGGGCATTGGCTATCAACCAACACATGGACCGCTTCTGGAACACGAGCCAGGAACACAAGCATTGTAGCGAAGCTACGCAATCACAGAAACACTTAAAGAATGCAGTGACATGACAATTAACTTGCGTACCGTTAATGGAAAGTAAACATGGCATGGTAATTGTGCAACATGCTATATGTCGGAACTACCTTCGTTGTCAAGCTAGTTCCCCAATTTGCGCCTAGGCGAGTATCATTTCGTCGCCTAGTCTCTTTTACGCCTACAACAAGCAAATGGCCTAAAACATGGCATAAACCCTAAGTGGCAAGTTTCACTTGCCTAGCACCGGGGATGACGACCACTTCGTCACACGGATGCTAATCTACGGGGAGATCGCTGTTATGGAGGAACAATCAACAAACAACATGAAATTTTATTAGGGTTTCATAAAAATATAAATAGGTTATGAAAACAACGGTAGATCGATTTCTTACCGAGAGGAGGCGGAAGAAACACTCCGGAGAACCCTAGGATCAGATCTGGAAAAGATTGGAGAAGTTTGGGAGAATTAGGGTTTTGGGGGATTTGGGGATTTGATGGGGATTTTGGGGATTTTGGGGAAGATGAGAGGTGGAAAGAGTGGATGGAGGGTTTGGATGATGATTCTAGGGCTTGGAATGAAGGAATGAAGCTTGGAGGAAGATGGGGGCTCAATGGGGGAGATTTTAGGGCTTAGGGTCGAGTGGAGGAAGATGAAATCGTTTGGGATGGGTTTAAATAGGATGGGCTGGCGGCTGCCCAGAAATTAGGGTTTCAACACAGACTAGTCGGTCAAAGAGCAACCACTGACCGACTAGTTTGGCAACTAGTCGGTCGGTCGACCAACGCAGACCGACTAAGTGTAAACAGTAACTTCTGAACGAAATTAGGATTTAGAATTAGTCGGTCCATGAACAAATACTGATCGACTAGTTTAACATCTAGTCGGTCGATGAACGTTCTTAGACTGACTAAGAGTAAACAGTAACTGATACTAAAATTAGATGATGTGTTAGTTGGTTCAAGAAGCATTGCCGACCGACAAGTTTGCAACCTAGTCGGTCAACCAACGTTCTTAGACCGACTAAAGATAAACAGTAACTCCTGAATAATTTAGAAAGCCAACTAGTCGGTCCAAGAAGGATTACCGACCGACTGGATCGTCATCTAGTCGGTCGGTGCCCCTTCTTATACCGGCTAATGAGCACAAAAAGTTCCGATACGGAGCGCGGGGCCCCGGGATCGAATCCTAAGACTCCTAGGCTTGATCTAATAGTAAGATACGACCGTTATGAAGTCCGTCATGAATGACATACTTCGAAATCGACAATCCTAAGGAAGAAACGAGAAAATACGATGAATCGATCGAAAATGAAAGCTACGGAGACGAAAACCACACATGAGGAGAAAATCCACCAAAACATATATTATATTATAATAAATCCAGATACAAGGAAAGCAGTCGTTACAAACTTGTAAGAAGTCCACACTAACTTTCCCGAAGCATCGCGCTTCGATTCGCGACTTCTTGTGCATGTTAGTTGGTTCAAGAAGAAGAACCAACCGACTAGATGGTGATCTAGTCGGTCAACAATGCTTCTTGGACCGACTAGTTTGCTTTCTCAAATCATAGCTCTTTACTGTTTACAGTTAGTCGGTCTACGTTGACTCACCGACCGACTAGTTTGTGAACTAGTCGGTCAGTGATGCTTCTTTGACCGACTAGTTGAGCTTCTACTGTACATGCCAAGTTACTGTTTGTCGTTAGTCGGTCTATGTACATTTGGCGACCAACTAGTTGATGAACTAATCAGTCAACTTTTGTTCTTAGACCGACTAATTCAATTTGTACTCAGACTTTGTGTTTTATCTCTTAGTCGGTCTAAGTTAACTCATCGACCGACTAGTTGTGAAACTAGTCGGTTGGCAAGTGTGCTTTGACCGACTAGTTCTGCTTGTCTGAACTTCGACCTATTCCCTGTTCACCACTTAGTCGGTTCATGTTGATTGACCGACCGACTAGTTGATGAACTAGTCGGTCAGTGGTTGTTCTTTGACAGACTAGTTTGGTTCAGAATAGAGCCGTTGGAGCTTTAATTGAAACGTTTTTCTCTCTCTCTTTCCTCTACCCTATATATACTTGTTGAGCTGCATTCATTGCACTCAAAGCTGATATTAAGACCAGTTTAGAGATCAAAGAGAACGCATTCATCTCATTTAAAGCTCATTCATTTCCAATCTTGAATCTCTTCTCACTCTTATTTCAAAAGAGAGATTCATTGATTGTGAGCCTTCCAAGCCAAGTGCTTGATCCTAGGTCACCATCAACTTCATAGCTCCCCATCACTGATCTACATCTTGGAGCTAGGGTTTGGTGCCACTTCTTCTTCCTCAAAATCATCTTTGCCCTAATTCGTAAGTATTACTCAAGGCATAGGTATTTTGTCGGTAAGAAGTTCTATTTCATTTACTTTCATATTGTAAGTGTTTTACTCTAAGTTGTGAGAGTGGTTGTGATCCCGGATTGTGGGAGTCACAAATTTCATTTGTGTATGATTTGACTTGTGAAGGTTTTTCACAAGTATTTCATAATGGAAATCTTAAGTTAGGGTTTCTAACTCAAGTATCCGGAGGGGATCCGGGTGGTTGGGACGTAGGATCACCGGGAACAAGTCAGGGAGACTTGGGTGGATCCGAACCCAGTAATATCGTTTGTTTGCGATTGTTTATTTGTTGTCGATTATTTACTATTCCACATTTCCGCATTAATTGGTAGAGTTTGCACGGTAATTAGGAATTAGCCTCTTAATTATTTTAAAGTACTATTCACCCCCTCTAGTACTTGTGCAGTAGCTTAGCAGGGCATTACACATGGCTCCAATATTTGTATATCAATTGGTAAAAGGGATTATTGTCCAAGATTCTTTGTCTACAATTGGTATTAACTCAATTGTTAGAGATTGTTTATCTTCTACTTTACAATTGATATTAGATCCTAGAAGTCAATATTTGACCATTTCTATTATCTAGGGGGAGCATGGGATAGTGATTGATACCCACTAAATTTTTCAATTTGGTATCATACATCTCCGTATATCTTGCATATGTCACATCTTTGGTTAAGATGACAAATGGGGATATTTTTGATGTCCACCTTTTTGACGATGTCAAGGGGGAGAGATACATGCATTATGTAAATGTAACTCTTGTATTTCATACATATGCATTTGGGGAGAGATATATCTATGGAGAGATATATATGGGATTGTATAAACCATTCATGTTTGCAGGATACTGTCTAGTGCAATTGGTTTATGTAATCCATGCCTATTATATGCCACCATGATTTCATTTGGTATAATGAGTTTTTACTATTATGTATCTCATTGTATAATTGGTGCATATAAGTAGGGGGAGCTCATTAGCATTGTGCTTTATTTCTTTGTGTTTACATAATGTGTGTCATCATCAAAAAGGGAGAGATTGTTGAGTATTGGTGTTTCATACCAATTTTATTTTGATGATAATCACAACATTATGTTGTTGCTAATGACTCTCTTGTTTTAGTCTCACAGTTTCATTTCAAGAATATCTTTCTTGGAGACTAAACACTTGGTGCAAGGATGGATATCAAGTAGAAAAGGGCCAAAGCTTGGACTCAAGGGGTGCCAAAGCTTGGAGATGATGGAGAGCATCAAGGCATCAATATTGAAGACATAGACTCTAAGGAAAGCAATGTAATCCATGTAATATTTCCTTTATTGCTGTCTCTCTCATTTGAGTCTAGGTTAATGTAATGCCTTGATAAATGGTTTACTCATTCATGTATATGCATTTAGCCATCTTAGTTATCCTTAGGATTATCATAGAATCCAACCTAATAGGTTCATCTTGACCAAAGACTCATTTGGAGTCTCTGGCTTTCCATCAGTCGCCTGCTGAAGGATTTACTGTCGACTGGGTGATTTCCAGTCGCCTGTCGATCCTTCTACAGTCGAATGATATGCACTGCTCAAGTTAATATTTCTATTGACTCTACTTGAGCTTTTCGCAACAGTCGACTGATGATCAGTTTACAGTCGCCTGTATATTTACAGTCGTCTGTGGATTGGTCAACAGTCGTCTGAGTAGCGTAAGTGCATATACTGCCTCTCTCTATTTTTCTCCATCTCCTGCAACAGTCGACTGATGAAGTTCTTACAGTCGCCTGACTATTTTACAGTCGACTGTATTATTGACATCAGTCGCCTGTATGCTTATCTGGAGAAAGAGTGCAGCTCTCTATTTTATTCCATCCCCTGCAGCAGTCATCTGCTGAAGGTTTTACAGGCGCCTGTCCTGTTTACAGTCGACTGTCCTGGCTCAGATTATAGCAGTTGGATGTTTTCTAGCCGTTGAACAGTCGACTGTCATTTGTTCATCAGTCGACTGTCTGTGACGTTTCTGCCCAGAAACTAGCCGTTGCAGCCTTGTGCTTTTTGTTGTTTTCTTGGGGTTTGAGGGTTGATATAGGGTTCCTATATATATGGGTGTGATGAGTTCAATAGAACTTCTTGAAGCTATTGAAAATCATTAGAGATCAATAAGCCACTCTAAAACTCTCTCTTTTCCCTCTTTGAGCTCTCATACCTCTTCATGCATTGAAGTCCAGCTCAAGGGAAATCATCCAAGTGCTTTCAAGCCAATCTCAACACTTGGGGATCCTCTTCCATGCCTTGCATTCATCTATGAGTAAGCATCTCAAGGCATAGGTAAGAGTATTTATTTTACTTGGTGATTCTTGTAACACTAATTCTCTTTATGGGAATTAGTCTTTCTCTCTTCGTGAGAGTTTATCTCTTTGTGGGATTAGGATATTCTCTTTGTGGGAATAACTCTCTTTGTGGGAGTAACTCTCTGAGTGGGAGCTTGGTGTCCTAGTGTAGGGCTAACCCTAATTCTCTGAGTGGGAGTTAGTAATTCTCTAGGTGGGAGTTTGACCCTTGTGGAGGGTTGGTTGGATCCTTGTGTAGGACAAAATCCTCTTGGTGAGGTATCTCTTTGTGGGATTTGTATTCACTTCTCTTTGTGTGAATATAGTGAATATTGGTGTGGCTGGACGTACCCAAGTTTGGGGAACCAGGGTAAAATCTTGTGTTTGCGTTTGGATTGATTGTGTCAATTATTTCCTCTTGCATTTATCATTTCGCATTTGCAAGTTTAATTTTAATTGGACAATTTTATTGCCATTACACTATTCACCCCCCACTCTAGTGTGTTGCTATTAGTATGGCAAGGGTAAGGTGATCCTTACAAATTGAGTGTGAATTGAGTTAATTAATTGTATGTAGAAACGTTTTTTTGTTGAGTTAATTAATTGCATATAGAAACAATTTTTTTGGTTGCCCCTTTCTTCTGATTGTATAGGTTTATTGATTATAGATTGGGTTTCATGTGTTCTTGATGCTAAAAAGTTGAGAAATGGAAGGAAGTAACGTGGATTTTGACCGCCAAGTCTAGTTTTTTTTCATTGGTAGGTTTTAATAAATGCATTGACTGCCCTTGGTAATTTTTTTGGTAGGCTTTAATAAAATCATTGACGGCCCTTGAGTGTTTTTTGGTAGGCTTTAATAAAAGCATTGACTGTCCTTGTGTATTTTTTAAGGAAATCCAAAAAAAATTTGGTAGAAGGGAAGATTCGAACTGAGGTCCTTTTTGGCTTAGGAAATGAATGGACTACCACCAAACTAATGAGAGATCAATGTCAATTGGGATTAAAATTTTATATATAACCTTATATACATGGCCATGCTGCCATGTATATAAATATACACATTTTGAAAAATGGGGGGGGGGGGATCCGGGCCCCCCCAACCCCAACGTGGGTCCGCCCCTGCGAGTGGGGGCACGACACAAGGGGTGAGGCGTGTCAGGGGAGGGGGTACAGCGGTGCGAGGGGGGCACGGCGACGCGAGAGTCTGAGGGGGAATGGTTAGCTGCGAGGATTTTTTGTAGAAGATAAGGAAAATTTTTCTGAAGAAGATGTGAGCTACTGTTATTTTGTGTGGAAGGTTGAGCTACATGACTTTTGGGGAAGGGTAAGCTACCAACGAAGGACAAAGGGTTTTTGCAAAATGAATACACAATTTGCTCTTCATCCATCCTCTTAGACGTGAGGCTAAGATGAAGCCACATGGATACATCCTTAGATGAAATCTAAGGAGGCACCTTAGGATCTTTTAATTATATATATATACTAGTCATAACTCGTGCCCGGCACGGTTCATTAACGATTTTCCCCCGCAAAATATTTGTTTCCCAAAAAATTATTCCACAGCCAAAATTGCACGGAATAACAAATTAGCATAAAATTTAGCGGCACGGGTGCCTTCGGTGCGGAACAACAAATTAACGTACAAAAATTTAGCGGGCGCCTTCGGCGAGGGTAATTATTCTCATCTTGTTGCCACATGCATCGAAGAGACGATGGGCCCCGTGTTGAGGGAGTGATCATTCGATCTGCATCAGTATTCAATCTGCAGCATTAAGTGCAAGTTAAAATTTTTTTTCCCCAAATGCATTAATTGCAGTCTGCTATTCCCCAAAAAGTTTCATTCCCCATAAACTTTCATTTTCCCATAACCTTTCATTTCCCAAGAAATTTTTTTCCCTCTTAATATTTCCACAAACTCTCCTCTCTCAACCTTTGATTTTCCAAGATTAAATCTCTACCATCCTTCTATCAACCAGCTTGTCTTAGTCAGCTTGTCTTAGTCAGCCTTAGGATTCAAAAAAGTTGTCAAATGTAATATATATATGTATGTATGTATGTATGTATGTATGTATATATATGTATATATATGTGTGTGTGTGTGTGTGTCTATATATATATATATATATATATATATATATATATATATATATATATATATATATATATATATGGGTAAAGGGATCCTAAGGTGCCTCCTTAGATTGAATCTAAGGAGGTGCCCCCATTTCCTCCCATCTCCCACATTTTTTTGAATTTTTTTCATATGTTTGTTGTTCACCTTATGGATGTTCAACATACCAAATTTCAAGTGATTCCAATACTTTTTGAGCCCCCATCTATCCCTTGCAACTTCGTGGGGTTTTAAGCATGTTTTCAGACCGTTGAAGTTGTAAGGGGTAGATGAGGGCTTAAAAAGTATTGGAATCCATTGAAATTTGGTATGTTGATCATCCATGATGTGAACAACAACCCCATGAAAAAAATTTAAAAAAAAATTGTAGGAGATGGAGGAAAATGAGGGCGCCTCCTTAGATGAAATCTAAGGAGGCACCTTAGATCCCCTTTTCCTATATATACACGTATGTATGTATATATGTATATGGCGCGCTGGTTGTGTGGGGGTGGTGCCTTCCTTCGCCTGTCGTGTTGAATGGTGGGGGGTTTGTTTGGGTATTGTAGACCGTTGGCCATGTCGTTTTGTTAAGGGGGTGTTATTTTTTTAGGTTTCTCCCATTTAGCTTGATGTTAGTGGCTGACGCTTGTGCCTTGCCCTGCTTTGGGGTCTTTCCGTGTTTTCCTGATTGCTAGCCCCTGGTGACTGCTCTATGGCCTCTCCTATGTCTGCAATCAGGCAAGGCGGACAAGATGTTCCCGTACTTTGTACACACACACACACACACACACACACACACACACACACACACACACATATATATATAGGGTAAAGTGTTCCTAGGGTGACTCCTTAGATTAAATCTAAGGAGTCGCCCTCATTTTCCCCTATATCCCACAATTTTTTTGGATTTTATTTTTCATGGGGTTGTTGTTCATATCATGGATGGTCAATATACCAAAAATCAAGGCATTCCAATACTTTTAGAACCCCCATCTACCCGTTGCAACTTCATGGGTTTTTCAACACGTTTTTAGACAGTTGAAGTTGCAACGGGTAGATGGGGGTTCTAAAAGTATTGGAATGCCTTGATTTTTGGTATGTTGACCATCCATAATATGAACAACAACCCCATGAAAAATAAAATCCAAAAAAATTGTGGGATATGGGGGGAAATGAGGGCGACTCCTTAGATTTAATCTAAGGAGTCACCCTAGGAACACTTTACCCATATATATATATATATATATATATATATATATATATATATATATATATATATATATATATATATATATATATATATAATACAATTGACAACGTTTTTTGAATTCTAGGGCTGACTAGGACAAGATAAAGAGTGGCTGAGATTTGATCTTGGTAAATCAATGGTTGAGATTGGATTTTGTGAAAATTTTAGTGGAAAAACTTAAATTTTGGTGGAAAAAGTGTCTTGGGAACCAAAACTTTGAAATTAGAAGTGTCTTGGTAAAGATTGTGGAGATTAAATTTGGGGGGGGAGTGCCTTGGTAATCTAAACTTTGAAATTAGAAGTGCAATGGGAAAGATTGTGGAGATTAAATTTGGGGGAAGTGCCTTGGAAACCTAAACTTTGAAATTAGAAGTGCCTTGGAAAAGATTGTGGAGATTAAATTTGGGGGGAAAAGTGCTTTGGGAACTTAAATTTTGAAATTACAAGTGCTTTGGGAAAGGTTGTGGAGAAGCATGATCCATTAAATTAAACAAAATAAAAAATTTAGTGTAAAACAATTTAGCGGAACAACAAATTAGCCTAAAAATACCCTAAGGTTTGTTGTTCCTGTAGGGATCGTTTAACCCTTGCAATACTAACAACACACACTATAGGGGGGTGAATAGTGTAATGACAATAAAATTGTCCAATTAAAATTTAACTTGCAAATGCGGAATTATAAATGCAAGAGGAATTAAAAGGCACAATCAATCCAAACGCAAACACAAAAATTTATCCTGGTTCACCAAACTTAGGTACATCCAGCCACACCAATATTCACTATATTCCCACATAGAGAAGTGAATACAAATATCACAACGAGATACCACACAAAGAGGATTTATGCTCTACACAAGGACCCAACCAATCCTACACGAGGATCAAGACTCCCACACAGAGAATCACTAACTCCCACTCAGAGAATTAGGGTTAGCCCTACACAAGGACACTAGAACTCCCACAAAGAGAGTTAATTCCCTCAAAGAGAATTCCCTAGTCCCATAAAGAGACAACCTCCCACAAAGAGAGAAACTCCCACAAAGAGAGTATCCTAATCCCACAAAGAGAAATAGGAAAACAAATTACGCCAAGTAAAGTAAATACTCTTACCTATGTCTTGAGATGCTTACTCATGAATGAATGCAAGGCATGGAAGAGGATCTCCAAGTGTTGGAATATGCTTGAGAGCACTTGGATGATTTCCCTTGAGCTGGACTTCAATGCATGAAGAGAGATGAGTGCTCAATAGAGGGAAATGAGGGAGCTTGAGAGTTGCTTATTGATCTCTTGAGATTTTCTATAGAGTCAAGAGTTATCAAGTGTTGTCAAGAGTTCTCAAGTGATGGCAGCACACTCATATATATATGAACCCTATATCAAGCCCAAAAACCCAAAGAAACAGCCAAATGAACAGATCTGCAACGGCTAGAAACTGGGTGAAAACGACAGGAACAGTCGAATGATGATCAAAAGACAGTCGACTGATCAACGGCTAGAAAATATCCAACGGCTATAATCTGAGCCAGGACAGTCGACTGATGAAGACAATACAATTGACTGAAAAATAGGACAGGCGCCTGTTAATCCTTCAGTAGACGACTGCTGCAGGGGATGGAACGAAACAGAGAGCTGCACTCTTTCTCCAATTCTTCGCACATGCGACTGATGTTAATACTACAGTCGTCTGTCAAATAGTAAGGCTACTGTACATTCTCCATCAGTCGACTACAGTATAATATGGAGAGAAGACAGAGAGATGCAGTGATTGCACTTACGCTATACAGGCGACAGTTAGCCAATTTCCAGGTGACTGTAAATACACAGGCGACTGTAAACTGATTGTCAGGCGACTGTGTGTAAAGCTCAGTTTGAGTCAATTGAAATGTTGACTTGAGCCGTGCATGTCAGGCGACTGTAGAAGGATCTACATGCGACTGAAAATCACCCAGTCGACTGTGTTTTCCTCAACAGGCGACTGACGGAAAGCCAGAGACTCCAAATGAGTCTTTGGACAGAATGAACCTATTAGGTTGAATTCTATGATAATCCTAAGGTTCACTAAGATGGTTAAATGCATATGCATGAAAAGTAAACCATCTAACAAGGCATTACAAAAACCTAGACTCAAAATAGAGAGAAAGCAATAAAGTAAATTACATGGATTACAATGCTTCTTAAAGAGTCTAAGTCTTCAATCTTAATGCCTTGAGTGCTCTCCACCATCTCCAAGCTTTGGCACTCCTTGAGTCCAAACTTTGGCCCTTCTTCACATGATGTCCATCCTTACACCAAGTGATTAGTTTCCAAGAAAGATATCCTTGAAATAAACTGAGAGACTAAAACATGAGATTCATTAGCAACAACATAATGTTGTAATCATCATCAAAATAAGATTTGTATGAAACACCAATACTCAACAATCTCCCCCTTTCTGATGATGACACACATTATGCAAATCATAAATAATTAAAGCACAATGCTAATGATCTCCCCCTACTTATATGCACCAATTACATAATGAGCTACATAATGGTAAATACTCATAATACCAATAAAAACATGGTGGAGATAATATGCATGGATTACATAAACCAATTGCAAAGAATAAAAGAATGTAAACAAGAATGGTTTATCAAATCCCATATATCTCTCCCTATAGAGATATCTCTCCACATATGCATATGTATATATCTCTCCCCCTATAGATATGATTACATAATGCATATATCTCTCCCCCTTGACATCGTCAAAAAGGTGGACATCAAAAAAATATCCCCCGTTGTCATCTAAACCAAGATGAGACAATATGCAAGATAAGAAAGATATGTATGATACCAAATTTAAAAATTTAGTGGGTATCAATTCACTATCCCATGCTCCCCCTAGATCATAGAAATGGTCAACTTTTGACTTCTACGATCTAATACCATAATTAATGGAGCCATGGGCCTAAATTGTATCAAAGCAATAAATATGGAAAAATCAAGCTTCAATAATATACAAGGATATTGCCAAAAACAAATATATCATGAAAAAAGTTGGCAATAAACAAGAGGTTTGGTTTGAGATCAAAAACAACCAAATGTGAATAAAGATCTCAAATAACCTCCGAAATGAGAGTTAAAATATGTCTTAAAATAATTTAAACATATAATATATTAACTCCCCCATTGACATACACATGGATCAAAAATGCATGCATGTCAACAAACCCCAAGGTCCCCATTTTCATGAAAAGAAATAAATTTGAAAATATTTTCAAAATCATGAAACACACACAAACAATGGGTATGCTAAAAATAAACATTCAAGCACAATACCCATGCAAAATGCATATGTGTGTGGGAAACCTAAACATTAGGTAACCAAACCCAAGAGGAGTTTGATTTCCTAACGCAATCACATGAGGTGATCACATCCCTAACTAGAGAGTTGATGTAACTATCTCTCTCTTGCACACTAACTTTAGTGGGAATCCATAATCTCAAGGAATTCCTAGGAAATGGTTTTGCCTTTGCAAGAGGGAAGGATGTGGCATGCTTAAGTGTAGAAACGAATTTCTTGGCATGCAAAGAATGAGAATTTTGCTTCTTAGCAAAAAATGAAGATTTTTCATTCTTCCTCATTATCTCGTGAACTACATGCTTCTTGTTGGTGTTCTTGTTGTACAAGAAAGCATGGTGATTCTTCTTAGGTGCTTTAGCAAAATTTCTTGAATTTGCACCATAAGAGGAATTAGAGGTTTGTTTGGGAACCACATTTTGAATATAACCCAAACCTCCTCTATGATTTGCCGGATGTTTTTTTCCAACAAATCGTGGAGTGAATCCCTAGAATACACAAAGCTTATGAGCTTCTGGGATTCCTCTTCACATTTTAACGTAAGTTGTTGAATGTGACCATCTAAGCTAAGGTTTTGAGCAACAAGTTTTTCATTAGAAAGGCTCAATTCCTTAACTTGAGAGAGAAGTGTGTCTCTCTCACAAGTGTCATATACATGCCTTTCATCATGAATTACACTTGAAATAACTAGTTAATGCAATCTACTCTTAGCAATCTTATATTTTGCTTTTAATCTATTGTAAGAGTTGATGCACTTACTAGCCTTTTCGGAGACCAAGTCAAAGTTGATCTTGAGCTCCTCGTATGAGATATTTTCTTCCTCGATCTCAACAACAACATCATCATCCTTGCAAGAGCTTGATGACGACTTCTCCTCCATAGCCATGAGACACGAATCCTCATAGGAATTGTATGCGTCAAGCCAAGCATCCAACTCTTCTTCATTTAATCCGGAGGGGATTGGTGTAGGACCATAATGGCTACAAAGCATGCGTGAGCATCCTCCTTTGTATCTGTAGGAAGATATATGCCCATAAGGCAATTTATCTTGATTATACGTCTTGTTCATACCGTATATGGTACGTATTATTCTAGGTATAAAAGGATTTGTATTAATATACTTAGATAATATCCATAGACTTATAGTTAGGTCCTTACGTATCTAGATGAGATCTCGATTATGAGTAAGTAAGTGACCGAATAGAAACGTAAGTCTTAAACGGTTCGTGATCATAGATGTGTCGAGAACTGGATATCGACACATCGGATAGATCACTGTGTCTTCGTCTTGCCTTCAGGTAATGATGATCTCATAGTCATTCGACTTAGCGAAGTCGGAGACAAGACACAGGTGCTCATTAGAGAATGAGTTCACTGAACGACCAAGTTAGAGTTATTAAATGGTTAACTTTAATGATCTGTCTTTAATAACTCTAGGGTGATGATAGGTTAGTTGATCCTTAAGACCTGAAGTCATCTGTACCAACCTGTGAGCGGACGGTGTAGCATAGACCCATGATCTAGCTTCGAGGACCAGTCCTGATGAAAGATCTTAGGTTGGGTTGCACCTGAAGCTCTCAAGGTGAGTAAGTGACTAAGATGGGATTCGTCACTTCCATTAAAGGGAAGTTAGTGTTATAGGCTCAGTACGGTCTTTATGTTAATCCTCGGCCGGGGTACGTTGCAAGTTGTACAACGTGTATACAATAAAGACCGCCGTATACTGACCAATGTTGTCTAATAGGGTTGACAGAAAACCATACCCTAGGCCAACATCAAACACAGTCTTGACGAAGGGATTTTAGCTAACGGAATTCATCTCTGACACAGCCAATGCAAACCCTATGACACTTTTGTCAAAGGGTCGATCACGTTATGATGACTCTGAAACAGGGACGACAGCTACTGCTCGTAGTGACCGTCGTCTAGGGGTTTCGAGCCCCAACCTGTAGTAAGGTCAGGCTGTAGGGTCTTACACCGAGTAGTATTCGTGTCTTAGTAATAGGAATATAGAATAGAGAGAAATATCATTTGATGATATTCACAAGCTGAGTTGTGAAAGTTAGTCGCATTAGCAATAGGGACACAACGTTGCATTAGATGCTAACTTTGACTAAACGTGTTGTAAATTAGTTACAACGAATTTAGTAGGAACAAACTTGTTGGAAAAGGTTACCTGGATGACGGGATCGTCCCGGTCTAAACACAGGTTCAAACCGCGTCCAAATCGGAGCTCAAACAAGCCCAGAAACGCAGAAAGAGTCCAAGGGGAAGTGGGTTAGACCCACTGGGCCAAAAGGCCCATGTGCAAAGGCAAACGGGCGTGACCCGCTGCAGCAGCGGGCATGGCCCGCTGTGTGCAGCGGGCAGGCACCCGCTGCACAGCGGGCGCGGCCCGCTGCACAGCGGGCGCGGCCCGCTGCACAGCGGGCCAGCGCCCGCTGCAAGCGGGCGCGGCCCGCTGCTACAGCGGGCCCGCGCCCGCTGTTGCAGCGGGCCAGCACCCGCTGCTTGCAGCGGGCACGGCCCGCTGCAGCAGCGGGCGCCCGCCCGCTGCAGCAGCGGGCGGGCGGCCCGCCCTTGCCCCCCTTGGGCGGGCGCGCCCGCTAAGTCTAGCGGGCGCGCCCGCAACTTAAGTCAAATTAGGGTTTTTGTAAACCCTAATGACGGCTACGAATTTTGTGTGAATTGCTAAACTTTGAGCAATTGTTTGAGGGGTCAAACGAAGTCGAAATTCGTCACCGTCAGTTCCTACGCGTTCACCATTCCAAGCTTTTCTGATTGATAGCTTGTTTGGTGTCTGAAGTTTAGTATGTGAGGAGAATTAATTCGTTAAAGTTTGACTTTGTGAAAGGCTAACTTTAAAATTGAAATTAAGCCAAATGACTTAATTCAATTTTTTCTCTTCATGTGGATTGTCCCACATTGCCCGCAACAAGAGGGTGAGTGCTCACTCCCTATATAAATAGGGGTGCACTCTCCTCATTGAAAAACACACCAGTCAACGATCGAGTAGCTCCAGAATTTTAGAGCAGGCTCGATCGGCGACTAAATCTCTCTCTCTAATTTTCCTATTCTCCGGAGTAGTCCTAGCACGACTACGAAGGGGGTTTGGATCTGATCCGGACGTCTAAGACGCGGGTTCTTCTCAAGTGAAACTTTCTACCGCGTGTGATCGGCTCGGAGGCGAAAGCAGCTCGGGCGGATCGGTGCGAGGGTGCGAGGCGGCTCAGGGAGATCGGGTCAACGCGGCTCGGCTACGAGGAGCTTCTCAAGACGGTGCGGTACATCTTGCCTGCTCCAGGGCCAAGATTCCGGGTATGTGGTTAAGCGTTTTTTAGCGTAATTTTAATTAGTCGCTTAGTGTAGATCCTTCTTGGAGTGGTCAGACCCACTCCAAGTCGGCATAGATCGGGCTAGGTTCTGGCTCCCCAGAGCCTAGCTAAATAGTTTAGCTAGTGTAGAAATTTCGATTTCTAGTTTTTCCGCTGCGCTTTTGTGCCTCCGTGGTCCGTCCGACTTAGGACGGATACGGATCCGAGCTCTGGGGGTCCGCCAAAACCCCAACAGTGGTATCAGAGCCACGGTTATGCTATAGATCTACTATAGCGACTTTTTAAATAGTTAAAATGCTTAGCCTGCATGTTCAAAACCTTTTAGCTTCCTGTTAAATTAGTTTTGAAAATATTTTGTGTTTCAAAAATTAATTTGTTGCAACACGGAAAATTATTTTTGGGACAAAATTATTTTTATGCGATAAATCTAAAGGTAGTCTCTTTTATTTTAAATACTTTATTAAATTTTTATGAGACATTAAAAATTTTAAAAGAGTATTTAATGTTTATGTAATCTTTAGAAAAATTTTATTTTTGAAATTTAAGAATTTTTCTTTAGTTACATAAAGTTAGAAATCTTTTAAAACTTTATTTGAAAGCTTCTAAGTGATTTCTAAAATTTTGAAAAAGAGTTTTAAAATTATTTTAAATATATGTAAGTATAGAAATGATTTTATTTCATGAGATGAAGCATAAATTATTTTCTTTTTGTTACATATAGGTTTCTAAAATTATTTTGTGACATTTTAATTTTAGAAGTAAGGTTAATATTTTTTAAGGCCTAGGTTTAAAATTATTAGATAATTTTGAACGACTTAGTTTTATGCGATAAAATTTTTTAATGAAGACTTTAAAATTTTTAAATCTTTGATTTTAAGTGTTAAAATTTAGATTTGCATGTTTGTATTATATAGATAATTTTTTAAACTTGCAAATACCTTTTATATGTCGCTAAAAATGAAACTTTCTTTTATGCGGATAAAGTTAGTTTTCATTTCATGTTGTATAATGTATACACAAACCTTGTTAGGTTAGCCATTAAAACATGATAGTGACATGTTATGTTTAATAAAACAAAACAACATTGAACCTAATACCTGATTAGGGTAGTCCCTTTGTTTGTAAATCATTTCATTAAAATGTTTAAATAATGATTTTCATAAAAGACAAAATGTTGAATTGTTTTATTAAAATCCTAATAAGATTGGGGTAGTAAGTTGAACGTAAAACCTTATAGTTGATAAGGACTTAATAAAAGATGTTCAACCAATCTGAAAAATTTTGAATTTTAGGATCCACTAGTTGATAAGGATTAACTAGTTCTTTTAATTAAAAGCCATTTAGTTGTTTGGAAAACATAAGATTGATGACAACTCCTTCAATGGATCATGATGTCGGTCAATGTGCTTGGCTAAAGTTTTTGGACCAACCTAGCTAGACTGGGTAACAAGTGGTCCTGGCTTAGTCAATTCCCTGGCCGCGTCCGCTGGACCGCAAGGAGTCGATTCATGACTATGTAAGTCCATCGACTATACCTAAGTCAATACGATAATAATCTTGTTCAAGATAAATCGTAGCCCTCCTTGTTTTAGGAGTTGGCAACTGTAAGAAACATGTTCCGGTTGTTGAGCTACACTCAAGCCGTGACATGTCAATCTTATAGAAACCGATTTCTTGATTGACATCTTAACCTGACTGAAACCATTGTCTCATCCCTCGAGCTTCGGCGTAAGTCTAACCAAGAATGTAGTCTAAGACCTGACCCAAACCGGCGCGTCGTGCATACACCGAGCAACGGGGCAAGTCAGGCTAGACACGAAAACAAGGGTCCGACTAGGCTAGCCATTGTGATCCGGTTGAGCACACTCATGATCACAAATGACTAGGGGTAAAAATCGATAGGGAATCATAGTAAATATGATTGACGACGAGTTCGTCTACCGACTGCAGAGTCGGACAACTTGTTGAGATACACTCAAGGTTGTCAGACTCAGGGTAGTCGGATCCCTCTCTCACAAATATTATTTTATAATAAATTGTTTATTATTATGGCTTTAAATAAATTTAGTGGGAGAATATAGTTTTATTAAAACCATTAAAACTATACTACGAACATTTACTAACTATAGTATCTATAAAATACAGAATGGATTCGGGACTTAGATACATGGTTGAGAAGAACGTGCTGGATGGAACGAACTACAAAGACTGGCTTAGGAACATCAAGTTGGTCCTTTCCTTAGCCGGAATAGGATACGTACTGTTCGAGGACGCTCCAGATAAGCCGGATGAAGATTCGACCCACGAGGAACAGGAAGCCTACAAATTGTACCAGAGGGATGCAGAGAAGGCCAGGTGCCTTACTCTGGCTTCGATGACCAACGAGTTGCAGAGGAAGCATGAACATATGGATGTTCAAAGCATGCTCCTCAACGCACAAGAGTTGTATGGCAAGCGATCAAGAGCTGCCAAGTTCGAGGCCACTAGCAACCTCTAGGGCTCCAAGATGGGGACGGAACCCGTACAAGATCATGTTATCAAGATGATCGGGTACGTGGAGGACGCCGCCCAGTTAGGATTTGTCCTGGACAATGAGATGTCCACGGACATTATCCTAAAGTCTTTGACTCCCGATTTCAAGCCTTTTATAACTGGCTTTATAATGAACAGCCTTGAGACGGATCTTCCGGGTCTCCTCAATATGCTCCGGCAGTTTGAGGAGATTCATAAGAAGCCAGCTGCACTGGTTGTTGGCTCTGCTACTTCCGACCAGCCGAAAGGCAAAGGAAAGAAGAGGCAGGTCCCACAACCTGCGAAGGCTAAGAATGGGAAGAAGAAGAACAAAGGGGCCCCGTCAAAATCTGAGTGCTTCCATTGCCACAAGATTGGCCACTGGAAGAGGAACTGCAAGATCTATCTTGCAGAGAAGAAGAAGGGGCATACTGATGCCTCCACCTCAGGTACAAATTAAAATTCAATTAAATGCAATTATTTCCATTCATAAAGTATGAGATACTTATAGACATCTGTGTACTGTATACAGTTGGCTGATAAGAACTGGAGATTGGAGAAGTACAGAGATCGGTCGGCAATTAAAGCAACAGTTGCTGCTGGGACCGCTCAAAGACTTCTAGAGACGCTGATCGTGATGGAGATGATATTTTTCTTATTTGAATAAAATGTATCATCTTTAAGGATCGAAAACAATGAATGAGTGCTTTGCACTCAAGGTTTATTTTTGATAAACAAATTAAGGTTCCTTTTTATGAACCCGTTGTTTTGGAATGGATGTCTCGTTTGTTGCAATTGAAATTGAATTGGCTCAAATTCTGTGGATGTGGCTTTTCTGTGATGATTGCGTATATTTTCGAATAATGGTGTATTGCTTCGATAATATTGATTTTGGAGCTGACTAAATGCTAGAAGTCAATCAGTAGTTAAGTGTAAGTTCCAGGGGACGTATAAATTGTGTGCGATCACAATAATACGCAAATCAAGATTAACTCGTGATTATCTGCATTTAGTCATTAAAAGAGTTAATACTAAATGTGGTTAAAGGAATAAGTACAGTGTAGGACGTTTTGATTGAACGAGTCAATGTCAAGTTTCCTTAAAACGATCTTGACTTGACTCATTCGTTAAACCGAATCTAACACTTGTACATTCCATCTGAGGCACTTACCAAATGGTTATTTTACTCATAAATCTAAATATAATTTAGATATTATGTTGAAGAAATTTGACCAGGTAATTCTTAAAGTCAGTGGGAGCGTATTAATATACTTAGTTCCGTTTTTCGGACTAAGTAAAAAGGATTTTTCACTTTAATGAATCTTCTATATAAATCATTAAGTCAAAATTGTTTTGATTTAATAGTATATATATAGAGACTTAGGGTGTCAAATATGTACTTGACATATTGACACAATAAAGTGGAGTGAGCTAGAACTGACTTACGAAAATGTTAGACCCCACATCTAAATCGTATAAGCTAACTGTTAGCTATACAAGGTTAGGAAAATTGATCCAGATCATTTTTCCAAAGGATCAACCCTGTGTGATCAAGAGATGTAATTTCAATCCATTAAAATTCGTTGTAGATACTTATTAGTAGAACCATTCTTAGGTTTGTCATATCAAATGTCAAAGTGACTGATATGCTATAACGGTATGAGATACCGAGATAAATAGCCTAAGTGCAAGTGGGAGATGTAGGAAGATATATGCCCATAAGGCAATTTATCTTGATTATACGTCTTGTTCATACCGTATATGGTACGTATTATTCTAGGTATAAAAGGATTTGTATTAATATACTTAGATAATATCCATAGACTTATAGTTAGGTCCTTACGTATCTAGATGAGATCTCGATTATGAGTAAGTAAGTGACCGAATAGAAACGTAAGTCTTAAACGGTTCGTGATCATAGATGTGTCGAGAACTGGATATCGACACATCGGATAGATCACTGTGTCTTCGTCTTGCCTTCGGGTAATGATGATCTCATAGTCATTCGACTTAGCGAAGTCGGAGACAAGACACAGGTGCTCATTAGAGAATGAGTTCACTGAACGACCAAGTTAGAGTTATTAAATGGTTAACTTTAATGATCTGTCTTTAATAACTCTAGGGTGATGATAGGTTAGTTGATCCTTAAGACCTGAAGTCATCTGTACCAACTAGTGAGCGGACGGTGTAGCTTAGACCCATGATCTAGCTTCGAGGACCAGTCCTGATGAAAGATCTTAGGTTGGGTTGCACCTGAAGCTCTCAAGGTGAGTTAGTGACTAAGATGGGATTCGTCACTTCCATTAAAGGGAAGTTAGTGTTATAGGCTCAGTATGGTCTTTATGTTAATCCTCGGCCGGGGTACGTTGCAAGTTGTACAACGTGTATACAATAAAGACCGCCGTATACTGACCAATGTTGTCTAATAGGGTTGACAGAAAACCATACCCTAGGCCAACATCAAACACAGTCTTGACGAAGGGATTTTAGCTAACGGAATTCATCTCTGACACAGCCAATGCAAACCCTATGACACTTTTGTCAAAGGGTCGATCACGTTATGATGACTCTGAAACAGGGACGACAGCTACTGCTCATAGTGACCGTCGTCTAGGGGTTTCGAGCCCCAACCTGTAGTAAGGTCAGGCTGTAGGGTCTCACACCGAGTAGTATTCGTGTCTTAGTAATAGGAATATAGAATAGAGAGAAATATCATTTGATGATATTCACAAGCTGAGTTGTGAAAGTTAGTCGCATTAGCAATAGGGACACAACGTTGCATTAGATGCTAACTTTGACTAAACGTGTTGTAAATTAGTTACAACGAATTTAGTAGGAACAAACTTGTTGGAAAAGGTTACCTGGATGACGGGATCGTCCCGGTCTAAACACAGGTTCAAACCGCGTCCAAATAGGAGCTCAAACGAGCCCAGAAACGCAGAAAGAGTCCAAGGGGAAGTGGGTTAGACCCACTGGGCCAAAAGGCCCATGTGCAAAGGCAAACGGGCGTGACCCGCTGCAGCAGCGGGCACGGCCCGCTGCTTGCAGCGGGCGCGGCCCGCTGCAGCAGCGGGCGGGCGGCCCGCCCTTGCCCCCCTTGGGCGGGCGCGCCCGCTAAGTCTAGCGGGCGCACCCGCAACTTAAGTCAAATTAGGGTTTTTGTAAAC
Source organism: Scilla litardierei (assembly GCA_030789695.1). NCBI lineage: Eukaryota > Viridiplantae > Streptophyta > Magnoliopsida > Asparagales > Asparagaceae > Scilla > Scilla litardierei. The sequence goes on from CM061141.1 coordinate 261,230,313, forward strand.
CCTAATGACGGCTACGAATTTTGTGTGAATTGCTAAACTTTGAGCAATTGTTTGAGGGGTCAAACGAAGTCGAAATTCGTCACCGTCAGTTCCTACGCGTTCACCATTCCAAGCTTTTCTGATTGATAGCTTGTTTGGTGTCTGAAGTTTAGTATGTGAGGAGAATTAATTCGTTAAAGTTTGACTTTGTGAAAGGCTAACTTTAAAATTGAAATTAAGCCAAATGACTTAATTCAATTTTTTCTCTTCATGTGGATTGTCCCACATTGCCCGCAACAAGAGGGTGAGTGCTCACTCCCTATATAAATAGGGGTGCACTCTCCTCGTTGAAAAACACACCAGTCAACGATCGAGTAGCTCCAGAATTTTAGAGCAGGCTCGATCGGCGACTAAATCTCTCTCTCTCTAATTTTCCTATTCTCCGGAGTAGTCCTAGCACGACTACGAAGGGGGTTTGGATCTGATCCGGACGTCTAAGACGCGGGTTCTTCTCAAGTGAAACTTTCTACCGCGTGTGATCGGCTCGGAGGCGAAAGCAGCTCGGGCGGATCGGTGCGAGGGTGAGAGGCGGCTCAGGGAGATCGGGTCAACGCGGCTCGGCTACGAGGAGCTTCTCAAGACGGTGCGGTACATCTTGCCTGCTCCAGGGCCAAGATTCTGGGTATGTGGTTAAGCGTTTTTAGCGTAATTTTAATTAGTCGCTTAGTGTAGATCCTTCTTGGAGTGGTCAGACCCACTCCAAGTCGGCATAGATCGGGCTAGGTTCTGGCTCCCCAGAGCCTAGCTAAATAGTTTAGCTAGTGTAGAAATTTCGATTTCTAGTTTTTCCGCTGCGCTTTTGTGCCTCCGTGGTCCGTCCGACTTAGGACGGATACGGATCCGAGCTCTGGGAGTCCGCCAAAACCCCAACAGTATCCACTTCTTCGTTACTCGAAGTGTCCTCACTCGAATCATCAAAGGTCCCGACAAGTCCCTTCTTGTGATTCTTGACCTCGGACTTGGCTTTCCAATGTTTCTTCCCTTTACCCTTATAGGTATCTATGTTGGGTTTGGAAGGGCATTCGGTAGCCACATGACCTATTCCACTGCAGTTGAAACAAACCAACTTGTTAGACTGTGAGACAAACTTTGATGAAGACATACCTTGATTATCCTTGAGGAATGCCTTGAAATTCTTGAATTGCTTGGCAAGCTCGATGTAGTCATCATCGCTAAGATCTTCTTCATCTTCACTTGGAGCTTCTTATTGGAACTTCTTTTTCCACATGAAAGACTCCTTCTCGCCATGAAGAGCAACGCCCTTTTTCTTCTCGGGCTTGGTTGACTGAATTTCTTCCTTATGTTGAAGTAACACTTCATGAGAAATCTCCAATGTATGCCAAATACTATTGGCCGATTTGCACATGGAGATGCGATCGAACTCATCCGGAGTGAGGGCGCAATGGAGAACACACATAGCCCTAGCATTGACTTTGATCAAGTCCTTCTCTGCTTTAGTTCTCAAGGCCGCGGGTGAAGTAGGCTCCTCAAAAGGTGACTCCGTTATGTCCCAAAGGTCGTGACTCTTCAAGTAGACCATCATCCTGATCTTCCAACTCGGGTAGTTGGTTCCGTTGAAGAGCAGGGGTCGGACGGTTAAAAGACCTTCTTCATGAGGCGCGGATGTAGCGTTGAATGCCATTGTTGCAGTATGCTATAACCTCGCTCCGATACCAATTATAGGGATCGTCTAACCCTTGCAATACTAACAACAGACACTAGAGGGTGGGGTAAATAGTGTAATGGCAATAAAATTGTCCAATTAAAATTTAACTTGCAAATGCGGAATTATAAATGCAAGAGGAATTAAAAGGCACAATCAATCCAAACGCAAACACAAAGTTTTACCCTGGTTCCCCAAACTTGGGTACATCCAGCCACACCAATATTCACTATATTCCCACATAGAGAAGTGAATACAAATCTCACAACGAGATACCACACAAAGAGGATTTATGCTCTACACAAGGACCCAACCAATCCTACACGAGGATCAAGACTCCCACACAGAGAATCACTAACTCCCACTCAAAGAATTAGGGTTAGCCCTACACAAGGACACTAGAACTCCCACAAAGAGAGTTAATTCCCTCAAAGAGAATTCCCTAGTCCCATAAAGAGACAACCTCCCACAAAGAGAGAAACTCCCACAAAGAGAGTATCCTAATCCCACAAAGAGAAATAGGAAAACAAATTACGCCAAGTAAAGTAAATACTCTTACCTATGTCTTGAGATGCTTACTCATGAATGAATGCAAGGCATGGAAGAGGATCTCCAAGTGTTGGAATATGCTTGAGAGCACTTGGATGATTTCCCTTGAGCTGGACTTCAATGCATGAAGAGAGATGAGTGCTCAATAGAGGGAAATGAGGGAGCTTGAGAGTTGCTTATTGATCTCTTGAGATTTTCTATAGAGTCAAGAGTTATCAAGTGTTGTCAAGAGTTCTCAAGTGATGGCAGCACACTCATATATATAGGAACCCTATATCAAGCTCAAAAACCCAAAGAAACAGCCAAATGAACAGATCTGCAACGGCTAGAAACTGGGTGAAAACGACAGGAACAGTCGAATGATGATCAAAAGACAGTCGACTGATCAACGGCTAGAAAATATCCAACGGCTATAATTTGAGCCAGGACAGTCGACTGATGAAGACAATACAGTTGACTGAAAAATAGGACATGCGCCTGTTAATCCTTCAGTAGACGACTGCTGCAGGGGATGGAACGAAACAGAGAGCTGCACTCTTTCTCCAATTCTTCGCACATGCGACTGATGTTAATACTACAGTCGTCTGTCAAATAGTAAGGCTACTGTACATTCTCCATCAGTCGACTACAGTATAATATGGAGAGAAGACAGAGAGATGCAGTGATTGCACTTACGCTATACAGGCGACAGTTGGCCAATTTCCAGGTGACTGTAAATATACAGGCGACTGTAAACTGATTGTCAGGCGACTGTGCGTAAAGCTCAAGTTTGAGTCAATTGAAATGCTGACTTGAGCCGTGCATGTCAGGCGACTGTAGAAGGATATACAGGCGACTGAAAATCACCCAGTCGACTGTGTTTCCCTTAATAGGCGACTGACGGAAAGCCAGAGACTCCAAATGAGTCTTTGGACAGAATGAACCTATTAGGTTGAATTCTATGATAATCCTAAGGTTCACTAAGATGGTTAAATGCATATGCATGAAAAGTAAACCATCTAACAAGGCATTACAAAAACCTAGACTCAAAATAGAGAGAAAGCAATAAAGTAAATTATCTAGATTGCATTGCTTCTCAAAGAGTCTAAGTCTTCAATCTTGATGCCTTGAGTGCTCTCCTCCATCTCCAAGCTTTGGCACTCCTTGAGTCCAAACTTTGGCCCTTCTTCACATGATGTCCATCCTTACACCAAGTGATTAGTCTCCAAGAAAGATATCCTTGAAATAAATTGAGAGACTAAAACATGAGATTCATTAGCAACAACATAATGTTGTGATCATCATCAAAATTAGATTGGTATGAAACACCAATACTCAACAGTTCCGCATCCACGCCGAAGGCGCCCGCTAAATTTTTACGCTAATTTGTTGTTCCATGTCGAATGCACAGGCGTCAAATTTGTTGTTCGACGCCGAATTTGTTGTTCCGCGCCGAAGGTGCCCAAGCCGCTAAATATTTTCACGCTAATTTATTATTCTGTTAAATTTTGGTAGTGAAAATAATTTTTCGAGGAACAAAGATTTCGTGGGAGAAATCTTAAATGAACCGTGCAAAGATTATGTAGGAGAAATCTTAAATGAATCGTGCCCGCGGGCACGGTTTATGACTAGTCTATTATATATTTGACAACCTTTTTAAAATTCTATGGCTAACTAGGACAAGATAAAGAGTGCTTGAGATTTGATCTTGATAAATCAATGGTTAAGATTGGATTTTGTGAAAATTTTAGCAGGAAAATTAAATTTGGGAGGAAAAAGTGTTTTGGGAACCAAAACCTTGAAATTAAAAGTGTATTAGGAAAGATTGTGGAGATTAAATTTTGGGGGGAAAAGTGTCTTGGGAACCAAAACTTTGAAATTAAAAGTGTCTTGAGAAAGATTGTGGAGAAACATGATCCATTAGATTAAACAAAGTAAAAAATTTGTTGTTCCGGTACGAAGGCGCCTGCAAAATTTTTTACACTAATTTGTTGTTTCGCGCCAAAGGCGCCCGCGCCGAATTTGTTGTTACGTACCGAATGAGCTTTCGCGTTGTTCCGCGCCAACAAACGGCGCCTGTGCAATTTTTTACGCTAACTTTTTGTTCCGCGCCAAAGGCGCCCGCGCTGAATTTGTTGTTCTGTGTCGAATTTGTGGTTCCGTGCCAAAGACGCTGGTGCTGAATTTGTTGTTCTGCGTCGAATTTGTTGTTCCGTGTTGAAGGTGCATGTGCCGAATTTGTTGTTCCGTGCCGGCGCTTGTGCCGCTAAATATTTTTATGCTAATTTGTTATTCTTTTAGATTTTAATAATTTTTTGGGCAACAAAGATTTCGCGGTGGAAAATCTTAAATGAATCGTGCCCGCAGGCACGGGTTTTTTTACATCAATTTGTTGTTCCGCGCCGAAGGCGCCCGCGTCGAATTTGTTGTTCTGTACCGAAGACGCCTGTGCCGAATTTATTGTTCCACGTCGAAGGCACCCGCACCGCTAAATATTTTTACACTACTGTAAAAAAAATTGCCACCATTGCAACATAGGCACACACACACACTCTCTCTCTCAATTTCAGTCTGGCTTTCTCCGTTCATCTGGCACGGGTACTTAATTTCATATCAGAATGTAACATAGGATGAATTTATGTCTTGGTTCGAGCATCTGATCCATTTGATGCTTCTGAAGTAGGGCAAACAATGGTTCCTATTTATTACTTCGATCCAGTCTGGCTTTCTCCGTTCTTTATGTTTATGCTTTTTTATGTTTTGCCCCTTGCAACTATGTTTATGACTTGAGTTAGGATTTATTGAACTAATGGCCTGTTTGGTAATAAAAATTGAGAATAAAACGGTGGGTGGTTTTGGTGGGACTCATCCCAGATCACATTTTTTGGCATATTACTTCATTCTGAGCTAAGAACAAATTTTCTGCAAGTATTTCCCTTCCCTCTTATTTTGATGCTATCTGGGAGCTTTAAATATCCATTTTTCTCCTTGAAAATATTGGTCTATCATGTGTCAAGTTTCATGCAGGTCATAAGAAATGATGCCATGGATTATTCAGTCATGAAATATGGTTATTGGTATTGAGACATATTTCGGACAACAATTAATTTATTGTGGGTCTATTATAAGGCTATGTAACATCTACATGTCATATGAGAGCTTTTTTTGTTTGGTGGCCTGGCCACATATTTAACAAGTCATTTCTAACCCCTGTCGATTTGATCATTTTTGAGCAACACTTTGTGTAAAAATCAAGGCAGACAATTCTTAGGAGTTTCGTGCCAGGTGGCACAATCTGGGTTTGTCATTAAAGAGAAAACCCCAAAATTTGAAGGTTGCAACACATAAAAAATTATGTTTTAAAGCTGTTTTTGTGTATTTGTAAATTGTTCAACTTCTTCATAAAGATGAACCATGGATGAGGAGACTCACCGTACAAGCATGTGGATGTAAATATCTAGCTTTTCTGTTACTAGGAAAAAGCAAAGCTTGCCAAGAACTCTGTAACCAATCATCAGTTCACTGCTCTCTACACAGGTAAACATGTCCTACCTATTTTTTGTGCAAGTGTACCATGATCAACTTATGTTTCCTGATTCTGAAATCTTCCTTTCTCCCCAAACCTAAATGACATAAATTTTTTGTAATCCTCATAACTAAAACAACCTTTTTTTTCTGCACATCTTATCATAACTAAAACAACCATTTTTTTCTCTGCACAACTTATTTTATGCTAGATCAGTTATTATTCATAGGTCATATCCAGTGAGAGGGACCTCTTCTTCAAATTATATGGATTGTCTCTTCTCTTGAATATTAAACAATGATTTTTAGATTAAGATCAACTATTATTTAAGCAAAACACTGCTTTAATTATCTGTCTTTTTATTAGGAGAAGTCTCATCTTTTTGCTGATGATTAATGTTTCCAATTAATTAGTATGTAGACGGTCCCCGTGTACTTGTAATGTGAGGTTCTTGGATTCATTGACTTTTTAAGGCCAAAGTTACTGAAAATTATTGATTTCATGGGCTTCTCCATCACCAAATTCTACTGCTACTTCTTCCACTTTTTTTTTCTTTTTTGATGTGTTTATCCAGTACAATGCAGTTCTTAGCAAAGGTGCTTCAAAGATAGTGTAAGAATTCAATCCATATATCCTTGAATTTTTCAACAAATTGTTTGTTAATTTGATTTTTTATTCAAAACACTGTACTGACTTCAGCCTGTATTGGCTTCAGCCTAAACTGTCATGAATTGACACATAATTCCTTTTTGACAGTAAATTTCTATATAACTTAGATTTTAACTCCCACCCCGTCACTCCCAGTACCTCTTCAAGAAAACAAACAAAAATTGAGAACGAAGTTGCTACTAAATGACTTACTGGTTATGGAAGCAAACAAAAAATGACAGATTTGAGTTTTAAAGAGGTCACTTTTGTTACATTGAGTTCAAGGTTTTCACTTCACCTTCTTGCAGCTAAACATGTCCTACCTATTTTTTGTCCTACCTATTTTTTGTGCAAGTGTACCATGATCAACTTATGTTTCCTGATTCTGAAATCTTCCTTTCTCCCCAAACCTAAATGAAATAAATTTTTTGCAATCCTCATAACTAAAACAACCTTTTTTTCTCTGCACATCTTATCATAACTAAAACAACCATTTTTTTCTCTGCACAGCTTATTTTATGCTAGATCAGTTATTATTCATAGGTCATATCCAGTGAGAGGGACCTCTTCTATGTTTTCTCAGGTATTAGGAGGTTTCGATGCATCAAATTATGTAACTGAAAGAAAATGGGCAATTGCTTCAGATGGCACTCAAGTTCCTATTTCAATTCTGTACAGAAAGAACCTTGTGAAGCTTGATGGGTCCGACCCTCTACTACTTTATGGATATGGATCCTATGAGGTAACCATGTATAGCTGTTGTGCATATGACAATATATGTAGCCGAACATTCTTTCTTTTGGGCTTACTGAAGCTAAATCATGTGTATTGTTGCCTTTAATTTTAAGGTGCTATATCATAACTAGCTTCTATTTTTTCAGTTTTAGGATTTTCCTTTTTTCTTAGGGATTTCTTTATAAATTGTTTACACTGGGGCCCTTATGAGAAGAGTCCATTATTTGTTTATTTACATGCTAAATTACATTTTAGATTGCCTGGATAGCTTGACTTCCGAGTCTCTGATCTTTTATTCCCCATTAACATTGATATCCATTTCTTAGTGACTTTTCCTTGATGTACCTACCTTTTTTCTTTAGATATTTATGTACCTGTTAACTCAATTTCATTTGTTGATGTCTCATTTCTCAATTTTTTTGATTGGTTGTGAATCAGTCGAATTTTTTGTTCGTCAACCAATGTTTACTTTCCGTACTTCCCCAATAAGTTTCATTCGCTTCCTGGGTACAATTTCTTGGTGCAATATTTAATTATATCGTCAATATCGTCAATATGCATCAGATACTTGAATTTGTACCCAGGAAGCGAATACCACATACTAGGGAAGTTATTGTTTCAATAGAGTTAACCTTGCAGAAGGTGTTTGCGGAAATAGAGTTAACGCTATTTCTGAACAATAATTTACTACTTGAATTTCCCAAAAACTCCACTTTTCTGCCCAGTTATTTTGTTGTATTTGCTGCATATATATTAGGTGATCCTCATATGCATCAGATACTTGAGTAAACTGTAAAACTGGCCACGTTGGATGCTCATCATATGCATCAGATACTTGAGTAAGCTGTAAAACAGACCACATCGTTAATATTTTCAGATGTGTTAAAAATTTCCATACACGCTCGCATGCACACACATTGAGCTCTAAGCTGATTTCCGGCCACTTTTACCATCTGGCATGATTTCGCACTTGGTTCAGGTGTATTGGCTTTAGTCGTGGCTGAATGAGAATGTGAAACCTTCCCAATTCAAAATATGAAATGATTAATTCTGCTTAGGTGATGTTTTACCTAGATATTTTACCAGGAAATGGAGAATTGCGGTAAAAAATATGCCAAATCATATACACCCGTTCCATTAACTTTAAATTTAGCTGATTATTGCTGTTTGTAGATCGGTTGTTGCATAATCCTGTTTGTAGATCCTTTTTTTACAAACCTACATTTGTTATATCAGTTTTTCAAACATCACCTTAGTACTGGTTTTATAGAAATTACTTGAAGTAGTGCTAATGTAGTAACAGTAGGAATTCCCAGTAACATGAATAGGAATAGTAACATGAATAGAAATTCCCAGTAACAGTACTAGGAATTCCCAGTAAACGATGTATGAAGTAACTTATGCGTAACTTCCCCATTAAGAGTAACTTATGCGTGGATTCCATGTTTCCCATTAATTTTCCTACTTTTGCGAAAAGCTGATGTTAGCATTCAGCATCGTTATTGACATATGAATTGAACAGATAGAAATTGACATCGTTATTAAACACATAGAAATTGAACAGATATGGTTTCATTGGATTGTTGCTGAACCCCTATGTAAAAGAGTAAAACGACCAAGATTTGTTATGATAGGAGATGAGTTTCAAAATTGTTGGTGACCCCCTTTTTCCATAACTGCCTGATTTTTTACATAATTTTCCTATGTACAAGATGAATTTATCATTTGATTTTCTATGTAAAAAAATCACCGCCACATTAACAGTCCACCACCGCCTCCCGTACTTGCACGGTTTAGCTTTAGGATTATTCTGTTCTGTTGCATTAGGATTATTTAGCATCATTTACAATATCAAATTATTTAGGATTATTTGGCATCACTCTCAATCTCTAATTATTTAGTGTTATTTAGCATTAGGATTATTTAGCAGCAGTCCATCACTCCATCACGTTTTAGCATCACTCTCATATTCTATAAATATTTTACAGCAACCATAGGTTTGTCTAGTGGAGAACATTATATTAGTTACTACGTATCTTTGTGTTGAATAATGGTTTGCAAATTTTAAATGTTGTGCGGCAATGAGATACATGTGTGTAATTTGTCTATTAAACCTTTATGGGAAGAAGTATATACTTCTTTTGGTATTAAAAGTCATTCATCACTTCTGTCTGTAACTGACCTTCATCCACTTATACATAAAATCCTTCTTTTGTGCGGCCGCCTACATATAAAAGTTGCAATGAGCTTTCAATTTACATAATTGCCTCCAAAAACTGACCATCTGTCATGTGCATCTGTATACACTATCGAAGTCAGGTATTTATGAAGATGATTTATGGGCAGATACTTGGAGCATAAAAGAGAACTTCATGTGGTTTCCATTGATCTAAAATGGCCACCACATTCCCCTTATTTGCAAGTTCGTCATTATTTTTCCCTACAACTGAAAGACCACTCATCTTCCTCCTATTTACGTGTTTTACATCGCTCTTTTTCCGCTCTGCACCGACGTTTTTTTCGCTTTAGTCCCTACTATTGTACCCCTGCGACGACTGACCCAGCTTTTCTTTTCGCACATCAATATTGCCCCGGGAGACGACATCCACGTCATTCTTGCGCCCGAGAGACAACTACCATGTCACGACCCGCTTCCCAAAAACGGAAGGCGAAGCATGAAAAGGTCTGCTCAGACTAGAAGCTGTGAGGCTTCAGTCTGTAAAGCATCTGGTATAACCAAGTAAAGGTCCTTGCAAATGTGAAATAGAACAAAAATAATAATAAGAGAAAGAGAGATAACAATATTATTCCAATCTCAGAATTGTCCACAAATAAAGTTCAACATCACAGAAAAGCCACCAGGCTAAAAAGAGTCTAAAAGGCCCTAAACATGGCCAACAGAAATAAACAACGTACAAAAGGAAAGGCGCTACGCACCAACAACCTAACAGGAACTAAGCAGAAAGCAACACAAAGAAGTCGCTACGACTGGTCGCCGGTGTCCTCGTACTCCAGGTCAAAAGTGGACTTAGGCTCAACGTCAACAAACATTTCGTCCTTGGCTACAGGTTCTGGCTCAGCAACTAACATGCGACACCCAAAAGAGACGAAGGCGCATGTCAGCAAGTCTTCAAGAGACTTGTGCAAGGAAACTAAAAAGAAAGGAAACAACCTAGCAGTTCTAAAATATGCGATGACATGGCAGTTTAAGTATGGATGCAACAAGTAATAAAGTGCAACAAGTATGACATGGGAAGGGTAGCAAAGCTACTAAAACATTCACATGGATTTACAAGTCAAGTAAACACATTGTGCACAGAGTTTACGCCTTTTGGCTGGAGTGGCTGTACGGGCCAACTCCTAAGCTCAAGTGATTCGCTTAAGCCTACCCCTCCACGTGTAATCGGGCATTGGCTTTTGACCAATACATGTAGACCTCTTCTGGTTCACGAGCCATAAAGTGTATTTCGCATAGGGTTGTGCCTGCAACGCAGGTGCCTAGCCTCAACAAGCAAGTACAAGTAGCGTGTGCTACGAATGCAACATTCAAGCATGAAATGACATGTTATGATGCATGGCATGGCAAGAGTACAATTAAACTGCGTACAGATTTAAACGTGACAGGCATCGCAGAGTACAAATAAAATGCATGCAGATATGGAAATTTAAACGTGACGGGCAAATGTATGAATGACATGGCAGGGTGTCAGATCTAGCTTCGTTGTCAAGCTAGATCTTAAAATTACGTCTAGGCGAGTATCATTTCGTCGCCTAGTCTCTTTTACGCTAAAAATGGGGATGGCCTAAAACATGGCCTAAAACACAAGTTGGCAAGTTTCACTTGCCTGCAATCAGTCGCTCTGCAAACACCGTCCAATCAGTCCAATCTACCTATGTGCTCGGATTCACCAACCTACAGTCCCAGTTTAAATTATCTTCATTAGTGATTTACTATGTAATTAAAATACCGATTTTAATCTTGATTATCATGCATTGGTTGGGGGTCCTAAGTGATCAGAAAATTACCCTTACACGACGCAAGAGCTACACTGGCGTCGGGTAGCGACGCCAGGGGTTGAAATAAGAAAGCGCTCCTAATCCAGATTCCAAAATAGATTCCTACGATCGCCAATTCTTGGACAGCGACCAGATCAGCGAGAAGATTCCAAACAGCGAGCAAAGTGATCGTTTGACGTTTTATGGCTCACGGGAAGCTGTAACAATGAACGGGGACGAACGAGTCGACGTACATGAAGAATACGATGTTGAGCGTCATAGGGGATGATAGTGACGTTGAGAAACACCTCTAGGAGAGGTAGAGGGCTGTCGGAAGAACCCAACAGCGAGAGTGAGCGACGAGTAGGCGAGACGACGCGTCGAAACATCGTTAAAATCAAAACAGCAAGAGCTCGCTGTTTCAGAGGCAATGGCGGCCAACGGGGGCTGCCATAGTGGCACAGAGGTCAGAGGGGATCACGGGGACGTCGGAGGGGGCTCGGGCGGCGGCGGCGACGGCGGCGATCAGCGACCGTTGTAGCTACTTGCTGTGGCTGATGCGGCTCTTGCGGGGCTTTTTGCGACGCCTGGAGGGGGTTCACGGCGGCATAGAGGGAGCTAGGGGTGGAGAGACGACGGGTCGAGGTCGGGGGTTGGTCGACGGCGGGTGGAAGGGCCGGTGGCACGAGGTGGAAGGCGCTCGGGCGTTGGTTGCGTGAACAAAGAATGAGGGGGCGGCTGATGTTGAAGGCTGTGAGAAAATATTGTAACCTAGGTTGCTATAAATAGGTAAGGGCTGAGTCACGTGGGAGAAAAAGTCTAGGTTAGGTTAGCTAGGGTTTTTAAGTTGCGTGAATCAAAATTTGGGGTGGCGGCTCATATGTTTTGTGTTTACTGGGAGATAAAAGCTAAAGCCCTAGGTTGTTTTATAGAGGAGAGGGGCACAACACGTGGGTAGGGTCTAGGGCTTATAGGGTTAGTTGTTTTAGGGTTTGTTTTGTTTTAAAAAATTTGTTATAACAAAAAGAAGAGCAATAAAGCCCTCACTCTCTCTCACCAGTGTTTGTATACGGCCAAGGCATAGAGCTAGGTCAAAATAATATTAGGATGATATTATTATTATAAAAAATATATTAAGGGACAAATTACTATATGAAACTTAGGGTTAAAATAAAATATGTTGGGAAAAACAGTGAAGTGGGTCAAATGGGGCTCTAAAATTGTAAGATAAATATTGGGGTGACCGTACCGAAGAGAGAAACATAACAAAGAAGACGGATCATAATTTCGACGACGAGAAACGAAACTAAAAATAGAAAGGCCTCATGACCAAAATGAAAATCGCGACGTCTCATCAAACAAAGTCAAATCGTGGGAGAACGACCCATGAAATGACGTTCCAAATTAATTCCACAATTTAATACTCTTCGAGAGGGTCACAACTGCATATCACACTATAGGGTTCGGATACAGACAGTCTAAAATAAATACGTGCACGAACAAGACTACGTGCACGAAAAGCGTACAAAGGATGCGGGGTCCAAAGGCGACAGTAATTCCAAGTTGGGCACACGTCGGGGGGTCGGCTTGCTAAGGATGCAACCAAGGTGCTACGGCCCTATCGACTCAACGACACGACTCACACACAAAGCAACAAAACCAATCAGGTAGCCGAAATTGCTATACGCACAACCGTATTACGAATAGTGAGTACATGCCGTTACATCCTACCCACCTTAGAATAAAGTCTGTCCTCGGACTTTCTAACATATCTAGTCGCTCTAGTAACTACCCCAAATCATATCACATTATAATTCAAATCAGATATAGTCACTACAAGTGCTTATATGCACTAGGTAGTCAATCAGTAACACTACCAACATGTATATATTTACGCCCATTCTAAACTTACACCTGTCATAGTCAGTCAAATTCATACACGCACTTCAATTATCATATAATCACGTACATCCCTACATAACTATTAATCACTTATTACATACCATGGTGCACATACACACAACCAATTAAATAGTTCACACCAGCAAATACCATCGTAATACTCCACGTTTAGATAACTACCAATGGACAAAACAATAAGGATACATTACTCCCTATATCTCCTAGTGTACATCCAATGCCAACATATCAACACAAGTAACCACACCACTCAATATTAAATCATGTTATTATATCTAAGATACACTTACCACTACTATAATTTCACAATTATTTAGTCATTCAAATGCATGCAAATATTTAACCATATATTCATATCACATACGGTCCTATAACTATATTCACGACACGCCACACATACCATAGTCACCAAAACCTATAACTAAGCACATACTTACTCGTGCATGGTGCACACCCACACATGCTAACATTTCATACATATATACCAATCATACTGTCACGCCCCGCTTCCCTAAAATGGAGGCGAGACGTGAAAAGGTCCGCACGAGAGTGGAGCTGTGAAGCCCCAAACCCGATAAGCGTCAATAAAACATAAGCAGGTCCCTGTAACCACAAACGGAACAACAATAATAACACAAGGAGAGACAGAAATAAAATCTCAAATCTCAGAAATTTGTCCAACATTAAAGTTAAGTTCAACATCCAGAAAAGCCGCCAGGCTAAAAGAAAGAGTCTAAAGGCCTAACACACGGCCAACACAACAAACACCAACAAAGTATGGGTGCTACGCACCGATAACTAAAAGCAGTCTAAATCAAAAGGGAAAGCTCTACGAGGACACTATGACTGATCTCCAGTGTCCACGAAGTCCTCGATCAACGCAGGCTCTGACTCGGCGTCAGCAAACACCACGTCCTCGACGACAAACTCAGGCTCGGGATCTAACATTTGTCACCCAAAAGAGAAAAGGGGCACATGTCAGCAAGTCGAAAGACTTGTACAAGGAAACTGAAAGAAAAGTAAACTAACAACCTAGCAGTTAAAGTATGGTGCATGGCATGGCAAGTATCGTATGGAAATAACAAGTGAAGTACAAGTAGCAAGTAACAAGTGGTTGGTGTGACATGTATTGTCAAGTAATAAGTACAAGGGGTCACCCACACACATGTGAGCGCCTTATTGCCCGCAGGCTGTATTCAAGTACAAGGGATCACTCACACACAGGCGAGTGCCCCATTGCCCGCAGGCTGTATTGAGCTCATTTTCTGGACCACGAGCCAGATTTGTAATTGGCCAAGGGTTGTGCCCGCAAAACGGGTGCCTAGCCGGAACAAGTAGCACTAGTATGTAGCGATGCTACGCAATCACGATGAGTGTTCAAGCATGCAATGACATGAGCAGATATTCGCGTACCGTTAATTGAAATTAAACATGACAGGCAAAATGCAATGACATGAACAGATATTCGCGTACCGTTAATTTAAATTAAACATGGCAGTTAAAGATACATGGATGACATGAACAGTTAATACGCGTACCGTTAAGTGAAATTAAACGTGACATACAAGCATGATCAAGGTGACGGACCAAGCTTCGTTGTCAAGCTAGGTCAATGGCGTCTAGACGGCTATCCTTTCACCGTCTAGTCTCTTTTACTCTAAAGCAAGGTAATGACCTAAGACATGGCCCAGATCAAGAGATGCAAGTTTCACTTGCCTAGCACCGAGAATGACGATCAACGAGGCCGTCACACAAATGCTAACTACGGCGATGAGATCGCTGCCATGGCAAAACAACATTAAAACCACATCCAACCTAGTTTTATTAGGGTTTCACAAAAACACAAATGGGCTATGAGGATATTAAGAGATCGAGTTATTACCGTATCGAAAGCGGAAGAATGATGCCGAGCAAGCACGACAACGGAAGAAACGATCCGGGGAACCTAGGGTTCAGATCTGGAATGGATGGGGAAAATCTGGAGAAATGGGGTTTTGGGGATTTTTGGGGGTTGGAGATGACCTAGGGCATGGTGGTAGGCCAAAATGGAGAGGGTGAGGAGCTCTAGTTGAAGGAGGAAGGCTAGAGGAAGGTTGGGGAAGATCAGAGGTCAAGGGGGAAGGAAAGAGGCCAGGAGAAGAGAAAGAAAGAAAAGAAACGAAGTGGGGTATTTATAGAAAATGATCTGGCGGCTGCCCAGAAATTAGGGTTTCGACACTGATTAGTCGGTCAAAGAGCAACCACTGACCGACTAGTTTAGGAACTAGTCGGTCGGTTGACCAACGCAGACCGACTAATTCCAAACAGTAACTCCTGTACAAAAATAGGATTTAGATTTAGTCGGTCAAAGAACAACTACTGACCGACTAGTTTCGAATCTAGTCGGTCGATGAACGTTCTTAGACCGACTAAGAATGAATAGTACTTGGTATCAAAAATGATCATAGAGCTAGTCGGTTAAAGAACATTTGCTGACCGACTAGTTTGCAACCTATTCGATCGACGAACGTTCTTAGACCGACTAACGATAAACAGTAACGCCTGAGAAATTTACAAAGCCCACTAGTCGGTCCATGAAGGTTTACCGACCGACTAAATCGTCATCTAGTCGGTCGGTTCCCCTTCTTGTACCGGCTAACGTGCACAGAAAGTTCCGAAATGGAGCGCGAAGCTCCGGGATCGATTCCTAAGACTCCTAGGCTTGATCTAACAATAAGATATGATCGATATGAAGCCCGTCACGAATGACTTAATCCAAAATGGACGATTCTAAGGAAGAAGCTAGAAAATCACGACGAAACGATCGAAAATGAAAGCTACGGAGACGAAAACCACACATGAGGAGAAAATCCACCAAAACATATAATATAATATAATAAATCCAGATACATGAAAACCAGTCGTTACATCCTCCCCAACTTAAGAAAAATTCCGTCCTCGGAATTTCCCAACACTCACGTGTCCGGAAACAAAAGTGGGTAGCGCTCTCGCATCTCATCCTCATTCTCCCAAGTAGACTTTCCAGGCGAGCCGTGTCGCCACATCACCCTCACAAGATTGACAACCTTGTTCTGAAGTGACTTGTGACGCCTGTCCAGAATCTGCACTGGCTGCTGGTCATATGTCATATCAGGGCGAACGGTAATCTCCGAGAAATCCACAGCATGAGATGGATCGCTAATGTATCGACGAAGCTGCGACACATGGAAAACATTGTGAACTCCTTCCAAAGATGGCGGCAAGGCTAAGCGATAAGCTACCTTGCCAACTCTCTCCAAAATGTCAAATGGTCCAATGTATCGCGGGCTCAACTTCCCTCGCTTCCCAAAGCGAATCACACCACGATTCGGGGAAATCCTCAGAAACACATGATCGCCCGGCTAAAACTCCAAAGGACAACGTTTAGCATCTGCTCAATACCTAAAACGGTCCTGAGCAATCCTCAACCTCTCCCGAATGTTCCTTACAACACCCACAGCTTCCACAATCATCTCAGGTCCCAACAGCTCCCGATCACCAACGTCATCCCAACTCAATGGCGATCGACATTTCCTCCCATAAAGAGCGGCGAAAGGCGCCATGCCAATACTCGCCTGGAAGCTGTTGTTGTAAGAGAACTCTACCAGATGTAGATGGTCCTCCCACGAACCCTTGAAATCCAACATGCACGCCCTCAACATGTCCTCCAAGATCTGAATCGTCCTCTCGGACTGGCCATCCATCTGCAGATGGTACGCCGTGCTGAAACTCAGACGGGTACCCAAACTCTTCTGCAAACTCTGCCAGAACTGAGATGTGAACCTCGTGTCTCTGTCCGACACGATGCTCACGGGGACTCCGTGAAGTCGTACGACCTCCTGCACAATTCACGTTACATCACTATCCAAACTAGGAAAAAGGAAATAAAAACGGAGAGTAAAAGAATTTACCTCCATATATCTCCTTGCTAGCGCCTCAGTGGACTGTCCTACTCGGAACGGAATAAAGTGCGCGGATTTGGTCAATCGATCTACGATCACCCAAATCGCGTCATTCTGCTTCAGACTCCGAGGTAGTCCAGTCACGAAATCCATAGTGATGTGTTGCCATTTCCACTCTGGAATCGGAAGCGGTTGCAGCAAACCTGCCGTACGCTGATGCTCCGCCTTCACTTGCTAGCAAACCAAACACTTGGCTACACTCCGAGCCACACTCCTCTTCATACCATGCCACCAATAGTTCAGATGAAGATCCTTGTACATCTTGGTCCCACCAGGATGCACAGAATACGGCGAACTGTGTGCCTCCACCATCAACTCCTCTCTAATATCCCCAGCTGGCACACACAACTTGGCTCCAAACCTCAGCGAGCCATCCTCATGAATCAAAAATTCAGTCCGCAGACCGGCTTCCACCTGCTCCCGATTCTTCACCAGCTTCAGATCCTCAGCCTGGCCAGCCTTAATCCGATCCACAATCGTCGACTGTATCTGCATACACATCAACGAAGAAGCCTCCCCAGGAAGAACAATCTCCACACCAGACTCACAAAAATCCTGCTGTAATCTCCACTGCGAGGTCAAAATCATCACCGCTGGAAGCCTACTCAGCGCATCAGGAACCACATTCACCTTGCCAGGGTGATACTGCAAATCGATCTCATAATCCACCATGAGCTCCAACCATCGACGCTATCGCATGTTGAGCTCCTTCTGAGTAAAAATATACTTCAAGCTTTTGTGATCGGTGAAAATCTTCACTTTCTCACTCAGCAGGAAGTGCCTCCAAATCTTAAGAGCAAACACAACAAAATCCATCTCCAAATCATGCGTCGGGTAATTCTTCTCATGAACCTTGAGCCGACGAGAAGCATAAGCCACAACATGCTCGTGCTGATGCAATACACAACCAAGACCCTTGTCAGAAGCATCGCAAAAGATCTCAAATCCACCGCTGCGATCAGGCACAACAAGAATAGGGGCAGTCGTCAACCTCTCCCTCAGAACACCAAAAGCATTCTCACAATCACCCGACCAAACAAAAGATACATCCTTCCGCGTCAATCTGGTCATCGGCTCGGCAATACGGGAAAAGTCCTTAATGAAGCGCCGATAGTAACCAGCAAGCCCCAGGAAACTCCGGTCTCAGACGCTGACTGCGGAACAGGCCACTCTCTGATGGCCCTGATCTTCTCGGGATCCACTGAAATACCCTCTCTAGTCACCACATGCCCGAGAAAAGCAACTCTGTCCAGCCAAAACTCGCACTTCAAAAACTTTGCATACAACCGATGCTTCCTCAAAATCTCTAACACCGTCCTCAAGTGCGAGGCATGCTCTTCCTCCGACTTCGAATAGATCAGAATGTCGTCAATAAAGATAACGACAAACTTATCTAAAAAGTCATAGAAAATAAGGTTCATCAGATTCATGAAAACTACGGGTGCGTTGGTTACACCGAAAGGCATAACCACAAACTCGTAGTGTCCATACTTCGTCCTGAACGCTGTCTTCAGAACATCATCCTTCTTCACCTTCAGCTGATGATAACCACTCCTCAAATCCAACTTAGAAAACACTCTCGAACCTCCAAGCTGATCAAAAATATCATCGATGCGAGGCAACTGGTATTTATTCTTGATGGTCACCGCATTCAACTCACGATAGTCCACGCACATGAGACGCGAACCATCCTTCTTCTTCACCAACAGCACCGGTGCTCCCCACAGAGACACACTAGGGTTGATATAACCCTTCTGCATAAGCTCATCCAACTGCCTACGCAACTCTTCCAACTCTGCTGGCGCCATACGATATGGTGCCTTCGAAATGGGCTGCGCTCCTGGAATAAGATCAATAGAAAATTCCAAAGCCCGATCAGGTGGCAATCCAGACATCTCCTCGGGGAAGACGTCATCAAAATCTCGCACCACAGCTGGCCTCTCCAACTCCATCTGCATAGCCACAACCTCCAATGGCCTGGCCCGAAATCTGACAGGACCAAGCGAACTGCTACCACGGCTGAACTCAAATACTGGATGTCCGGGAATCTCGAACACCACCTTCTTCCTCCGACAGTCGATCGTAGCATAGAAGCTCGCAAGCCAGTCCATCCCAAGAACTGCATCGTAGTTGATGATGTCGTGGACAATGAAATCAGCGTAAAGCTCATGTCCACAAACCACCAACGAGCAAAAATTGCAACCACGATGCACCGAGACCACGCCATTCCCTGTAACGATATTCCAACTCTTGGAAAGAAGGGACGTCGACAAGGAATGCTTCTCTACGAAGCTCCGAGAAATAATGCACATCGATGCACCTAAGTCAAAGAGAACTCGTGCAGGAAATGTGCACACCAAAATCACACCTACAAACAGTCTAACAATCAAGCCCTAGTCTAGCAACAAACATGAGCAAGCAACCAAACATAATCTAACAATCAAACATAACTAAGGAAGAAACAGCTAGGAGGGAAGTTACCTGTGATAACCTCATCCATGGCCATGCTCTCCTCCTCAGTCATCAGAAAAGCCTGCCCTCTCGACGGAACAGCCCGCTGAAAGGCCTGTCTCTATGGAACAAGGGGCGCTCCACGTCCAGCGGGCACATGAGCTCGTTGTTGCAACAGCTGTACTGCAATAGGAGCCTGCCAAGGCTGCTTCGACTTGGGACACTCCCTGATGGTATGGGCAGGATCTCCGCAGACAATACACTGCCCCAGGAACCTCCTACACTGATCCCTGAGGTGCCCGGTCTTGCCGCAGAAATGGCAAGTCTTCAGAATAGGCCCTCCTGGCCTCTTGAACTGAACAGGCTGGATAGGCCTGAATCCAGGTCTAACCGCCGCTCTGACCTGCTCCACATGCCTCTTCCCAGCTCCTGAAACATGTCTCTTCCTCTGGTTCAAATTCAACTCCTGCCGCCTCGCAGCAATCAGAACCTTCTGATATGTCTCCAAGTCAGAAGAGGTCACAAAACTCTGAAGCTCCAAGGCAAGTCCCTGGAGGAACCGCTGAGCTTTCTCATCGGCATCTTGCACCATCTTTAGTGCAAACCGACTGAGCCTCGTGAACTCTTGGTGGTACTGATCCACCGAAAAGCTCCCCTGCTTCAGATCTATGAAGCGCTGCAGCATCACCTGTCTAGCAGCCTTCGGAAAGAATTCTCCATCAAATCTGGACTTAAAGGTAGCCCAAACTATCGACTCCACCAGCATCTTCTCTTCAGCATCCCACCAGTTTCTGGCATTATCCTTCAGCTTCCTCTTAGCCAAATCAACCCATCCAGCCGGGTTAATCTTCGCCATCACCAGGTTATCCTCAATGTTTCGAATCCACTCATCGGCAGCCAGAGGACCCTCAGACCCATCAAAATATGCGAGACCCAGCTCCTGAAATTGCTTCGCTCCCGGCTCGGAGCGAGGGGCATCCTGGATTGCCCGACCAGCTCGAGCAAGTGAAGCATTCTGGACTTGCAAGAGCACACCCTGCTGCACCTGCATTATCTGAAGCATCATCCGCATCATCTCTCCATTGGTGGGTTCCTGCTCAGGCTCCTCGTCATGAGGGGGCGCACCACTACCTCCACCACGGGTGAATCGCCTTCCTGCCATCTAATGACACAGGAAACGAAGCAGATTAGACTCATAGCTTATGACTCGGATGTCGAACTTAGTTTATTGGACATTCTAATATTATTATCGTTATTCCGACAATCGCAGTTACAGAAGAGGACCTGCATGGGCCACCAACAAAACCTGTCACGCCCCGCTTCCCTAAAATGGAGGCGAGACGTGAAAAGTTCCGCACGAGAGTGGAGATGTGAAGCCCCAAACCCGATAAGTGTCAATAAAACATAAGCAGGTCCATGTAACCACAAACGGAACAACAATAATAACACAAGGAGAGACAGAAATAAAATCTCAGATCTCAGAAATTTGTCCAACATTAAAGTTAAGTTCAACATCCAGAAAAGCCACCAGGCTAAAAGAAAGAGTCTAAAGGCCTAACACACGGCCAACACAACAAACACCAACAAAGTATGGGTGCTACGCACTGATAACTAAAAGCAGTCTAAAGCAAAAGGGAAAGCTCTACGAGGACACTAAGACTGATCTCCAGTGTCCACGAAGTCCTCGATCAACGCGGGCTCTGACTCGGCGTCAGCAAACACCACGTCCTCGGCGACAAACTCAGGCTCGGGATCTAACATGTGTCATCCAAAAGAGAAAAGGGGCAAATGTCAGCAAGTCGAAAGACTTGTGCAAGGAAACTGAAAGAAAAGTAAACTAACAACCTAGCAGTTAAAGTATGGTGCATGGCATGGCAAGTATCGTATGGAAATAACAAGTGAAGTACAAGTAGCAAGTAACAAGTGGTTGGTGTGACATGTATTGTCAAGTAACAAGTACAAGGGGTCACCCACACACATGTTAGCGCCCTATTGCCCGCAGGCTGTATTCAAGTACAAGGGATCACTCACACACAGGCGAGTGCCCTATTGCCCGCAGGCTGTATTGAGCTCGTTTTCTGTACCACGAGCCAGATTTGTAATTGGCCTAGGGTTGTGCCCGCAAAACAGGTGCCTAACCGGAACAAGTAGCACTAGTATGTAGCGATGCTACGCAATCACGATGAGTGTTCAAGCATGCAATGACATGAGCAGATATTCGCGTACCGTTAATTGAAATTAAACATGACAGGCAAAATGCAATGACATGAACAGATATTCGCGTACCGTTAATTTAAATTAAACATGGCAGTTAAAGATGTATGGATGCCATGAACAGTTAATACGCGTACCGTTAAGTGAAATTAAACGTGACATACAAGCATGATCAAGGTGACGGACCAAGCTTCGTTGTCAAGCTAGGTCAATGGCGTCTAGACGGCTATCCTTTCACCGTCTAGTCTCTTTTACGCTAAAGCAAGGTAATGACCTAAGACATGGCCCAGATCAAGAGATGCACGTTTCACTTGCCTAGCACCGAGAATGACGATCAACGAGGCCATCACACAAATGCTAACTACGGCGATGCGATCGCTGCCATGGCAAAACAACATTAAAACCACATCCAACCTAGTTTTATTAGGGTTTCACAAAAACACAAATGGGCTATGATGATATTAAGAGATCGAGTTATTACCGTATCGGAAGCGAAAGAATGATGCCGAGCAAGCACGGCAACGGAAGAAACGATCCGGGGAACCTAGGGTTCAGATCTGGAATGGATGGGGAAAATCTGGAGAAATGGGGTTTTGGGGATTTTTGGGGGTTGGAGATGACCTAGGGCATGGTGGTAGGCCAAATGGAGAGGGGGAGGAGCTCTAGTTGAAGGAGGAAGGCTAGAGGAAGGTTGGGGAAGATCAGAGGTCAAGGGGGAAGGAAAGAGGCTAGGAGAAGAGAAAGAAAGAAAAGAAACGAAGTGGGGTATTTATAGAAAATGACCTGGTGACTGCCTAGAAATTAGGGTTTCAACACTGATTAGTCGGTCAAAGAGCAACCACTGACCGACTAGTTTGGGAACTAGTCGGTCGGTTGACCAACGCAGACCGACTAAGTCCAAACAGTAACTCCTGTACAAAAATAGGATTTAGATTTAGTCGGTCAAAGAACAACTATTGACCGACTAGTTTCGAATCTAGTCGGTCGATGAACGTTCTTAGACCGACTAAGAATGAATAGTACTTGGTATCAAAAATGATCATAGAGCTAGTCGGTTAAAGAACATTTGCTGACCGACTAGTTTGCAACCTAGTCGGTCGAGTTCTTAGACCGACTAACGATAAATAGTAACTCCTGAGAAATTTACAAAGCCCACTAGTCGGTCCATGAAGGTTTGCCGACCGACTAAATCGTCATCTAGTCGGTCGGTTCCCCTTCTTGTACCGGCTAACGTGCACAGAAAGTTCCGAAATGGAGCGCGAAGCTCCGGGATCGATTCCTAAGACTCCTAGGCTTGATCTAACAATAAGATATGACCGATATGAAGCCCGTCACGAATGACTTAATCCAAAATGGACGATTCTAAGGAAGAAGCTAGAAAATCACGACGAAACGATCGAAAATGAAAGCTACGGAGACGAAAACCACACATGAGGAGAAAATCCACCAAAACATATAATATAATATAATAAATCCAGATACATGAAAACCAGTCGTTACACATACCACTATATACTCAGCACATCTACACACCTAGTTTAGCTAGCACACATACGTTCACATAGGCAAGTCCTTAGTAAATAACTATACCACAAGACCAACACCTATAACTATATACTGGTATAGCGACCCACAATCATGTGCGTAACAGAACCAGGCGCAAACAATCCTATCACTATACATACATCATCCATTGCTATGTAACAATATACTTAGAGTATACCCACTCAAGCACTCAAGCTTGAGTGAGACTCAAAACATATATCCGAATATTCTATTTACGTAACACGGTATCTATACCTATACCAATACCACTCCAATGTATACACATCTACCAACATAACCATATACATACCATAATGTCAATCACACTTAACATTTAGTCAGGTAACACCCACATAGTTCAATCACTTTATATACCATAATAACATTACAGACATTAGCACATGTTTAATTATAATACCCTCCCTAATACATGCATTCATTGTATAGTCACACACATGTAACATATATATTTACACCATATCCATCTACCTATAATTAGTATACCTATACATCTACTTATCCATACATAATTAGGATATGCAATAATCGTGTATACCTCATGGTATACACGCACACAACATCCCGTAAAAGCGAGCAATACCAATCAAAATTATAATCCTACTACCATACGTATATCACATATATACTCATGCAGCAAATACATAACTACTTACGTCTAAGCACAATACATATCTACGTACGAGCACACACTCACATGTACTAACATATAGGTCATATAATAGGCCTACTCACTTAACTATAAGTACACCTATTATCATTACACCTAACATTCACCTGACTTACTAATATATATATATATATATATATACACACACACACACACATATATACATATCGGTTTAATCAATTCGATCAATGAGTGAATTACGGAAGGGAGGGTCTGGCGATTCCGGCGAAATTCCTAGGGCTGGACAATCGGATGAATCCAATGACCCGCCGTGGCAAACTGTGACCAGGCGGCGAGCTTCTGCAACCCTCCCCCTAGTGCGCGAGGCTTTCAGCATCCTCGCTTGGGGGTCGAAAACCTCTCGATCAAGCTTCCGCTCGTGGAGGTCCCCGTGAATCTATTCGATGGGCAGCTCCAGGTCTTCGAGTAGGGGCTCCTGGCCGTGGCCCTCGCTCTGATGTTCGTTTAGGGTCTCCAGGCCGTGGTCAAGAAAAGTTGGGTCTCCCGGTTACCAGTAATGCATCTAAGGTGTTTGATGAAATGATTCTGAGACCCTCAATATTTGGTCCAAAGAGGAGCTGGGCTGATATTTGCTCTTCTAAGAGATCATATGGTGATGCCGTCGGAATGAGTTTCGTGCCCCCTATTACCAGATTGGACGGTACCCGCGTAGCTCGTGTTTCGAATTCACTATTGGAGAAGGGGTCTGAATTCTGGAAATCAACTTTGGTCGGATACGTTCTGGGCGTTACACCATCGTTTGGACAAGTGCAGGCTTGGTTGGACAGGCTCTGGAAGCCCAGGAAGAAAGTACAAGTCTACAGCAAGGACAATGGGTTCTACTACTTCTGTTTCGAATCAGGGGAAGAATGTGAGCGAATTCTTCATGGAGGTCCTTGGTTGATGGATGGGCGGCTGGTTGTGCTCAAATTGTGGACTCCATCTCTTCGTCACGACCGTGACATCCTCACCTCTGTCCCTATCTGGGTTCAAATGCATGGGCTTCCTGTAAACATGTGGAATAGGGACGTACTCAATATCCTAGCTTCAGTTATTGGGAACCCCCTATGCCTGGATCGAGCCACTGCCAAAATGGAAAGAATTACCTACGCTCGTTGTTTGGTCGAAGTTGACGCTAAGAGTTCTCTACCAGCTCATGTTGAAGCTGAGCTTGATGACGGCTCCATTGTGTTAATAGATGCCAAGTATGAGGCGGAACCTCCCCGTTGCAGCAAATGTGTTTTTTTTGGTCACTTGACATCGCAATGCCCTTTTTCTCAAGATAAGGGGAAGGGAGTTGATCACATTTCCAAGCATGTGCAATTCTCGGACCCGGGTCAATCCTCTAATGCTCCTCTGTCGGATGCAACTGAAGAGCCGGCTGCTTGTGCGACAACAGTCGTTAATGATGCTGTAGTTGAACAAATTGTGGACACGGCAAATCAGTTGCTGTCCCAAGGAAGTGAGGAGCCAGTACATGTGCCATTTGTTCAAGATGTGGCTACAGTTGATGTCACTGGGGGCAACGATACCATTTCTGTGAAATGCGGCTGTGAACCGGAGGGGAGTGCGGGGCCTGCGCTAATTGTAGATATGTTCGCTGCTTCTCTGCACTTGCGTTCTCAATTTAAGAAGTTTGTTCAGCTGGTTCAAATAGTTCAACTCCTGAGGCCTCGTAGTACCAAGTGCTCTGACCAATCAGTTTATACATCCCCCACTCGGATACAAGCAAAGGAGTCTGGTGTCCAAACCTCAATGCCATCACTTAGTTCGGATATTCCTCATCCAATGCTGCCAGGAAAAGAAATTGAAGCTACTATTCATCAAGATACCCTCCTAGAATTCCCCCTCTATGATAACCTTGAATGGGCATTGGAACTTGCTGATATTGTTGATACATCCAAGGGGAAGAAGCAGGCCTTAATTGCTACCCGGCGTAGCAGCAGACTGAAGTAGGTTTCTGCCATTTTACTCTTATTTATCTTGTCAATGAGTATCTTAATCTGGAACACAAGGGGCCTTAATAACTCTGTGAGGCGTAGGGATCTCAAGGATATGCTCAAGAAGCTCAAGCCTTCTGTCATTGTCCTATTGGAGACTAAATTGAATCCGTCGACAGTAAAGACGAAATCTTGCATTCCTAAGGGCTGGAGCATTTTTGATAACTTTCATACTCATTCTGGAGGGCGTATTTTGACAGGGTTTGATCCTACTGTGTGGCAGGCTAGCATCATCTCTTGTTCAAATCAACACATCACGCTAAGTTGTCTCAATTCCGGGGGCCTGGAATTCTCCATATCTGTTGTGTACGGAAGCAACTCCTCGTCTGATAGGAAGCTTTTATGGGAGTGCCTAAAGATCGATGCGGCAACTATTAATTCTAAAGCTTGGTTAGTGGGAGGAGACTTTAATTGTATATTACATGCTACGGACAAGGTTGGTGGTCGTAGGGTGGGGGCTAATACTCTCTCTGACTTTAACAACTCAGTTGCCGATTGTAGATTGGGTGGTCTCAAAAGTACTGGGAATCGCCTCAGTTGGTGCAATAACCGTATGGGTGCGGGTCGTATTGCGGCACAACTGGATCGGGTTCTTTGCAATGGTGTTTGGCTTGATAAGCTTCCTGACTCTTACTTGGATTATTTGGACCCTCAATCCAGTGACCATTCCCCGATGTATATCAATCTCCATCCCCAGGTATTTGCTGACCCGAAACCCTTCAAATTTTTCAATCACTGGATACATTTGCCAGGTTTCTATGAAATTCTAGATGCACACTTGTCTACAACTTATGTTGGAACGCCTATGTTCTGTCTGGTCCTGAAATTGAGGCATTTAAAATATGAGCTTGGAAGATGGGCCAGAGATCATCGTTCTAGGGATTTAATTCATACTTGCAGGGAAAATCTAGAAGCTGTTAGAAGGCAAATTGACCTTCATTATAACCAAGGCCTGCAGGATAAAGAACATGAACTCAAAGCGGAGCTCGCAAATTTACTTGCAATGGATGAAGAAATGCTTCGTCAGAAGAGCAGACAAGATTGGTTGGACCTCGGGGATAGAAACTCAAGCTTCTTTTATAATGTTATGAGGGCAAGACAAAGCATCAATAACCTAAGTCACCTGGTGGATGTAAATGGAGTTCAGAGCAAATCTTACGATGCTATTAAGAAAGAAGCTGTCCAATACTACGAGAATCTATATACTCAGTCCCATTATTGGAATGTATTCCCAAAGCTTGCCCCTAAGAAGAAAGTTAAGGTGGAAACGGCTAGGTGGATGGAAAGAATAGTCACTCCTGAAGAAATTAAAGAGGCCACTTTTCAGATTGGGGCTACTAAAGCCCCAGGTCCTGATGGATTCAATGGATTCTTTTTCCAACACAACTGGCATCTTATTGGGCATGATGTCGTTGCAGCTGTCCAATCCTTCTTCAAATCTTCTACTTTGCTTAAGCAGGTGAATCATACTTTCCTTACTTTGGTTTCAAAAAATACTAATGCCACATCGCTTGGAGATTACAGGCCTATTGCTTGCTGCAATATCATATATAAAATCATTAGCAAAGTGATTTGCAACAGATTGAAGAGAATTATTACAGAATTGGTTTCCCCAAACCAATCGGCGTTCATTTATGGAAGACTGCTCTCTGATTGTACTTTGCTTGCTCATGAGCAGATCAGGGACTTTAGCAACCCCATGGGATCTAGGGCATGTCTAAAGTTGGACCTCAGAAAGGCCTTTGACAGTGTTAACAGAGAGTTTGTGTATTATATCTTGCATCAGATGGGCTTCGGGAATAAGTTCATCGGCTGTATTAAGGAATGCATTTCGACTGCATCTTTCTCAGTTATGGTTAATGGGTCCCCTGTGGGCTTCTTTGGGGGAAATAGAGGGATAAGACAAGGAGATCCTCTTTCCCCATTTCTATTTGTTATTATCATGGAAGCTTTCTCTCTCCTGCTTGCCAAAGCTGTTGCAAAGGGAACCGTCCACCCTATGAAACGAACTGGAACCATATCTCATTTGTTATTCGCTGATGATCTTTTGGTGTTCTGTCGTGCAACTGGACACTCACTAAGGGGCCTTAAAAACCTGCTTGAGGACTTCAAGAACTTCACAGGTCTGGAGATCAACTGGGAGAAGAGCCTATCCATGTTCAGCAAAGGTGTGAAGAATCCTGGTGAACTTGCTGATTATTTGGGTGCTAAGCGGGCAAATACTATTACTACTTACCTGGGGCTCCCTCTCTCATCCAAATATCCAAAAGCACATATGTACAGCTGCTTGATTGATAAGTGCAGGAAGCGGCTGAGTGGGTGGTCCTCCTCCCTTTTATCAATTGCTGGGCGCATCGAGCTGGTAAGAAGTGTGATTTATGGAATGATTGCTTTCTGGATTCAAGTATATAAAGTACCTGCATCAGTGCTGCGAACCCTGACTTCCATGTGTAGAAAATTTATTTGGGGTGCTACTAAATCTTGGGCCTGGAGAGACTCTTGAAGACCTAAGAAGGAAGGGGGGTGTTGGGCTAAGACTACTTCCTGATTTGAATCTAGCTTCTGAGATTAAATTAACATGGAGATTCCTTCAGGTCAAAGGCCTATGGGCTGAGTACATGCGTAAAAAATATAAGGACTCTTCCAAGTTTTATGTTGCAAAAGGAGATGCCTCTCAATCTGGTACGTGGAAGTTCCTTCTTCACTGCAGAAATCTATCTCAGCGTATTATTTTCAGGAAGGTACGGGATGGGAAGGACACGCTCTTCTGGCACGACAATTGGCTCCCTAATGGCCCCTTGAAAAATCTATTCTCTATTCCAGAAGGAGCTAATAGGAGACTTGTTAGCGACTATTGGGATGGAAATTCTTGGATGGATAATGATGAAATTTCTAACTTGAAGCCTCTCCTCCAGCAAATCACTTTGTCCCTTGGTGCTGATACTTGGGAATGGAAGCGCGATTCAACCTTCAAATTCAAGGACGCTTGGGATGAAGTGCGTGATAAAGGTACCCCGTACCCATTCTCTAAATTGATTTGGTTTACTAATTCCATCCCAAAAATGTCCATTACCCTTCTTCGCGCGTTTAAAGATAAACTCCTTACCAAAGTGCGCATGGAAAAATGGTGTGCACTAAACTCTAATGCATGTGAGTTGTGCTCGAATGGTACCCCGGAAACTATTTCTCATCTATTCTTTGAGTGTCCTTATTCCAACTATCTAATGCGTCTAGCTCTTCTTAAGTTGGGTGCTAAAGGACCTTCGTCCCTCCTTCTGCCAACTGTTGGGTCTTATTATTTGGAAAAATTTGTGAAGAAGGGGCTCCTTGGTCTGCTTGCTCGGGTTGTGCTTGCTACTGTGGTATATCACCTGTGGAGGGAGCGCAACAGGAGAGTTTTTGAAAAAGTAAGTAAGCCGAAGATCATACTCTTTGATGACATCTCGGCGGACGTTCGATTGGCCTTTCGTCATATTGAAGAGGTGGAGGATGATGCTTCTACAGCGGCAATGAACTGGGACATTCGTCCTTTTGACACGGGCTGATTCTTTTGTTTCTGCGGCTGGCCACTGGCCGAGTAATGCTACAGGCGGAATGATAGTCTGCGGCTTATACCTTTTGAGAGGTATGCTACAGGCCGAGTAATGCTACAGGCGGAATGCTACAGGCTGAGTAATGCTTGGTGGCACAGCTTTATGCTGGGCGTGATCTTTTTGCGGGGCTTCTTACAATGCTGTTGCGGCTTACACCTTTGCCTATGGCCTAGTTTTGTGCTGTGGGTTAACTTCTTTGCTGGGCGAAAAATTGAGAGGCATATTGCGGTTTGGGTCTTTGCTAGCACATGCGACTACTTGCCCTGTAACTCATTTTGTGTCTAGGCCTCTTTCGATTTTTTCAACTCTCTCTTTGGGTTCATTTGAGAGGTGATGTTTTGATGTGTATGTATTGTATTATATTGACTCTGTGGTCTGATCATTGTTACTAGGCAATTTGATCTAGGGTGACGACGCTTGTGTCCTCTCCCCTAGTCATTGCGCCTTGTAATCAGTGATTAACCACCATGTACTGTATCTTTGTTTTTTCCTTTAATATACATACTAACTTATCTTGCAAAAGATATATATATACATATCAAGCATTCACAAATATCTTCAAACTGCATACACTACTAGTCTATACTCCAATACAATTTCTAATATATATACATACATTCATAAAGTGTTATAGCTACCCACACATATATAATTAATATCATCCATACAACTTCATATATATCATGAATAACACTGAGTATGTATATATCACACAGTAGGCAAACATTAATATACTACATGGGAGTCCACTCATACGTGAGTGATACGCTGGGGTTCACACACACGGGTCCACACACTCTACTTATACATGCACCACAACGACATCATAATAAAATCAATGGGCTCGCTATTATGCTAAGGTTGACACAGGCAACGACAAGCACTACAATAGAAAGGAAACCGAAACCAAAAGTGTAACGAACAAGGTCGAAAAGAGCGACGTCAAATTAAGGTGAGGATAAGGCGAAGCTGGTTGGGTGAGACAAAAGTATTGCTTTAAATAATTAAATAGGTGAAAGAGAGTCATGTGTAAAATATGATGTCGTATAAATCTATTCTTATGAAAATTTGTAGGAAAAACGAGCAGACTGTAAAATTTGAAAACACGGAAAAAGTTGTTTTAAGGCGAAGAAATGATGAGTAAGGTGAGGCAGTGATCGTGTTGTAAACTGAAATAGGTTTATACCAAAAAAAATTTGAAGTATGAACACGATGAATATAGTTCTTGCATATAAAGATATATTAAAATTCTATTTAACTTAGAAAACATTCTAAAAGTAAGTACGATAAGTGAAAATTTTAATAATAGACTTAGTAGTGTAGAAATGGAAGGAACGATAGATTGAATTATCAAGAATGGTAATAAGGTTTTAAAACCGAAATACGATAGATATAGGTTAGAAAATAGTCTCGAGATTGTAATAAAAATTTACGACCAAGACGACTTCAAAATCTAAGAAGTATTTTAGCTCAACCGAAAAGTAAGGAATTTAAATATATATGATGGGGGTTTTAAAACAAAAATTAAACTGAGCAAAACTTTTAATCAAGGGAAACCGAAAACAACTTTGAAAGAATCAAGCTTTGCAACGGAAGACATTCGAAAGATCGACGATTATCGTAATGTGGTGATCATGTGCATCGAGAGCAAAGGATGTGGTTGTATGATGAATGCGCCTAAATTACGATTCAAGAAAACTACGATGGAATTCTACGGTCAGTAACACAGAAGTGTAGTGATCAGGAAAAATGATAGAATCAGGGGGTTTCTAATTATCGGGTTGACTAAAGGTCAAGAGAAACTTAACACTAAGGCTTTCTAATGAGCTAGAATATATTAGAGACCTCAGGGAAAGGTCCTAAGAGAATCAAGATCATGTTCTGTTGGGCCCGAAATCGATGAACCCAAGCGAACGACTAAAGAAATTCTAGAAGTCTATCATGGTCAGAGCTAGGCAGGAACCAATAAGGTAACTCTTAAGACGATTATATCAATTTCTAGCATGGAGTCTAGCTAACAATCAGGGACCTCTAACTAGCTAGCACAGATGTCTAACTAAGTCTTACTATAGTCCTGATCTAATGGGTCTTCCTACTAAGCTGAGACAGATGCTCGGGCAACACGTCTACCAGCCACTTAAGACATAGGAAACGATAAAATTAGACTCAAGGCTCATGACTTGGATGTTTTAATTTATTTAATGAACGTTCTATAATTATTATCATTGTTTTGATAATTTGTAGTTGTAAGAGGACCTGCATGGGCCACCAATAAAACATGTCACGACCCTCTTCCCAAAAACAGAAGGCGAGGCGTGAAAAAGTCCGCTCATACTAGAAGCTGTGAGGCTTCAGTCTGTAAAGCGTCTGGTATAACCAAGTAAAGGTCCTTGCAAATGCGAAACAGAACAAAAATAATAATAATAGAAAGAGAGATAACAATATTATTCCAATCTCAGAATTGTCCACAAATAAAGTTCAACATCACAGAAAAGCCACCAGGCTAAAAAGAGTCTAAAAGGCCCTAAACATGGCCAACAGAAATAAACAAGGTACAAAAGTAAAGGCGCTACGCACCAACAACTTAACAGGAACTAAGCAGAAATCAACACAAATAAGTCTCTACGACTGGTCGCTGGTGTCCTTGTAATCCACGTCAAAAGTGGACTCAGGCTCAACGTCAACAAACATTTCGTCCTCGGCTACGGGCTCTGGCTCAGCAACTAACATGCGACACCCAAAAGAGACGAGGGTGCATGTCAGCAAGTCTTCAAGAGACTTGTGCAAGGAAACTAAAAAGAAAGGAAACAACCTAGATGTTCTAAAATATGCGATGATATGGCAGTTTAAGTATGGATGCAACAAGTAATAAAGTGCAAAAAGTATAACATGGCAAGGGTAGCAAAGCTACTAAAACATTCACATGGATTTACAAGTCAAGTAAACACGTCATGCACAGAGTTTACGCCTTTTGGCTGGAGTGGCTGTAGGGCCAACTCCTAAGCTCAAGTGATCGCTTAACCCTACCCCTCCACGTGTAATCGGGCATTGGCTTTTGACCAACACATGTAGCCCTCTTCTGGCTCACGGGCCAGGAAGTGTATTTGGTATAGGGTTGTGCATGCAACGCAGGTGCTAAGCCTCAACAAGCAAGTACAAGTAGCGTGTGCTACGAATGCAACATTCAAGCATGAAATGACATGTTATGATGCATGGCATGGCAAGAGTACAATTAAAGTGCGTACAGATTTAAACGTGACAGGCATCGCAGAGTACAAATAAAATGCATGCAGATATGGAAATTTAAACGTGACAGGCAAATGGATGAATGACATGGCAGTGTGTCAGATCTAGCTTCGTTGTCAAGCTAGATCTTAAAATTGCATCTAGGCGAGTATCATTTCGTCGCCTAGTCTCTTTTACGCTAAAAACAGGGATAGCCTAAAACATGGCCTAAAACACAAGTTGGCAAGTTTCACTTGCCTGTAATTAGTCGTTCTGCAAACATCGTCCAATCAGTCCAATCTACCTATGTGCTCGGATTCACCAACCTACAGTCCCAGTTTGAATTATCTTCATTAGTGATTTACTATGCAATTAAAATACCGATTTTAATCTTGATTATCATGCATTGGTTGGGGGTCCTAAGTGATCAGAAAATTACCTTTACACGCCGCGAGAGCTACACTGGCGTCGGGTAGCGATGCCAGGGGTTGGAATAAGAAAGCGCTCCTAATCCAGATTCCAAAATAGATTCCTACGATCGCCAATTCTTGGACAGCGACCAGATCAGTGAGAAGATTCCAAACAGTGAGCAAAGTGATCGGTTGACATTTTACGGCTCACGGGAAGCCGTAACAATGAACGGGGACGAACGGGTCGACGTACACGAAGACTACGATGTTGAGCATCGTAAGAGATGATAGTGACGTCGAGAAACACCTCTAGGAGAGGTAGAGGGCTGTCAGAAGAACCCAACAGCGAGAGTGAGCGACGAGTAGGTGAGACGACTCGTCGAAACGTCGTTAAAAGCAAAACAGCGAGAGCTCGCTGTTTCAGAGGCAATGGCGGCCAGCGGGGGCTGCCACGGTGACGCAGAGGTCAGAGGGGATCGTGGGGACGCCGGAGAGGGCGCGGGCGGGGGGCGGCAGCGACGATCAGCGGCCGCTGCTGCGGCTGATGCGGCTCTTGCGGGGCTTTTTGTGGCGCCTGGAGGGGGTTCACGATGGCACAGAGGGAGCTAGGGGTGGAGAGATGACGGGTCGAGGTCGGGGGTTGGTCGGCGGCGGGTGGAAGGGCCGGTGGCACGAGGTGGAAGGCGCTCGGGCGTTGGTTGCGTGAACAAAGAATGAGGGGGCGGCTGATGTTGAAGGCTGTGAGAAAATATTGTAACCTAAGTTGCTATAAATAGGTGAGGGCTGAGTCACGTGGGAGAAAAAGTCTAGATTAGGTTAGCTAGGGTTTTTAAGTTGCGTGAATCAAAATATGGGGGCGGCGGCTCATATGTTTTGGGTTTGCTGGGAGATAAAAGCTAAAGCCCTAGGTTGTTTTATAGAGGAGAGGGGCACAACACGTGGGTAGGGTCTAGAGCTTATAGGGTTAGTTGTTTTAGGGTTTGTTTTGTTTTAAAAAATTTGTTATAACAAAAAGAATAGCAATAAAGCCCTCACTCTCTCTCTCTCTCACCGGCGTTTGTATGCGGCCAAGGCATAGAGCTAGGTCAAAATAATATTAGGATGATATTATTATTAATAAAAATATATTAAGGGACAAAATACTATGTGAAACTTAGGGTTAAAATATAATAGGTTGGGAAAAATAGTGAAGTGGGTTAAACGGGGCTCTAAAATTGTAAGATAAATATTTGGGTGACCGTACCGACGAGAGAAACATAACAAAAAAGACGGATCACAATTTCGACGACGAGAAACGAAACTAAAAATAGAAAGGCCTCACGACCAAAGTGAAAATCGCGACGTCTCATCAAACAAAGTCAAATCGTGGGAGAACGACCCGTGAAATGACGTTCCAAATTAATTCCACAATTTAATATTCTTCGAGAGGGTCACAACGGCATATCACACTATAGGGTTCGGATACAGACAAATTCTAAAATAAATACTTGCACGAACAAGACTACGTGAACGAAAAGCGTACAAAGGATGCGGGGTCCAAAGGCGACACTAATTCCAAGTTGGGCACACGTCGGGGGGTCAGCTTGCTAAGGATGCAACCAAGGTGCTACGGCCCTATCGACTCAACAACACGACTCACATAAAAAGCAATAAAACCAATCAGGTAGCCGAAATTGCTATACGCACAGCCGTATTACGAATAGTGAGTACATGCCGTTACATACCATGTCGTCATTTCCCCGTAAACTGACTGTCCTCCTCGGTTTTGCACCCAGAAAAACGACCTTCACCGTGCCCTACGGGCACGGGATATGACTAGTGAGTCTAGATTTCCTAGACCTCAACCTTTTACAGCACTTTGATATTCTTGATTGTGCGGTGTGCACATGTAAAAATTTAAGCGGGTATGCGGGCATAACGACGTGTTCGCAACACACTAAAGCACGGGGGAACTGTCGCAGGCAAAGAAATTCTCTCTTCGCCCACTCTCTCAACACACTATTACAACGTTTTTAAAATTTTCTCCCACAATTGCCACCATCTCATTTTCACGTTCTCTAATCCTCAACTTTCACAGGCTATAACTGCGTTCTTCCATTAAAATTTCTGTTTTCTTCTTCTTCCTCCCACAAACTTTCTGAAGCCAATTCACGACGTCCTATGCAAGTCGGCGCTATGCTTCGTTCTCAATTCACGACGTGCACAACTCACGACGTCAAACACTAGTCTCCTCTCTCTCTCTCTTAATTGTTGGTCGTATGGCAATTCATAATTTTCTGTTGTCTTCTTTTGACATTTTAACTCACTTCTGAACATTGAGTAGTTTCCCATTTTAATCTTGACCAATTTTACTCTGTCTCCTGAACATTGAGATTAATGTAGAGTACATTAATCTAGAACCCTTCTGTAGAGCATTTTTGTATAGCATTCTTATTAGTAAAGGAATTTTTAATCGATACTAGAAAATTAGAACCCTTCTAAGCATTTTTTTCCAGAAAATTGAGTTGAAAAAAAAGATTCTCCACCAATTGATCACACCACCAATTTCTGTCTCCTGAAAATTGAATAGTCCTACGGTTTAAGAAATTTTAATCTTGACCAATTTCTTGACCAATTTTAATTGAGTAATCCTGAAAATTGATCACAATACCAATTTCTTGACCAATTTTAATCTTGACCAATTTTAATCTTGACCAGTTTTAACTCACTTCTGAACATTGAGTATTTCTGAATTATGGAAGGGTGAATACTAAATTTTTCTGTCAGTCAACATGCTATTATGGAAGGGTGAATACTAAAGATGTCAGTCAACATGCTATCTATAGTTCTGTTAATCTTATCTATAGTTCTTTTAATTCTTTTGATCAAAGGTCTTATATTTTGTCTGATTTCGGTTCCACACAATCGATAATAAACAGGTTTTCTACAATGAATTTTTGCACCAAATGAATTTTATCTGTATACAGAATTTTATCATGCCAGGTCTGACAAATTTATCACAATGCTTTTATCCTGGCACTGAACTTAGTGTTGCCAAGAACAAATTTGGCCCTTATGTTTGATAACAAATTTATCCCACACGTAACCTTCTGTTTGATTTCATCTGTTGCTTGGCAACAAATATGCCTGTAAAATAAATTTATCACACATGGAACCTTCTGTTTGAAACCTTCTGTTTGATTTCATGTGTTGCCTGGCAACAAATATGCCTGGCAAATATGAAACATATTTATCACAAAAATTTATTGCACACAGAACAAATGTGACTGTCAACAAATTTATCACCCACAGAACCTTCTGTTTGAAATTAGTCTCTGTGTTAGGTTTTATTCATGCTACTCATTATCTGTTTGATGAATACGTTGTCATATATGGCACTCGTTGTTGGTCTTTATTCTTGAAGCTATTAGATGGTTTATCTGGAAGATGTTGGGTCTATTGTTGAACGTTTTGTCGCACCTGAGCTACTGTTATCAAGAAGAAGAGAATCAACTCAGTCTACCTTGTTGAATGTATTGTTGAACAGTTTGTTACACCACGATGTTCAACATGGTGTGTCTGTAGGCGGCTTTGGGTATTCAAAGGTTTTCGTGGATCTGAGCCTGGAGTCCTCGCGATCCCATGTTTCTATCTTTAACAATTCAGGTATTTATGTTGATTAATATTGTTAAAGATTTGATTGACTATATCTCTCGGTTGTCTTTGTTGAAAGACGGTTGGAGAGTTTTTAGCGGGCAATATCCCTGCAACGACTTGATTGCCTCGGTTGCGGATTTTGAGGGATTCCTTTCTGGTTGAAGCGTTGTGGGTATTGCAGTTATCTAGCTGTATCAAGATTTGATTGCATCGGGGCTGATTGAACCGGGGATTGCGGAAAGGCATGCTATTAGGGTTCGGCAGCTACGATGGCTAGGTTACGGACTTTGTGATAAAAAATTTGGTGAGATTACTCCGGGAGGGAGGCCGACGACTACGCACGTAGGATCAAGGGAGTTGATCTAGTCGGTGGTGCAAGGGGAGCTTGCTGGCAAGGGGAGCTTGTCAAGAATACTTCACGGGGTTGATTGCGATCACCCCTCACGGTTTGTATTAAGGGGGAGTGTGTTCTTCCTTATAGAAGCGTGGTTATTAGAGTTTGTATTCTCTGATTATTATAGTGAAGTATTCTATTTTTCTGGGCGTGGCCCCGCAGCTGTAGGTGTGCGCACTGAACTGCGTTACCAAGTCTTGTGTCTCTCTGTGTGATGTGTATTGTCTCGTTGTTCTTAAGATTCATTACTGCGTACAGAATTTTATTTAGTATCAGAGCAGGTCATCCATATTTCTTTGATTGTTCAAAGTGGGTGTGATCTTGTGTGTCAATACCAAAGAAGGTGCCTCTGTTACTCGTCCTCCCTTACTCACCGGATCCAACTACACATATTGGAAGTCACGCATGCGAGCCTTTATCAAGTCTCTAGATGAAAAAGCTTGGGTGGCCATGATTGAAGGATGGAGTCCTCCGACTAAAGTAAACAAGGAAGGCAAGGAATGCATCAAACCCGTGAGAGATTGGAATCTCAAAGAGGAGCGTCCTGCATTAAGAAACTCAAAAGCGGTAAATGCCATCTTCACTGTAGTCGACGAAGAGCAGGTCAAGCTTATATCAATATGTGAGCACGCAAAAGAAGCCTGGGACATTCTTCAAAATGTGCATGAGGGGACCAGCACTGTTAAGGCTTCTAAACTGCAGATGCTTGCCTCACAGTTTGAAAATCTCAGAATGAATGAAAACGAGACTGTTGCCGAGTTCAATGGAAGATTAAGGGATATAGCTAATCAGGCATTTCAACTGGGTAAGAAATATTCTCAGAAGAAGTTAGTTGAAAAGACGCTGAGGTCTCTTCCTGAAAAATTTTCGGCCAAGATTGCTGCGATAGAAGAGGTAAGAAACACATCCACCATGCGACTGGATGAACTCATGGGCTCTCTGCAAACTTATGAGATGAACCTCAAGCAAAACAAAAGGGAGAAGGGAGTTGCTCTAAAAGTTGAAGCAAATGAATCGTCCAAATCTAATAATGAGTCAGGACTTGAAGATGATATTGCCTTACTCACCAAAAACTTCAGTAGGATGATGAGAAAGATCAGTAATAGAGGTCAGAACTTCAAAGCTGCAAATAAAGTGCTGCGGTCTGCTCCTTCGTCCGGTGAAAAGACTGCTAATCGCCCTGCTCAGAGATATGACTCTAAAACCAAGGGAAAGGGAATACAATGTAGAGAGTGTGAAGTATTTGGTCATATCCAGGCCGAATGTGCTAACACTCTTAAGAAGCAAAAAGGGAAATCTCTAGCCAACACCTGGAGCGATGAGGATTCTGAAGGAAAAGAGGAAGATGAAGACATAACTAGCAACTATGTTGCATTCACTGCCACCCTGAAGGACAAGCCTGAGTATAAGTCTTCCAGTCATGTCAAACATAATGTTGCAACAAGTGCTTCAACATCCAGTTACAAACAAGGAAATGCGATACATGATGTTGTAACAATTGGTACAACGTACGACACCGAGGTTGAATCTGACAGTGAAAGTGAAGGAGATGTTTGTGAAAAGGATATCCGATCGGCTTATCAAACTATATTCAGCAAGTGGATGGATATCTGTGCCGCAAACAAGAAGCTGAAAGAAGAATGCTCCAAGTTGAGAAGTGAGAGGGACGGGATCCAAACCCAACTGTTGAAGACTGAATTAAGGTTCCGGAATCTTGAGAATAACCTGAAGAGAACTCTTCTCAGAGCTGAGAAGGCAGAAAGCACCCTCAACCGATGGGACTCCAGAAAATCTAAACTTGATGACATTCTCAACATGGGTAAGGTGTCTGGAGATCGAACTGGAGTTGGATACCACAGAGGGAGTCATCTACATGCTTTAAAAACTAAAAGTGGTATCATTACTAAGGAGTATGAGAAACCGAGTCAACTGTACACGGACAAGTCAAGAGGGAAGAAAAGAAAAGATTCAACAAAGGATCCAACAAAAGGTTCAACACCCAGGCGGCTGATATGTAACTACTGTAGACAAGTTGGACACTATGACTGGAGTTGCTTCAGACGAATGAAGCACTGGAATGAAGGCAGAGAGATTGCTCATCCTAACCAGCAAACAAACATGAAATGGGTGAAGAAATCTGAGCTAGTAAGTATGGTAGCATACACTTCGTTGGTTACTTTTTCAGAAAATCAGTGGTATTTTGACAGTGGTTGTTCTCGTCACATGACGGGGAACAAGGGTCTCCTATCTGAGTATACTGGCGGCAACAAAGGTCATGTTACGTTTAGTGATGGCCAAAGAAGCAGGGTTGTTGGAAAAGGAAATTTGAATATGACAGGAACACTGAAACTAAAAGATGTGATGCATGTTGAGAACTTAAAGGCAAATCTCATAAGTATCAGCCAATTGTGTGATCAAGGATTACTGGTCCGCTTTAACAAAGATGAATGCCTTGTTTTCAATAAAGATGATGTCTGTATTCTTACAGGGAAGAGGTCTAGCGACAACTGTTATCTTCTGCAAGATCTTGACATGTGTCTCAACATCACTGCAGATGTTTCTGAACAGTGGCATCAGAAACTGGGCCATGTCAACTACAAGACCCTAATGAAGATTTCTCAAGCCAGAGTTGTACGCTGAATGCCAACCCTAATCAAGAAGAAAGAAGGGGTGTGTGAATCATGCCAACTGGGTAAGCAGAAGAAAGTAAGCCACAAGCAAATTCAGACCATCACTACCTCAAAAATACTGGAGCTGCTACACATGGACCTCATTGGACCCACTTCAGAAACAAGCGTGGGAGGTAAGAAGTACATCTGTGTATGTGTTGATGATTTTTCTCGGTTTACTTGGGTCGATTTTCTTAAGGAGAAATCAGATACATTTGATGCTTTTAAGAGACTGTGTACACGCCTTCAAGTTGAAAAAGGAGACAACATTGGAAAAATCATCAGGATTCGAAGCGATCATGGAAAAGAGTTTGAGAACCACTCATTTTCTGAATTTTGTGAGCAACATGGTATAGGACATGAATTCTTGGCTCCTAAAACTCCGTAGCAAAATGGAGTTGTTGAAAGGAAGAATCGAACGCTTCAAGAAATGGCACGAGTTATGCTGAATGCTCAGGAAGTTAATGTCAAGTGGTGGGCTGAAGCTATTAATACTGCTTGCTACACGATCAATAGGGTATATCTTCGGCCAAGGACTGAGAAAACTCCCTACGAGATCTGGAAAGGGAGAAAGCCTGATGTCTCCTACTTCCATATCTTTAGTGTTACATCTTGCAAGATCGTACACCAAGACGAAAGTTCGATGCCAAGAGTGACAAAGGAATCTTTATAGGATATTCTACAAGGAGTCGTGCTTTCAGAGTGTTAAATGAACGCACCGACGTTATGATGGAATCTATCAATGTGGTGGTAGATGATTTTGATCAGGGAGAGTCCATTCTAAGTGAAGAAAAGGGCATTCAAGAGGACAGAACTGATGATGAGGTCCGTGTTGAACATGATGATGCAACAATGAAGACTAATCAGACCAATGTTGAACAAAATGTTGCAACACAGGACACTACTACTACTGAGGTGACTCATGAAGAGACTGAAGATGCTCAAGAGGCTGAGGGAATCACTAAGGTAATACGTGATCATCCTCCGGAGCTAATCATTGGTGACGTTCACGATAGTCGTCGGACAAGAGGTGCTAGCCGTGTCAACTACAGGGATCTGGCCAGGTATGCTTGTTTTCTCTCTACTATTGAACCCAAAAATGTGAAAGAAGCTATTGTTGATGACTTCTGGGTTTCGGCCATGCAAGAGGAGTTGAACCAATTCCAACGAAATGATGTCTGGAGTCTAGTGGAGAGACCTACAGGAACAAATGTCATCGAAACAAAATGGATATTTAAAAATAAAACAGATGAGAAGAGGAATATTACTCGCAACAAAGCTCGTCTGGTAGCTCAAGGTTATACTCAAGTGGAAGGAATTGACTTTGATGAGACATTTGCTCCGGTAGCTCATTTGGAATCTATCAGATTACTACTGGCCATTGCGTGTAGTCTAAATTTCAAACTACACCAAATGGATGTTAAGAGTGCGTTCCTAAATGGACTGCTAAATGAAGAAGTCTATGTCGAACAACCAAAAGGATTCTCTGATCCGTTCCTTCCAAATCATGTTTACAAGCTGACGAAGGCACTATATGGGCTGAAACAAGCACCGAGGGTGTGGTACGAAAGATTAACAACATATCTTCTTAAAAAGGGGTATGCGAGAGGAGGAGCTGATAAAACATTGTTTGTTCAACGAACAAAATCAAGCGTCATGGTTGCACAGATCTATGTCGATGACATAGTCTTTGGGCCAACATTACAACAGCAGGTACGAGAGTTTATCACCCTTATGCAAAAGGAGTTTGAGATGAGCATGGTAGGTGATTTGAATGTATTTCTTGGGCTTCAAGTTAAACAATGCATCGATGGTCTGTTCATATCACAAAGCAAATATGCAAGGAATCTTGTCAAGAGATTTGGCCTGGAAAGTGCTAGACATGTACGCACTCCTATGGCCACTTCAGAAAAACTCTCAAAGGACGAAGGAGGAAGAGACATTGAAGTCACCCTATACAGAAGCATGATAGGTAGTCTGTTGTATTTGACGGCTAGTAGGCCGGATATCAGTGACATTGTTGGAGTTTGTGCCCGTTATCAAGCATGTCCCAAGGAATCTCATATCACTACTGTGAAAAGGATAATCGGGTATGTCAGTGGGATGGCAGACTATGGTATATGGTACACCAAGGATACAAACACTCTAATTTCAGGATATAGTGATGCTGACTGGGCTGGAAATACAGATGATAGAAAGAGCACTACTGGAGGATGCTTTTATGTGGGGAACAATCGTGTTTCTTGGTATAGTAAAAAACAGAACTCCATATCATTATCTACAGCAGAGGCTGAGTATATCGCTGCAGGGAGTAGTTGCACTTAACTCTTATGGATGAAGCAAATGTTGACGGATTATGGATTAGAACAAGGAACTCTGACTCTTTTATGTGACAATCAGAGTGCTATAAACATCTCCAAGAACCTGTTCAGCACTCTAGAACGAAACATATCGACATCTGCCATCACTTTATTAGAGAGTTGGTCGAGAAGAAGTCTCTTGTCATGGAGTATGTAGCTACAGTAAATCAACTAGCGGACATCTTTACGAAGCCCCTAGATTCTGCCAGGTTTGAAGAATTGTGACAAGCCTTAGGGCTGTGTCGTATCTAATGTTGTACACTGTGTTGAGAAAATTGTTGCAACATCCGGTTGCAACATTGCAAGGAACGGCTGTCTTGCGCTATCGGGTTGGTTAGCTAATAATTTTCTCACCCGTTATTTATTTCCCTCTGTTCCCTTTTCAGTTCCCAAGGCTCTATTTTCTTCTCAAATCAAATCTTTGCAAGATTCTCTAAACTCGCTCTCTAGGGTTCTTGAATTTCTCTCGTTTGTGTGGAAATCTCTCTCGTCATGATCGGATATGGCAAGATATCGATCGGAAAAACCTTCGCAGCCTCCTCGACGGTTTTCTCGTCGGGCCACCTCCGCAAGAAAAAGTGCTCCTCCGTCCGCTCCTCCGCCTATCAAACGGAAGGGAGTGCTTCCACGTTCTTCACGCGGGTCTTCCAGTGGTATTTCTTCTCCCTCACAATCGTCTGGCACTCACAGTGACATGCATTCCTTTAGCGCCTCTAATTTGGAGTTGGTAAAATTCTCCCATTTTCTTGAAATTCCTCTCTGTCAAAATCCCTTGGAGGATGTTGTTGATGATGATGATGAAGAATATCCTGCTCCTGTTACTATTCAAGAATGGTTTTGGTATTTGTGGAGAACTTGAAGGAGGTTAGACCTATCTTGGGTAGATGTCTCTCACATTCATTTTGAAAAACTGATGCGAAGGAAGATTGTGGGGAAGGTGATGAGTGTAGAGGTGCCCCGAGACCGCAAGGTTGTCATTCGTACATGGAATCCAAAAATCTTTGTCAAAATTTCTGAAATCATTGATCTCTCTGATTCTGAATCTTCTGTATCTGTTGAGAAGCCTGGAACAGAGGGGGCTGATGATGCCTCGTCTTGCCCTATGGACACCGAGAATACTAATGTCCCATTCTTTGATAAATCTGATGTGAATGTGGACCCTGGAGAAGGAGACCATGTTTGTCCTAAGCCTGTTGACCCTGATGTGGAAACGGAATCTGTTGATCCTCCAGCTCCCATGGGTGAGGATGTAAATGATCCGCTTGTGTCTGAAGGTGAAAATGAGTCAGTAAGAATGGGTAATATGATGATGTTGATTTGACTTCTGGTCTACCTTCAGAACCCATCCCAACCCACGCTAGTGTAGATGTTTCTGCTCAGAGTCCTGTTGATGGAAATTTGGTTGAGGACTCTCTGAAGTCTATTGAGGAGGAGATGGTTGAGGGATGTTCTTTGCCAAATACTGGATCTGATGCCGGTATTGGTTCTGCCCATGTCAACGTTAATGTTGCTACCGAAACTGACACTGTGTAGTCTGGAGATGTAGATCAGAATTTGCACCAAATGTTGCAACAATGGATACAACATGTGAGGAAGCTGCTTCT
This sequence comes from Scilla litardierei, assembly GCA_030789695.1. NCBI lineage: Eukaryota > Viridiplantae > Streptophyta > Magnoliopsida > Asparagales > Asparagaceae > Scilla > Scilla litardierei. The sequence goes on from CM061141.1 coordinate 261,274,137, forward strand.
GATGATACTCCCTTAACGTCGTTCTTGCAGAAAGCTCGGTCTGCGCCTAAGAAGCGCCCTGCTCCTTCCTGTTATACGGCTGCCTCCCCTTCCAAGAGGGCCAAGAAGTCTGCATCCGGTCCTTCTCGCTCACCATCGTTTACCTCCTCTGATGCTTACAGCAAAATGTTTTTCGACAAGGCTTGTAAAGGCAGATGGTCGTCATACTCTGAGAGATCACTTCTCTCTGAGAAGAATCTAAATGTGTCTTCTTTTGATAAGACACAGATGGTATCTATTCTCAAGGACATCGGGTTATTTCACGCTGCCACCTGCTTCGGTGTTGTCTACCCCCTGTTGGTACGAGAGTTTTATTGTAACCTGCCCAAGTCCACTTGTGACACTTCTTCACGCTGGGGCTTTAGAAGCTATGTGAGAGGGAAAATCATTTCCTTCTCTCCCTCGGTTCTGAATAAATTGTTAGAATGGAAAAGTTCACCGTCTGCTCCTGCCTTTGGAGAATCCACTGAAGATGGCTTTGACCGGTTTATTCATGTTGTGACTGCTGGAAAATTCAAGAGCTGGCCCACGAAGTCGTCTGTGTTTCCCTCTTCAGCTCTTACAGCTAAATATTTTGTCCTGTACAGACTTGCTACCAGAAACTGGCTTCCTACCTCCAATGTGTCTGTGGTAACTAAGGACATGTGCAAACTCATGTACTTTGCCGGCTCTTCCCAGGCCTTCAATCTTGGAAAAATCATTTTTGATACGATTCTATCTTTCTCAGAGCAATCCTCCTCTGCCACTGCACTGCCCCATGGATGCCTTATATCTATGCTGCTCTTGTCTCAAAGAGTGCCCTTGTCCTCTTCTGATCTTCCAACTTCTTGTGACAACATATCTTATACTGAAAAGTCTATGGGAGGTAAAATTGATGATATTTCTAGGGTTATTCCCACTCTACATGATGCTCATACGGCCTCCTCCCCTCCTCGGGCTGCTAATCCTTCAGCTTCTGTGCATCATGTGTCTCCATCTTCACCTCCTGGTCATTCTGCTCCCGCCTGTACCGCTTCCTCTAGTGTGGTGGATATTCAGTTCTTAGAAAATGCTATTCAGAATGTTGATGAGCAACTATTGGCTATTGAAAGTCAGAAGGTCCTTTTAAACAGTCACAAATTGATGCTGCAGAACAAGCTGACTTCTCTGAGGAGTAATCTTCCTGAGCAGTTGTGATTCGTCTTTCCAGGTATGTATCTGTCCATAGTGGCTCAAAGGGGGAGATGTAGTATGATATTGATGTGGTGGTGTTATCGAGTGTCTGTTAATGGGTTGATGTGATACTGGTGATACGGTTGTTTTGGATGTTTTGGTATTGAGGGGGAGATTGTGCTACTAAAGGTAGTGACTATAATGATGGTTCAGGTTTTCAGGAGGCTGGTTGTGGGGTGCTGAATGTGTAGCTATGGTTATGGTTGTTTTTCCTTCTGATACAGCTATGGTGTTTCTCGATGTCTGACTCAATTGTTCGTTTTGCTTACATCTGTGTCTTCCTTATCTTTCTCCTATTTGATCCAGTTAATATCATAACTTGTTGTGCCACTATATGAAAAAAAAGGAGATTGTTAGGTTTTATTCATGCTACTCATTATCTGTTTGATGAATACGTTGTCATATATGGCACTCGTTGTTGGTCTTTATTCTTGAAGCTATTAGATGGTTTATCTGGAAGATGTTGGGTCTATTGTTGAACGTTTTGTCGCACCTGAGCTACTGTTATCAAGAAGAAGAGAATCAACTCAGTCTACCTTGTTGAATGTATTGTTGAAAAGTTTGTTACACCACGATGTTCAACATGGTGTGTCTGTAGGCGGCTTTGGGTATTCAAAGGTTTTCTTTGATCCGAGCCAGGAGTCCTCGCGATCCCATGTTTCTATCTTTAACAATTCAGGTATTTATGTTGATTAATATTGTTAAAGATTTGATTGACTATATCTCTCGGTTGTCTTTGTTGAAAGACGGTTGGAGAGTTTTTAGCGGGCAATATCCCTGCAACGACTTGATTGCATCGGTTGCGGATTTTGAGGGATTCCTTTCTGGTTGAAGCGTTGCGGGTATTGCAGTTATCTAGCTGTATCAAGAGTTGATTGCATCGGGGCTGATTGAACCGGGGATTGCGGAAAGGCATGCTATTAGGGTTCGACAGCTACGACGCCTAGGTTACGAAATTTGTGATAAAAAGTTTGGTGAGATTACTCCGGGAGGGAGGCCGACAACTACGCACGTAGGATCAAGGGAGTTGATCTAGTCGGTGGTGCAAGGGGAGCTTGCTGGCAAGGGGAGCTTGCTGGCAAGGGGAGCTTGTCAAGAATACTTCACGGAGTTGATTGCGATCACCCCTCACGGTTTGTATTAAGGGGGAGTGTGTTCTTCCATATATAAGCGTGGTTATTAGAGTTTGTATTCTCTGATTATTATAGTGAAGTATTCTATTTTTCTGGGCGTGGCCCCGCAGATGTAGGTGTGCGCACCGAACTGCGTTACCAAGTCTTGTGTCTCTCTGTGTGATGTGTATTGTCTCGTTGTTCTTAAGATTCATTACTGGGTACTGAATTTCACTTTGCAACACATTTCTTATGTTTAGAGCATCTATCCTGGCATATGCTGATTTATTTTTAACACAAGAAATGTACTGGCAGTATAGATTTCATGCAATTCAAACCAGACATACCTATTTTTGGCTCTCAAAATGTCTTCTTCTATCACAATGGATCTTTTGATGCTATGACATGATGAGGTGTTATGAGGTTAAATGCTTATTTCATGAAGCAACATAATGTTTTTGTGCTGCATTATGCACCAATTCATGTCATGAGTTTGACATCTACTGTTTAAGTGCATCTCATGATTCTATTATGTTCGTTGTAATCGATATAAATAGTTTAATTCCATAACCAAATTCCCCTCAGGCATAACATTCACTGAGCCCAAAAAACAGATATTTTAATGAAGTTTACCTCTTCAAAACATACGAAAAATTAGATTTCCTTTTCTAATTTTGACCTATTTTGAAAACTACAGAATTTGGCATTGATCTCAAAAGGATCATGTCTAGGATTTTCAGCAAATATTCTGGAAAAATACAGAATTTTGACCTATTTTGAAAACTACAGAATTTTCCAATTCCTTCACTAATAAAATCTACAGAATGGTTCTAGAGATGGATCTCAAAAGCATTTGGCATCCTACTTAATTGATCATGCCGTTAAGTTTGATCCATTGTGCATTTTCAGCAACTGGGATTCGTGGGGGATGAGAAATTTTCTATTGGAGAATTATCGAATTCTTATTACTTGTGCTCCAATGCTTACGTGTTTTACACCCGAATTATTTGCCTACTGTTTTTCCATTTACTATCATGATCATCTTTTCATGATCATTTATTTCCCTATAGTTCTGTTAATCTTATCTATAGTGCTGTTAATTATTTTGATCAAAGGTCTTGTATTTTATCTGTGTCATTTTAAGAATTGATTCCACACAACCGATAAATAACAGGTCTGCTAAGGAGCTGATATTTGCGCAGGATCTGAGGTAAGCTATATGATCGATCCTTATGCTTTGATTTCATGTTTCCCATTTTTCTTACTTTTGCGTGATTCCGCAATTATTTTCCCATTAATTTTCCCAGTTATCCCTTACTTTTTGAAAATTACTATTCGGAAATTACTATTCGAAAATCACAGGCATCAACCTTAGCAATAATGACTGGCGTGTCATGTTTACTTTACTCAGAAATGATGCAGCCTTCTCATATTGCAAGGCTACCGTTACTATAGGAATTCAACATGATGTCCATGATGTCAATTGAATAATGCAAATTTTTTTAATACAAAATTTGTAGAATCAAATAGTAGATCTGATAATAATGTCACATAAACAGTCGATTCAATAATAATGCAAGTTTATTTGATACATGCCCGAGCCGAGTAATTTTAATTTTTGTGTCAGTCACCTGAGATTAATTAAAGGAAGATTATGAGCAACCAAGCGGAGTGCAACCACCCATTCCTTCACCCCATTCTATTTGATTGCTAATTTTCCAAATTGTGGATATTGCTAATTTTCCAGATTAAAATTGTACTACCAATATACCCAAATTGGAAGTAAACCAGATGCTTTTACAGATTGCTAATTTTCCCATCCTATTTTATTTCGTTTGTCCATTAAATTCAAATAAACATAATTTAGCTTGTAAAACCAATTTAGCAATCTGTGTAAATAGTTTCAAATTTGCAATTTGCGTGTTTAGTTTCAATTTCCCATTTCAATTTAGCAATTTTCGTTCTTAGTTGCAATTTCCCAGTCTATTTACAATTGCATGATATCTTGTCATTTTCAATTGGTTTACACTTCAAAATTCTGGCCAAAATGGTTCAATTCGTATCATAATCTTTGTCCTCTAATTGGACCCTCAAAGTTTATGGATATTTGTGTCTCAGTTTATATCCATAAACTGAGACATAAATATGCCAAAATGTTATTGTTGTTTCTAAAATGAGTAAATTGATGTTATTGTGAAGCAGATAAATATCTAACCCCTCATTGGATGAGCAAACATTGCAAAAAATTTTGTTTTAATGCATCTGGATCAATTTTATTATTATCATCATTTCAGTATGTTAAAAAAATTAACAACCACTGCTTATGAGTATGAATGTAGACACACTTCTTCCTACAAATGAAATTTGTAACATCCTTTTTCATTTGAATGTATGCATATATACCTGTGTTTGTTTGCTACTCATATGTTACTAACCACTGTGTTTGTTTGCTACTTGGGTGAGTGGAAAATTTTTCCAAAACACAGTAGTAAAGAAACAAACACAGTTGAACCTATGCATTGAATAAAAAAAATCGACCTTAAAGAAAGCTTATAGCAACACCTACTAAATTTAACTGACTGTCCTCCTCGGTTTTGCCCCGGGAGACTACCTTCACTATGCCCTACAGGCACGGGTTATGACTACTATCTATTATACAATTCAGGACTTTTGTCCTATGTGGCAACTTTTGTCCTACGTGTCACGGTTTGTCCTATGTGGCAAAAAAATATGACTAGGACAGTCTAGCCCGTTCATACTTTTACAATAATGCTGTTTACAAAACAAACGGTTCAAAAAACTTCTCCACGTTCCACGGTTCAAAAAAATTCTCCACGTTCCACGGTTTCTAGAAACAAATACTGCTTTCTTCCCCAAACCTTCCAATTTCAGCCCCCTATCATCTTCCGCCCTCGAACAACGAAAAAAATGCTTTCTTACCCCAACCTTTCAACTTCAGCCCTCATAAAATTCCCCAATCATCTTCCGCTTCTGCCCTCGGACAATGACACCCACGGCGCAGCTGTTTGGCGCGCTGCCTTACGTTCCACGGTGAAATTGTTCGGGCTTGGAGAAGGCCTTTGGGCTCGCGAATTTTGCTACTGAAACTGCGTACTCAAGGTCACAAATTTAATTCTGGATTGGTTCTTTCATTGAATCGCTCGATTAGTTCTTTCTTTGAAGATCACTGGATTAATTTGGCGAACATTTGGCGACATTTGCTGGATTAGTTCTTTCTTTCTTTGAAGATCACTGGTTCGAAGTTGAAGAAGGCCTTATGCGACCAGTTCCCTGAGGGAGAGAGGTACTTCGGAGGCAAAAATCATCGACTTCGGGCATGCAAGCTGTCGGGCCATTGGGCACCGGGGTTTGGGCCCTACAACATTCGAGGCACGCCTCAGTATATGGCACCCGAGTGCATGACCTACGGCGAGTACGAACAGCCGCTGGATATTTGGTCGCTCGGTTGCACCGTCGTTGAGATGCTCACTGGAAGGCCGGCGGTGGGCTTCGACGATGATGGCGAACTTGGCAACCTCTTGGACGCGATCGACAACGAAAGTGCCTTGCCACAGATCCCGGAGAACTTGCCGGAAGCAGGAATGAATATGATCAGTTGCTTACGTAAATCAACAGATTCAAACAGTTACGGTGGCAGTGTACCTGCATATTTGAAGAAGAATGATGACAGTATGCCTTGTGTTGCATTGTTGAACATCAGTAACATTGTGGCTTTGGAGTGACCTTGAAAGATGTCAAAGCTACTAGGCCCTGAAAACAAACAAAAGGTATCAATACTTCTCCATGGAGACACATAACATATATCAGAACAAGAATTGATATGCACCACATAATTTGTTGAAACACATAGAGAACCATGTGCAGTGAAAGCAAACAACCGTGACTGGATCTGTGGAATGTACTGTTTGGACAATGTAGCCAACATTAACTGAGGTAACATGAGGATGAAGTTTATTGTATTACATCCACTACCAGTTAATATCAGAAGATCAGTTATGTGAATTTCAAGAAAGATGTGTTAGCATTCAAGATATATTGCATCAATGCCTCGCACACCAACCATCAATTTGACCAAACGAAAATCAATATTTGCATGCTCCAACTAAGTCAGCACGTGTCGCGTATTTTGTGTATGTGCATTCTCAAACCGTGCAGTGTACAAACATAAACATCAACCGTGCACATGCATAGATCATTTTGTGCACTTGCATATGCATCAGTTAGTCCAAATTTTGTATATGTGCATGCACAATTAGACTGTCCACATATAGCATCTACATTGAAGGCACAATGACTATCTATATACATGTTTCAACTTCCAGTTTGGCAGATTTTAATCTCAAAATTAGTACCGAAAAAATGCATATAATAAGCTCCGAAGTCAATCCAACCCGACAGAGACTAGACTAGATCATGAAGAATTTACATATCCCATGTCATACATTCAGTCCAAACCCTCAATACATAAATAAAAATCCTTCAACCTGTTGAGCCTTGGGGCCTTTAATGTCATCACTTCAACTGTTCAAACGCATAGGTGACTGCGATACATTTAATCATATGAACTCTTCTGAATGTATTTGGGGTTGAGAACAGAGATACATTGACACACAAAGCTACAGGGGTTTATGCATATGCTTGTATTTCTGTTCTATATTCTGCATCTACTACTTGCAGTAGCATATCCTAATGGTTTCTTGTATTTTGTATTTATTTTCCGTATGCAGTATTCTGCAAAGCTTTTAAGGAAACCTGATCAATGTAGAGCAGTTTACGCATGTTCACATCTCTTCTGGGTTGATGATCAAGATGGAATTAGAGACGGGAAAAGGTGCTGGTTAACAACATTATTACACAAGTTTTTAAACCATACTATCTGCAAATTTTGTGATTCTAATCTTCATTTCTGCCATTGTTTTAAGTAATCGATGAAAAAGTATTAACCATGGTCTTATCGCATGGATTTCTAGAGACGTTACATCATGATGTCATATGGTAGAAATGGTCCCTGATGGTGCTTGCAGGTGACCTAATTGAAGAGTTCTCTCTCTCTTTTTTGCAGGGTTCTACTTTGCTTAAAGCATGCTTTGAGGATTGCAAATGCTGCACAATAGATGGCCAGTGCAACACGGGGTATAAGCTTTGAACTTGGAAGTTACAAGTGATATAAACCTGACTTCAACCTTCATCATTTAAATCATCTTTTGTGGATCAGGTACCTGTATTTCTTTGAAAAAGGAAATCCTCAGATCACGAGTTCTTTAGTACATGGTTTAATTGAATTGATCACCACTGAGCTGCAGAATGAGAACTCTCCATCAAATCCATCTGCAGATGCTTTCTTTGCTAGCACTCTAAGATACATACATTTCCAGACGCAAAAGGGTGGAGCCATGGGTGAAAAATATGTGCCCATAAAGGAATTGGTAAGAAAATATGCATTTTTTCTCTTTAAGAAGGCAGGCAAAAAATGATTGGTATCATGAAAACTATAGTTCTCGCATAAGTGCTAATGGCTGGATGATGCAGAGCACGAATGACTTTATGTGCAGACACCAAGTGATAATATTTTTGATTGTATTTTGCATTCATCCACCGTGATGATAAATCATTAAAAAGAAGCATCAGATTGATGACTTTCGAAGGATCGACATTTCTGTAGATATCACATGTTAGCATATATATAGGTTATCATATGATATTGTTATCATAATTACAGTGACATACATCTATTACAAACAACATTATATTATAGTACTTCTAAATTAAATTATATATCTGTGAGATATATCTATTATGTGCCGACAGTTATTCTATCGCCTGGGAAATGACTTCCTTGTCGTCATTTCGCCCCTTAACTGACTGTCCTCCTCAGTTTTGCACCCGGGAATCGACCTTCGCCGTGCCCTATGGGCACGGGTTATGACTACTGAAGTTAGAAGTGAGATATCAGCCGTCCGTTATCTAATGCGGACATCCGCTGGCTCAGAAATGCCCCCACACACGCACGTGTTCTCACGTGTCCCCAAAGTCACGCAAGGGGAGTCCCAGCCATCTCACGCGTGTGCGTGCTCTCTCTCTCTCTCTCTCTCTCTCTCTCTCTCTCTCTCTCTCTCTCTCTCTCTCTCTCTCTCTCTCTCTCTCTCTCTCTCTCTCTCGCGAAGAAACCCCAACAAAAAACCAATCTATCTCGTGATCTCCCAACGGCGATCTCCCCACGGTGATCTCCCTCCTCGTGATCTCTCTTCTCCAAGAGTTCTCTCTCCATGCCGAAGAACCCAAAAAAAACTCGCGCGTCTTCATGGGCAAGGCCTGTCCTGAACTGGGCAGGCGAACTCGCGATCGTAGGCGAGGAAGAGGGCAAAAACCCAACTCCACCTCTCCGATCTCTATCTCCCGAAGACCCCTAAAAAATACTTCCGCCCCTCTACCTCTCTCGATGCGTATATCCTAACCGCCCACAAAAAAACCCTAATCACCCGTGCCGATTCCCTCCAGCTGCGTCAATCGAAAGCTTCAGTAAATCAAAACCCTAGCTTCGCCTCTAGATCCGCAAGGTATAATCTGGGACCTTTTGATTTCTTCTTAATTAAGTTTGTGTAGTTAATATTGTTGTTCACTGAGTTAATTTCGTGCAATCAAGATCAGAATGGACTGCTTGATTGGTGATAATTGTTGAGTTAATTTTGTGAATTAATTGTGTGCTATTGATCGGAATTATTTATGCCAAATACAAAGCATTAATTTACCGGATACAAAATGACATGTTTTGGAAAAACTAACATTTTGCCAAAACCATTATGTAATTCACAGATCATCTAATTACAGGAGAAACCCCTCTCCCATTCAATTACTGCAAATTGGTAGATGAAAGTGAGGATTTTTTACACTCTTAACTTTATTCTTCAAATATCTAGCGATTTTTTGAGGATTTTAACGGGTACCCAAATCGCCCTTTTTATGGATAGAATGTAGAATCTCCATGGCTAGAGATTAACCGCATTTAAACTGTGCACATATTTGAAAATCATTTGTTGAGTAGTGGATTTCATTGTCATACATGGTCAATGAAGGGTAAGAGGCAGACTTGTTCAACAATCTTACCGACATTTTGTTTATATTTTGTATGCTTGCTCTTGCTCGCATCGCAATATTGTGGTCCCTTATATCAACGAAGTGTAAGGTGTTTTATTGTTAATTAGACCTCCTGCCATGGCTTATGCTTGTGAATGACATGCCAATTGCTGACCAACAAGGCTCGTTTGCGTATAGACGCAAGGATCATACTAGGATTTTCAACACCGTTGTGCCTAAATGGAAGAGGTGGATAACAATTTAATTTAGCTTTTCCCCGATCTTTCAGAATTTTCAAGTGTTGATATTTGTTGTAAGGGAGTAAACAGTTGCAAATAATTCGATCTAAATTTGAATTAGTATCTGTTGTTTTTACTAATATGGATATCTGTATCCATTTTGTTTAAAATACAAGAACAAATATGGGTGCTACTATCTATCTGACAATTTTGATCAGATATCCGAATATCCAGCTACCTATCCGAAGTTATATGTATGCATATGATTGTATATATATTGAAGTCTATTTTAGTATTATGTAAAGTGAAAAAAAAGAAAACTTTATACCAATGCAACCATTACAGATGGTTGTTTAACTTATTATTCGTTCAAAATTCATATAGGACTTACCATTGGCCCTGTACCATATAATCTAATTGTCCTTTACCATATAGTCTAATTATCTTACCACGTTTAGAAATATATCATTACTACAAATATGCATGTATGACTTTATCTCAAGACCATTAGTATTAATTCCTCCTATTTTCTATCTCATGCACCATGTCTTTAATATAGTTTTAATAAATATACAATAATATAATTTTTTTAGTTTGATGTTATCCCCTTATCCTCTCTTTGACTTGTTCTTTATTGGTTCAACTGTGCATTGCACCAATGACAGCATGAATGATTGACCTTTACAGAACAATGATGCTTCATATTATTTGTTTTAATTCAAGTGAGGCTGAGAATAATAGTCACATATTGAAAAATTATTGTGTTAGTTAATCGTGTAGTTCATTTTGTGATATTATTGTGTTAATTTCGTGAAATCAAAGATCAGAATGGCAGGCCTGCCTGATAGGTGATAATTATTGAGTTAAATTTATGATTCATGATGTGGTGATCATGATGTGAACATTGCTCTTTTGCATTGCTTATCACAAACCACATTTTGCATATTAATTTACACATTACGATTTAAATCATGGTTGCATATTAATTGGAACATTGTTTTTTGCTCAGTGTGTAATTGTTTTCTTTTTATCCTTGCATGCTGCAGATAAACAAAAATTTCAATTGTTAAATTATTTTATGGAGAGTCATTCAAATTGCATATGATTTAAATCATAGTTGCATATTCCTTGCATGGGGAAAATAACATTGCATGGGTACAATCTCTCTTTGCTGTAAAATAACATTGCATATGATTTTGTTAGGACTAACAAAAGATGCACGTTTTATAGAAAACTAATAACGAAGAACAAGATAATTGAGCACAAAAGAGGTGTTCTCTCCTCCCAAGACGCCGAGAGGACGTCCGCACTCGTCTTCATATGGAATCACACAAATATCAATAATCAAGCATAGGAAAAACAAGTGACGGCTCCCCCTATTTATAATAGAAAGTAGGGTTTCAAGGGGGAGGCAAGGAGACTCGCGTGTGGCCAAAGGAGAGGGCGACGGCTTGGGACTTGGGCCCGTGCGAGGATTCCTGCGGGTATAAACCCGCAGGGGCTTGGGCGGAGGCCCATCAATACTCCCCCCAAAGAGCCACCTTGTCCTCAAGGTGGAAGTCTGAAAAATGCGCCGCCATCTCGTCTATGTCCTCCCACGTGCTATCGTGCTCGGGTAAGCCCATCCACTGCAACAAAACCTGCCGCCCTCCTGTGTCACTCCGCCGAACCCCCTTCAGAACCTCGGGCTCCAGTCTCACCTCCATATCAGCAGTAAGAGTCTCGGGTAATGAAGGGGAAGATGTGTGGTCATCAATGGCTCGACGCAACTGCAAAACGTGGAAGACTGGGTGGATGGCGGATCCTGGGGGTAAGCTCAATCTGTAGGCCCCTGGCCCTACTCTCGCCTCGACCTCGAAAGGTCCAAAATACGGTGGTGCCAGCTTTTCATTCTTCCTGTGAGCCACTGATTTCTGCCTGTATGGCCTCAGCTTCAAATACACCATGTCTTCTACCTCAAACTGTATGTCACGACGGTGTAAGTTTGCTTGGGCCTTCATCACCTAATGTGCCCTCGCCAAATGGAGCTTCAGCTCCTCTAGAATCCGGTCCATCTCTGCCAGGTACTGATCCACGTCCGACACGGGTGTCGTCTCCTGCCCATAATGGAGTAAATGCGAGGGATCTCTGCCATATAAAATCCTGAAGGGTGTAGTCTGCGCCGTCGTGTGATATGAAGTGTTATACCAATATTCCGCCTAGGCTAGCCAACGCGACCACTCCTTAGGATTCTCTGAAATGAATCATCACAAATAAGTCTCTACACTCTTATTCACCACCTCTGTCTGACCATTAGTCTGGGGATGGTAGGCCGTGCTCCGCTTCAATGACGTCCCCTGCAACCTGAAAAGCTCCTGCCAGAGCCTGCTCTGGAACACCTTGTCTCGATCTGAGACTATGGACTTTGGAGGTCCATGCAGGCGAATGACCTCTCTCACAAACACCTCAGCAACGGTGACGATGCTGTAAGGATGCCGAAGCGGCACAAAGTGTGCATATTTGCTGAGGCGGTTACCACAACAAAAATGACCGTGTAACCTCCCGAATTCGGTAACCCATCAATGAAATCCATTGACAGGTCCTCACATACTCACTCTGGTAAGGATAGTGGCTGTAGTAGTCCTCCTGGGGACATCGCCTGGTACTTCTGATGCTGGCACACGTCACACTCCGTCACAAATCTCACCACCTCCTTCTTCATCCCCTTCCAGTAGACCTCCCTAGCCAGTCGCTGATAGGTCTTGAGGACCCCTGAATGTCCTCCAATGGCATTTCTGTGAAACTCCTGGAGTATGGCCGGTATGTGTGTGGAAGTCCTCGGTATCGCCAACCTCCCCCTAGTACAGCAACCGTCCCTCCTGTAGAGAATACCCTAGGAACTCTGTGGACCCCTGCAGAAGAGCCTCCCGTATACCTGCCAGCTCCGAATCATGCTCCACCTCCTGCTGTAGCGGTCCCAAATCCTGAAGAACAGATGCTGCTAGTGCTGCCAGCTCCACCACCTCCTTTCGCCTGGATAATGCATCTGCAGCCTTATTTTCCAGTCCCGGGCGATACTCTATCTCAAACCTGTATCTCATCAGCTTCCGTAATGATTTCTGATGCTCCTCCGCTACCATCTGCTGCTCCAACAGGTACTTCAGGCTCCACTGATCTGTGCGTACTATGAAGCTCCATCCCAACAAGTATGGCCTCCACTTCTGTATGGACAACACTATGGCCATCAGCTCTCTCTCGTAAACCGACCACAGTCGGGCCCTCGTGGTCAACACCTGGCTGTAGTACACTATGGGTCGCTGATCCTGCATCAATACGGCTCCCAGCCCATGTCCTGATGCATCTGCCTCTACCACGAAGGGTCTAGAAAAGTCAGGCAATGCCAATACTGGCACCATGGTCATTGCCCTTTTCAAGGCCTCAAATGATGTCGTCGCCTCCTCTCCCCAATGAAATTGGTCCATCTTCAATAACTCCGTCCAGGGCCAGGCAATCGTTCCATACCCCTCCACAAACCTGCGATAGTATCCTGTCAGCCCTAGGAAATCCTGATGGAAATTGAATTCCACCCCCAAGTAATTTTGATGATGAGCACACCAAATGAATGCTTAGTGTACTAACTACACTACACTTTAAGTATACAGATTTCGTGAAGCTCTACTAATACTCCAAGAAGCACGCATCAACGCTCCACGACAAAGACGAACATGGCTAAACTCAAGTGATGAAGCTCAAGCTCAAACAAAACAAGAAGCTCAAAGAGAAGCTCATCTTCACTTCATCAAGTTGACTAAACTGCCGAAGACATGTTCAGAGTCTAGTGTGAGTGTGTCGTGTCTTTTAGGGTATTTGTCAAAGCCATATCAAATAGACAACACACACACACAAATGATTTCAAAATAATTTTTAACTATCTTCAAAATAGTTTTCAAGAGCTTTTCTAGTCACTTCATAATTCTCGTAGTGAAACTCCACGCACCCTGGAGTTAACTACCCTTTTGACTAGAACAACAGGAAAAACTCCTCTGGGAGTCGACTACCAAAAGTAGTGAGTCGACTACTTCTCAGGGATGAAAATTTCCTAGATTCCTCTGGGAGTCGACTACCTATAGAGGGAGTCGACTACCTGCTGGAAATTTTCAGACGTTTTGAATTTGAATTTTAAAATCTTTTGAGCAATTTACTCTGAAATTTTTGGGACAAAAGTCAAACGAAATTTGAAATTCAAATCTCAGTTTTTCCCTATAAATAGAGCTTAATTCTTTTGTGAAAATAACATCATTGAAAATCAAAATTCGTAAAAGCTCTCGTGAATCAAAGCTCTCTCATTTTTCTCTCTAGCCAGTTTAATTTCAGTTTTTGATCTTGCAATATTTTTTCCAATTCTTTTTGAAGATCATATTATTATTTTATTGGCTAAATTGTTTTTTTTAATCCTCTCTATTATTTCTCTTTAATTTTATTTGAAGGATTTTTGAAAAAGCTCTAGATCACAAAGAACTTATCTCGTATCTTTGTGTGATCTAGACTATCATTCTATTAAGCCACTACACAAATTGTCTATCTTTTGATTGGCTATAGAATCGGGTGTATTTACCAATCTCTATCATTTATTGTAGAGTATTGGACAAATCACTTATTGTGTTGATTGTTGGAACACTAGACAAGTCTAGTTGTTGCCAGTTGGAAAGTCCTCGGTTTGTGAGGCAAAGGTAAACCCTAGACAAGTCTAGGTGTTGTGTTCGGAAATCCTGGTCAAGGCTAGGTCGTTGGAAATCCTAACGAGTGAAGTTAGGTGCTTGTATTTGCCAAGGCAGATAGTGGAAATCTCGTACCGGATTGGTCGGGGACTGGACGTACCCAGGGTTGTGGGGAACCAGGATAAAAATCCTTGTCTTTGCGTTTGCATTTTCTGTGTTTGATTATTTATCTCTGCAAGCAATTCTTATTTACTTTGTTATTATTATATCTTTGTAATTCTTTGTTCATTTGCATATTACAAAGATTGTACATTTAATTCCGATGTGTAAAGATCTATCTGTGTGTAAAGATCTCTTTGTAATCATAATTGTTTATCTTTTATATTTCTATAAGATTAATTAAGTTGATTAAGAACCAAGCGTAGATCACTCTACTTGGTTTCTTAGGCAACATTAGAAGGTTTTGTTTTGTGTTGATTGATTAAAGAAAAGTTTTATCATTATACAACACTATTCAACCCCCCCTTCTAGTGTTGTTTGCCATCCACATGATCCAACACTTGGTATCAGAGCAAGGTCAAAACGATGGCATCAACAAACGTCTACAACACCCATACTCCTCCAATCTTTGACGGCAACTTTTATTCCCAATGGAAAAGGAGAATGGATATCTTCTTGGAAGCACAAGATCTAAGCTACTCAAGATCTCTCGGTGAACGATATGAGATTCCAACCACTCCTCAAAATCAATGGAATCCGGACCAAGAAGAAGCCTACTTCAGAAACATAAAGGTAATGCATTTACTCTATACTGGTTTAACTAATGAAATGTTAGATATTGTAGAAAGGGCTGAAACCGCACACCAAATCCTCAACTTATTGGATGAGAGATTCGGATCAAAGTCAAAAGAAATTCAAACACCCATAGAGACAATCAAATCCAACGATGAAAAGTATGAAAAGAAGATTGTTGAAGATAAATGGACTTTTGACACCATCAACACCAACGAAGAAGAGGAAGAGCAATCCAAAAATCATATGTGCATGATGGCTTGTCAAGACAATCAGGAAAAGGTATGTGAATCTAGTTCTGACGATGAAGATGATTTGACATTGCTAGTGCATATGAAAATTTGTATAGAGAATTTGAGAGATTGAATAAGAAATACAAAAGTTTAAATAATAAGTACAAAGCTTTGCATAATGACCATGATGACTTATATAAGAAACATGATAGTTTGCTGGATGATTATAATGCTTTGAAAATTGATCGTAGTAATATTTCATTACATGATCATAGTTCCTTAAAGGAAAAATATGATGCATTATTGATTGATAATAATTTATTGAAAAATGAACATGCTTTGTATATTTCCTGTCTAAATGGTAAGATAGATTCACTTGAAAATATTATTGCTTCTAGTCGTATAAAGCATGAAGAATTAATTGCAAAATTTGATTGTATCAAGAGTAGTTCTACGTCTTCTTGTTCTTATACTCCTAGAAATGTTGTTAATAAATCTACTCATGCTCAAGCTTCTACATCTAAAGATATGGGTAGAAATGTAAATGTTGTGCATGCCAATGTTAAAAAGTATGCTTTCTTGTATGGGAAAAATGTTAGCTACAATAACGCATCTCACGCCTCACATGATCTACATGCTACACATAATACACACAATAAATCTCATGTTATATCACATAACACGGCACACAAAAATATTGTACACAATACACATCAAAGATCACATTCTGTACACAAACCTCAAAATATATACAATGCTAGAGATAACATGATATGGGTGCCTAAACACTTAGGCTTGCATGATAAAAATGCTTATATTCATAATTTGACTAGCATTATGCATAGATTCCACAAAGATTCATTTGTTCATAGGAAATCGAATTCACATCGAATTTGGGTTCCAAATAAGTAACTTCATTTTTTTTTAAACATTAGGGTATCCACATATTTCATGTATATTATTCTGATACCCAAACGTTTAAAAAGATATGTAAATAAATTTTATTTCTAACATTTCGGACCCAATTAGAAGTGGGTACCAAACGTGTAGAGATTATTTTATTTCAGGACATATGGATAATGGATAGTGGATGCTCTGCACACATGACGTGGAACACAAAATTACTTAGTATTCTAAAAATGTATGATGGCGGAACCGTGACATTTGGTGACAACAAGAAAGGTAAAATTGTCGGAATTGGCAATATCGGCAGTCACTCAAAATTGCTCATCAAAGATGTAAGCTTGGTGAAAGGATTAAAGCATAATCTTTTAAGCATAAGCCAACTATGCGACAAAGGTATGAAAGTTATATTTACTCTTGACTCATGCTTAGTCTATGACAAAGATATGAAAAATATCCTTGTTAAAGGTAAGAAAGTAGAAAATATCTATGTACTTAGACTAAAAGAGTATGAATCAAATGTATGTTTAGTTGTTTCAACAAATGATCCACTGCTTTGGCATAGACGCTTTGGCCATGTGAACATCAAAAACATGGATAAGATTTCTAGGAAAGAGTTGGTGCAAGGACTTCCTAAGATAAGTTTTAAATTAGATAAAATATGTGACTCATGTCAATTTGGCAAAATGCACAAGAGTTCATTTAAAAATATTGGAGCTCTCAGTTCTAATGGACCACTTGAACTACTCCATATGGACTTGTTTGGCCCAACTAGAACTCCATCATTATGCAACTCTAGATACGTATTTGTCATAATTGATGATTTTACTCGATATACGTGGGTATTATTCTTAACTCATAAGAATGATGCCTTCCGTGAATTCGAAATATTTTTCAAAAGGATTGAACGTTTATATTCCATGAAAATTATTTCCTTAAGAAGTGATCACGGTGGAGAATTTGAAAATGAACATTTTAAGTCATTTTGTGAAGAACAATGTATTTCTCACACTTTTGCTTTTCCCAGAGCTGCTCCTCAAAATGGGGTAGTTGAAAGGAAAAATAGAACACTCCAAGAGTGTGCACGAACAATGTTGTGTGAAAGCAACCTTCCAAAGAAATTTTGGGCGGAAGCTGTAGCAACCGCGTGCTATATTCAAAATAAAGTCTTAATTAGAAAACCTTTTGAAAAGACCCCGTATGAATTATTGCTCCAACGAATTCCAAAAGTATCTTACTTCAGAGTTTTTGGTTGTAAATGCTATATTCTGAATACTAAAGATAACTTAGATAAGTTTGACTCCAAAGCGGATGAAGGCATATTTATCGGTTACTCTTTACGTAGTAAGGCATATAGAATTTACAATAAAAGTTCCGAGACTATTGTTGAAACTCTACATGTAACATTTGATGAATCTTTACCTCTTAACATTGCACATGATGATGATGATAGCATGCTCATTGCACGCACTCCTAATAATGAATCTCTCAATGATATCCCTAGTTCTTTGCCTAAATCATTTCCTGAAGTCACACATCACCCACACACACAAGTCTTAGGTGACATTGATGCAGGAATTAGAACTAGATCTCAAATAGAACACTTAACACATGTTGCATTTGTTTCTAACATTGAGCCGAAAAAGGTAGAAGAAGCTTTTACAGATGAAGCATGGATCGAGGCTATGCAAGAAGAACTTCTACAATTTGAACGCAATCAAGTATGGGAGTTAGTGCCTAGACCGGAAGATCGTCCCGTTATCGGTACTAAATGGGTATACCGCAACAAACTAGATGAAGATGGAAATGTGATAAGGAATAAGGCAAGGTTAGTAGCACAGGGTTACTCTCAAGAGGAAGGTATAGACTCCGATGAAACCTTTGCTCCTGTTGCTAGACTAGAATCCATTAGGATGTTACTCGCATTTGCATCATATAAGAATTTTAAACTTTATCAAATGGATGTAAAAAGCGCTTTCCTAAACGGATTCATAAAGGAGGAAGTCTACGTTGAACAACCTCCAAGATTTGAACATGATAAGAAAACAGGATTTGTTTACAAGTTAAACAAAGCATTATATGGGCTAAAACAAGCTCCAAGAGCTTGGTATGAAAGACTAAGAACATTTTTAAGTGACTCAAGTTATACTGTTGGAAAAATAGATACAACCTTATTTGTTAAGAAAGATCATAACGATATCATTCTTATCCAAATCTATGTAGATGACATCATTTTTGGATCTACTAATGATGATCTTTGCCAAGAGTTTGCCAAGTTAATGCAGGAAGAATTTGAAATGAGCCACATGGGGGAGCTAACATACTTTCTCGGATTACAAATCAAACAAGGAAAAGAAGGAACCTTCATTCATCAAACAAAGTACGCAAGAGACTTGATCAAAAGGTTCGGGATGGAAACTGCATCGGGAAAGAACATACCAATGGCAACGTCCACTTCCTTAGACAAAGATGAAGCAGGTAAGAAGGTTGATCAGAAAACATATAGAGGTATGGTTGGTTCTTTACTCTACTTAACCGCCAGCAGACCTGACATTATGTTTAGTGTTTGTGCATGTGCTAGATTTCAATGTGATCCTAGGAAATCACACCTTAAAATAGTAAAATACATATTTAGATATCTTAAAACCACATCTGACTTTGGACTCTTCTATCCCAAAGGAAGCACATTCGATTTAACTTCATTTAGTGACGCAGACTATGCTGGTTGTAAAGCCACAAGAAAAAGCACAAGTGGAACATGTCATTTCCTTGGACATTCCCTTGTTTCGTGGTTTAGCAAAAAGCAAAGTTCCGTTTCACTATATACCACTGAGGCAGAGTATATAGCTGTCGGACTTGCCTGTGCTCAAATACTTTGGATGAAACAAGTCCTCGTCGATTATGGTGTTAATACATCTACATGTGTAATTTATTGTGACAATAAAAGCACCATAAATCTCACTAAAAACTCTGTTCTTCATCCTAGAACAAAACATATTGATATAAGACACAGATTTATTGATGATCATTGTGCCAAAAAGGATGTTGAACTTAAATTTGTCTCTTCTGAGTTTCAAGTTGCTGATATTCTAACAAAACCTTTACAAAGGGATACATTCTCTAGACTTCGTCGAGAATTGGGTATTGTTGGAGAAAAAGAATTGAATACTGCTCAGCTATAATATCTTTTTGTTAATGACAAGGGGGAGAAAAATATATGAAATGCAAAAATATGAATTGTACTTCTAATAGCTTCGATGCAGGGGGAGAACCGCATCAAAGCAGGGGGAGTAAGTATACTTGAAATATTATTCATATTCATGTATTACTTCAAATTTTGCATTTGGGTGTCATCATCAAAAAGGGGGAGAGTGATGGAAATTGAATTCCACCCCCAAGTAATTTTAATGATGAGCACACCAAATGAATGCTTAGTGTACTAACTACACTACACTTTAAGTATACAGATTTCGTGAAGCTCTACTAATACTCCAAGAAGCACGCATCAACGCTCCACGACAAAGACGAACATGGCTAAACTCAAGTGATGAAGCTCAAGCTCAAACAAAACAAGAAGCTCAAAGAGAAGCTCATCTTCACTTCATCAAGTTGACTAAACTGCCGAAGACATGTTCAGAGTCTAGTGTGAGTGTGTCGTATCTTTTAGGGTATTTGTCAAAGCCATATCAAATAGACAACACACGCACACACAAATGATTTCAAAATAATTTTTAACTATCTTCAAAATAGTTTTCAAGAGCTTTTCTAGTCACTTCATAATTCTCGTAGTGAAACTCCACGCACCCTGGAGTTAACTACCCTTTTGACTAGAACAACAGGAAAAACTCCTCTGGGAGTCGACTACCAAAAGTAGTGAGTCGACTACTTCTCAGGGATGAAAATTTCCTAGATTCCTCTGGGAGTCGACTACCTATAGAGGGAGTCGACTACCTATTGGAAATTTTCAGACGTTTTGAATTTGAATTTTAAAATCTTTTGAGCAATTTACTCCGAAATTTTTGGGACAAAAGTCAAACGAAATTTGAAATTCAAATCTCAGTTTTTCCCTATAAATAGAGCTTAATTCTTTTGTGAAAATAACATCATTGAAAATCAAAATTCGTAAAAGCTCTCGTGAATCAAAGCTCTCTCATTTTTCTCTCTAGCCAGTTTAATTTCAGTTTTTGATCTTGCAATATTTTTCCAATTCTTTTTGAAGATCATATTATTATTTTATTGGCTAAATTTTTTTTAAATCCTCTCTATTATTTCTCTTTAATTTTATTTGAAGGATTTTTGAAAAAGCTCTAGATCACAAAGAACTTATCTCGTATCTTTGTGTGATCTAGACTATCATTCTATTAAGCCACTACACAAATTGTCTATCTTTTGATTGGCTATAGAATCGGGTGTATTTACCAATCTCTATCATTTATTGTAGAGTATTGGACAAATCACTTATTGTGTTGATTGTTGGAACACTAGACAAGTCTAGTTGTTGCCAGTTGGAAAGTCCTCGGTTTGTGAGGCAAGGGTAAACCCTAGACAATTCTAGGTGTTGTGTTCGGAAATCCTGATCAAGGCTAGGTCGTTGGAAATCCTAACGAGTGAAGTTAGGTGCTTGTATTTGCCAAGGCAGATAGTGGAAATCTCGTACCGGATTGGTCGGGGACTGGACGTACCCAGGGTTGTGGGGAACCAGGATAAAAATCCTTGTCTTTGCGTTTGCATTTTCTGTGTTTGATTATTTATCTCTGCAAGCAATTCTTATTTACTTTGTTATTATTATATCTTTGTAATTCTTTGTTCATTTGCATATTACAAAGATTGTACATTTAATTCCGATGTGTAAAGATCTATCTGTGTGTAAAGATCTCTTTGTAATCATAATTGTTTATCTTTTATATTTCTATAAGATTAATTAAGTTGATTAAGAACCAAGCGTAGATCACTCTACTTGGTTTCTTAGGCAACATTAGAAGGTTTTGTTTTGTGTTTATTGATTAAAGAAAAGTTTTATCTTTATACAACACTATTCAACCCCCCTTCTAGTGTTGTTTGCCATCCACAGGAGCCAACAAACCCCGTAGCCTTCTGAGCGTGGTGGGGCACGGCCAGTCCAACATGGCTGCTATCTTTGCTCTATCTGCTACCACCCCTCCTGCTGATACCACGTGCCCTAAATACTCCACTTGTGGCTTCCCGAAAAGACACTTCTTTCTGTTCACATAAAGCTGATGGTACTGCAGCTCCTGAAACACCACCTGTAGGTGGTCAAAATGCTCCTCCAGAGTATGAATGTACCCCAAAATATCATCGAAGAAGACTAGTATGAATCGCCTGAGAAAGGGTCGGAATACCTTATTCATAAGAGCCTGGAAGGTGGCAGGTGCGTTTGTCAAACCGAAGGGCATGACTAGAAACTCATAGTGACCCATATGCGTCCTGAACGCCGTCTTGGGCACATCCTCCCGTCGCATCCTGATCTGGTGGTAGCCGAACTTGAGATCTAACTTGCTAAACCAGGCTGCCCCGTGTAGCTCGTACAGGAGCTCGTCAATCACCAGTATAGGGAATTTATCTGGAATCGTCTCCTTGTTCAGTGCCCTGTAGTCCACACAGAACTGTCAAGTACCGTCCTTTTTACTAACAATACTGGGCTCGAGAACGGGCTCACACTCGACTGGATCACCCCTGCCTGCACCATCTCTGACACCGTCCTCTCTATCTCGTCCTTCTGATGCTGGGGATATCGATAGGGCCGCACGCTAATGGGGGACACACCTTCTCGTAGAACATTGGTGTGCTCGTGATCCCGCGGTGGTGGGAGACCCCGAGGCTCCTGGAAGATCTCCTCAAACTGCTCCATCAGCTGCTGCACCACTCCTGGAATGAGCTGCTCTGTACTGGCCTCGGCCCCTCCCTCGCCTGTCAACGAGTACAACTCCACTAAATATCCTCCTCTCTCTGTCTAGAGGGTCCTCACCATGGTCTTCAAAGAGACCAAAACTCTACAGAGGCTTGGGCCCCCTTGGAGTATCACTGCTTGTTGAGTATTGGACTCCCCGGATTTGGTTTTGGATGATGAGCAAACATAAATAATTCATGAACTAACAATTTGTGAGCGCAGTTATGGAGATCGTCGCCAAATTCATGTGAACACTCAAAGCGACATCTCAAGACATCTCAAAGCTCGTATTCAATGCCTAAAGCTTCGTTGAAGCTTTTGGACCATTTTGGAAGTCATGAAGATTTGATCAAAGCTCTCGAAGACCGTTCTTTAAGGTTTTATTTATAGTCTTTTAGTTTCGATCTATAGAATGTTAAGCCTTGAATATATCTTACATTTCTATCTTCATATCGCTCCTATCTTATAGCTAGGATCTTAGTAGAAGTTCATACAATCTTTCCCGAAGCATCGCGCTTCGATTCGGGACTTCTAGTGCATGTTAGTTGGTTCAAGAAGAAGAACCAACCGACTAGATGGTGATCTAGTCGGTCGGCAAAGCTTCTTGGACCGACTAGTTTGCTTTCTAAATTTCATGCACCTTACTGTTCATACTTAGTCGGTCTACGTTGACTCACCGACCGACTAGTTTGTGAACTAGTCGGTCAGTGATGCTTCTTTGACCGACTAGTTGAGCTCTACTGTACATGCCAATTTTCCCCTAAGCTACTGTTAATTGTTAGTCGGTCTAAGAACGTTTGGCGACCGACTAGTTGATGATCTAGTCGGTCAACATTTGTTCTTGGACCGACTAAATCAATTTGTATTCAGACTAATTGTTTTTTACTCTTAGTCGGACTTAGTTCACTGAACGACCGACTAGTTGTGAAACTAGTCGGTCAGACAGTCTTCTTGGACCGACTAGATTTCTAGGTCTGAAATTCAATCTCTTTACTTTTCTTCACTTAGTCGGTCCATGTTGATTGACCGACTGACTCGTTGATGAACTAGTCGGTCAGTGGTTGTTCTTTGACCGACTAACTGCTTCAGATTTCTATCCGTTGGGATTTGAACTAACTCGTTTTTATGGGACCCTATAAATACGAAGCTTGGTCATTTCTTTCTAGGGTAGAGCTGCTATTAAGAGATTCATTGAGATTGAAAGAGTTAGAGATTCTCACTCATTTCCAAAGCTCTCTTCCTCACAAGAAATCCATTCCCTCACTTTCTAGATCTAGAATCCATCTTGAGAGAAGTTTGTTCTTGGTGAGCCATTCAAGATTTAGCTTGATTCAAGTCTCCAAATCACTCCTAGGCACCCATTGCTGCTCATTTCAGTGGTGCTAGGTCTTGGTGACTTCCTCTTCCTCAAATCCATCCTTGCACCTATTTGGTAAGAATACTCAAGGTATAGGATTTTGTGGTAAGATTGTTTATTTCATTATAAACTCATTTATATTGCTTATTGATTCTCTCGGTTGTGAGAGAAGGTTGTGATCCCGGGTTGTGGGATTCACTATTGCCATTGCATGTATGATTTGATCTTGTGAAGGTTTTTCACAAGATATTCATAGTGGAAATCTTAGGTTAGGGTTTCTAACCTAAGTATCCGGAGGGGATCCAGGTGGTTGGGACGTAGGATCACCGAGAACAAGTCGGGGAGACTTGGGTGGATCCGAACCCAGTAATATTCAATACTTAGCATTGTTAATTTTGTTGTTGTCATCAATTTAAGCTTCCGCAAATTGATTTGGTAGTTGTTTGCACGATAATTAGGAATTATACTCCTTGTTATTTTTAAAGTACTATTCACCCCCCTCTAGTACTTGTGCAGTAGCTTGTAGGGCATTACATTTGGTATCTTCGACTGGTCTCTGTTTCCACTTAGTCGGTTCAAGCTCGTTAACCGACCGACTAGATCGTCATCTAGTCGGTCAGCGTTTGAACTTAGACCGACTAAGTTATCAGGTGCAGTCACGTATTTTCGTGTTTCGACCGACTTATACCTATTCTAATCGATTCTTTTCTCTATTAGTCGGTCTCCAACTTCCCTCCAACTCGAAAACCCCCGATCCCTCCTCGAGTCTCTTCGTCTTCCCGTCGATCTCCGGCCCCTTTTCCGATCATCTCCGCCGCCGATCGTCGTCGTCTTTCTCCTAGGTATACTTCCTCTCATCTTGGGTTTGATTCTAGGTCTATTTTCCAGTTCTAGGGTTTGCTTTCATCTTCTAGAGTTTCGAATTTCAGCCTAGGATTAGTTGATTTCGGTTCTAGGGTTTAATTTTAGGGATGTTTGATCTTATTCTTTCAATTGCTTGTACTCGTTGTGCCGCAATCATGGCAAGAACGAGGATCCCGATTACTTCCTCTGGGGCTTCCCCCATGACTGTAGAGGCCGCGACCGCTTCGACCCCCCTAAGCGTAAGGCCAAGACCACTCGTGCCCCCTCTTCGTCTTCACCACCGTTAAAGAGGAAGAGGACTTCCAAGCCCAAAGCCAAAACCCAAGCTTCCCAAGCCCAAGCTTCTACATCCCAACCGAAACCTAAAACTAGAAAGATTGTCGCTTTCCCTTCCTCTTTTCAGGACACCACCTCTGATTCTGACGCTGATTTTCGTCCTGAGGAGCAGCCTACCCATTAGGAACCTCCTCCTCCACCTCCTCCTAAGACCCGTAAGGCTAAGGGTAAAGCCCAAATGCCGGTAGGCGGTGTGGATATATCGTTGTGTCATGACGACCCTCTGTGTCTAGCGGCTTACAACCGTATAGAGCACTGCCCACTGCTATTGGAGCATTACGTTCAGTTCTCTGACTTTCTTGGCCTTGCGGATCTTTTATCCTATAGCGGTCTTTTGGACTATCGTAGATATGACCCTAAGGCGAACCCTCGTCCCTATCCTTGCCTGGTCAAGCTTTTATATGCCAATCGTACCCGGGGTCAGTATGGTGAGACCCACTCCATCGAGACTTCTGTTTTGGGGACTCCGATAGTCCTCACGGCAGAGATCTTGGGGGAGTTGATAGGCTGCTCATCGTCTGGCCTCCTCCCGTCTGACATTTCTATAGACGATATCTCCACTCTCAATCAGCCGACCCTCGCTGATATCTTCCAGGTTATCCCTCCTGCATTCATAGGCGTCCCTTCCAAATCATTCAAGCCGAATGCTTGGGTGATTAATCTTATCTTGAAATCCTGCCTATTGCCCAAGTATGGATCTTCCTCACTTCCGTCTCAGCCTTTTTTGAAGTTGATTTACGCTCTCTTTATGGGTAGCTCGATTAACTGGGCTCACATCATACTCGACAAGATGGATTCTTTCGAGTGTGTTCGCAAGTCTAGTAAATCGGCGCATATCCCATATCCTTGTCTTCTGACTTTGGTCTTCCGTCATTTTCGCGTGCCTTTTCCTCCTGACGATGAGCGTCCCCTTGGTCCTCCATTGAACGCGACGACTGTAAAGAAATCTCTTGCGGCACTCCGTCACGTGCAGCATTCGACTCCTTCTGCATCCCAGGCCACACCTTCAGCTACTGCAGCCCCTCCTCCTACCACCACACTTGATGATGTCGTTCGCTTACTTCTTCGTCACGAGTCTCGTTTGGCTCGTACCGAGGAGGTTGTGTGCCGTATGGCTAGTTTGATGGGTGTTCAGCTTCCTCCTCATGTTTCTGATGATGAGGAGATAGATGACGAGGAGATTGATGAGATTGTCACCTCTTTAGCTCGTGGCACTGAGGCCCCTGCTACTGCTGCTACCACATATGCTGCTGGTGCTACCACTTCTTTCGGTGCTCCAGAGTCTTCTGCACAAGTGGATCAGACTCCTGTTGATGCTGCTGCTGCTCCTGCTGATATCCCTGACCCCGTCGTGCCTGCTGATGTTCCACCTGTTACTCCTGCCGTTGAGCCAGTCGTCGATGTCTCCACTCCAGCCCCGACGATCCCTTCAGTTCACACACCTCTCCTCCCAGCAGAGCCTGAGTCCACTCCCTCGACTGGACCCACGGAGACTGCTGATCCTGCCACTTCCTCGTGATCGTCAGTTTCGAGGACTCTCCGATGATCATTGGATGATACATCTTTTTGAGAGTGTTTTGGATTAGGATGGAGTTTGAGTGGTGTTTTGATGTATTTTGATTTTATGGATGTCGGTGTATTTGATGTATTTTGGATGTAGATGATGTTATGTCGATGTTGTTGTTGTATCTTTTTGTTGGTGATATAGATGTTGCACTTTGTTTGTTGTAGTTGATGTATTTTTGCTTGTACTCATGATATTCTGATATATATACATCGATGTTCACTTTTCCTTCGTTGTGCACATTTAATATTCATTCAATGTCTATGATATTCGATTTCAAGCTCGACGATTATAAACTTGTTTAAATAGATTATATTTCTATGATTGCATAGAATTGTTTTCCATGCACAAATTTAACCAAGAATATTGAGTATTGAAGAGTATGTTTCTTTATTCATTAAGTGAATTTGTATTTGGTATTTTGATGATTTTAATTTCCGTTTTACGAAAATGGACAATTTGGCACACTTTGATTCGTTTTCGACTATTTTCCTTGGTGTCAATTTGGTCCATCGTCATATTCTACGACTCCCGATGTTGGATCTTCTTTCTCCTTGTTGTTGTCGTTGTATGCCCCCCATTTTTGGGATAATGCCAAAGGGGGAGAGATAATGATAATGAATAGGGCAAATGAAAATTTAACTCAATTTCCAAGAATCTAATTTGATATGTTAGATTCAGGGGGAGTTAAGATATATATAAGGATTTTCAAATCCGATATTTCAAAATTCGATTCTCATTATATATCTTACTCATCTGATTGATGCAATTTATATATATTCAATTTGGAATTAACGTGTCATCAATGCAGGGGGAGTAAGTATTTTACATTTGAATCATTATTTTTTATTATTATTTATGTTGGTTTGTCATCACCAAAAAGGGGGAGAATGTTGAGTATTGGACTCCCCGGATTTGGTTTTGGATGATGAGCAAACATAAATAATTCATGAACTAACAATTTGTGAGCGCAGTTATGGAGATCGTCGCCAAATTCACGAGAACACTCAAAGCGACATCTCAAGACTTCTCAAAGCTCGTATTCAATGCCTAAAGCTTCGTTGAAGCTTTGGGACCATTTTGGAAGTCATGAAGATTTGATCGAAGCTCTCGAAGACCGTTCTTTAAGGTTTTATTTATAATCTTTTAGTTTCGATCTATAGAATGTTAAGCCTTGAGTATATCTTACATTTCTATCTTCATATCGCTCCTATCTTAGAGCTAGGATCTTAGTAGAAGTCCATACAATCTTTCCCGAAGCATCGCGCTTCGATTCGGGACTTCTAGTGCATGTTAGTTGGTTCAAGAAGAAGAACCAACCGACTAGATGGTGATCTAGTCGGTCGGCAACGCTTCTTGGACCGACTAGTTTGCTTTCTAAATTTCATGCACCTTACTGTTCATACTTAGTCGGTCTACGTTGACTCACCGACCGACTAGTTTATGAACTAGTCGGTCAGTGATGCTTCTTTGATCAACTAGTTGAGCTCTACTGTACATGCCAATTTTCTCCTAAGCTACTGTTAATCGTTAGTCGGTCTAAGAACGTTTGGCGACCGACTAGTTGATGATCTAGTCGGTCAACATTTGTTCTTCGACCGACTAAATCAATTTGTATCCATACTAATTGTTTTTTACTCTTAGTCGGTCTTAGTTCACTGAACGACCGACTAGTTGTGAAACTAGTCGATCAGACAGTCTTCTTGGACCGACTAGATTTCTAGGTCTGAAATTCAATCTCTTCACTGTTCTTCACTTAGTCGGTCCATGTTGATTGACCGATCGACTAGTTGATGAACTAGTCGGTCAGTGGTTGTTCTTTGACCGACTAACTGCTTCAGATTTCTATCCGTTGGGATTTGAACTAACTCGTTTTTATGGGACCCTATAAATACGAAGCTTGGTCATTTCTTTCTAGGGTAGAGCTACTATTAAGAGATTCATTGAGATTGAAAGAGTTAGAGATTCTCACTCATTTCCAAAGCTCTCTTCCTCACAAGAAATCCATTCTATCACTTTCTAGATCTAGAATCCATCTTGAGAGAAGTTTGTTCTTGGTGAGCCATTCAAGCTCTAGCTTGATTCAAGTCTCCAAATCACTCCTAGGCACCCATTGCTGCTCATTTCAGTGGTGCTAGGTCTTGGTGACTTCCTCTTCCTCAAATCCCTCCTTGCACCTATTTGGTAAGAATACTCAAGGTATAGGATTTTGTGGTAAGATTGTTTATTTCATTATAAACTCATTTATATTGCTTATTGATTCTCCCGGTTGTGAGAGAAGGTTGTGATCCCGGGTTGTAGGATTCACTATTGCCATTGCATGTGTGATTTGATCTTGTGAAGGTTTTTCACAAGATATTCATAGTGGAAATCTTAGGTTAGGGTTTCTAACCTAAGTATCCGGAGGGGATCCAGGTGGTTGGGACGTAGGATCACCGGGAACAAGTTGGGGAGACTTGGGTGGATCCGAACCCAGTAATATTCAATACTTAGCATTGTTAATTTTGTTGTTGTCATCAATTTAAGCTTCCGTAAATTGATTTGGTAGTTGTTTGCACGATAATTAGGAATTATACTCCTTGTTATTTTTAAAGTACTATTCACCCCCCCTCTAGTACTTGTGCAGTAGCTTGTAGGGCATTACACTGCTCTCCCTGCCTTGAAACTCCATCCGTAGCATCTTCCAATTTATTGTCATCTCCCCTAATGTCTGTAGCCAGGTCATGCCTAAAATGATGTCGGTGCTCCCCAGGTCCAGAGGAAAAAAATCTGCAATAACCTGTATCCCCTGCATGGTCAGTACCAGTCCCCTGCAAACTCCCCGGCTGCTCTTCTTCTTTCATGTTCCCATCATCACGCTGAATCTGCCATAATCTGTCAGCTGGAGTCCCTGATGTGCCACCATCCTTCTGGAGATGAAATTGTGGGTAGTCCCACTGTCAATAATCACGGTCACCTCCTGGTTGCCGACCTCCCCCCTCAGCTTCATGGTGTGGTTTGGTGTGAACCCTACCATGGAGTTGAGGGATACCTCGGCCACGTCCAACTGCTGGCCCTCCAGCTCCTACTACCTCAGCTCCCTCCTCCTCGATGTCAGCCTCATCGTCATCGTCCTCCAATAGGATCACCTGGAGCTTGTGCCCCGCACATCGATGGCCTGGTGAGAATCGCTCATCGCATCTAAAACAAAATCCCTTCTGCCTCTTCTCTCTCATCTCAGCATCTGTCATGCGCCTAAACTGCCCCCCAGGCTATGGTGCACTACCCTTCTCTCCAGCCTTCTCCCTAACCCCCGAATCAGTCCCCGTAATGGCCCTCTGCTGTGTTCCTGTCACAGGCTGACTACGACCCGTCGATCCGCTCCAACCACCCCGGGCCCTCCTATCCTCCAGCTGAAAGTCCTCTGCCATCTGAGCGTACTCCATGGCCTCCATCAAACTCTGCATCTTATGCATGCAAACGGCTGCTCAAATAGTGGCCTTCATCCCCTTCATGAAGGTGCTCTCCATCGTCTCGTCGGTCCCCCATGCACCTATCCTGAAAGGGCCTCGAACCTCTCTAGGTAGTCCCTCACTGTTCCCTCCTGTTGGAGAGAAAGTAGCTGCTCACGTACGTTTCCCACGTGGGGGTCCCTGAACCTCTCTACCATGTGGTCCCTATCTCCTCATATGATCGAAAACGGTGCCTCACGTCCTTCCACTAAAACCACGACAGGGCCTTCCCATCCAAGCATATGCCTGCAGCCTCCAACTTCTGCTCCTCCGTCATGCGGGAGACTCTAAAAACTCTTTCCGCCCTGTAGACCCACGAGACCGGGTCCCCTCCATCGAATATAGGCATCTTTAGCTTCCTTAGGCGGTCCATATTGAATCCTACATGGTCCCTGCGGTCTCCTCCCTGTCTAGGCTGGTGGTAGTGCTGATACCTCTCCTGGCGCCTCTCGTAGCCCCCATGTGGCCCTCCTCCTCAATCTCTGTACCCCTCGTCGCCTCCAAACCTGCCCTCTGGCCACTCCTGGTAGTCTCTGTATCCCCCTCCTACGCCTGCGGTGTGTCTCTCCTGGTGGTGGGGCGGTGGCTGCCATCTCCCGTCGTTAAATCGTGGGTCGGGAGGGTCCCGATAACCCTCATCGTAGTCTCTGTGCTCCTGAAATCCCACGGGTCCCAAATCCTCCTCAAAGTCATGTGCTGGAGCCTCTCTCGCGGCAGTCCATGTTGAAAATCCAAGAAATTGCCGCCCACAGCTCCTGTGAAGTCGTGTGACTGCCTGGAGAAGTCGGCGGGCCCGCGGCCTGCCTGGGGTAGGGCCGTCAGCCCCGCCCGATGGTCCTGGGGGCCCTAGCGACCCCCCTGGGTCGGGGGGTCATCGGCCTCCCAGGGGGTTCGCCGCCCCCGGGCGACCCCCGGGAGGCTCGCCGGCCCCCCTGGGGGGTTCGCTGCCCCTGGGCACAACCAGGGGAGGCCACCGCCTCCTCGACGGCCCTCCTGGGGGGCGGCTGTGCCATTGGGGGGCTGCTGCTGCCCCCCTCATGTGTGCGTCCCTGGCGGTTGGGAGGGATTGTACCTCCGGTTCCGCCTTGGGTCTCCACGGTCTTCCTCCTTATCTCCTCTCGATAATCGACCCTCCACGGCACCTCTTCCTCATCTTCGGCAAATTCCTCCACCAAAAAATCGTTTTCCGGGTCAAAGTCCTCAAGTTTCACCGTCCCCTTGCCCAAAGGTGCCGCATTTTCCATCGACTTAGGGTTTCCCTCCCCTTTGTTGTTCGTCACCAATTGGTTTAGGGCTCCCATCAATTGCGCGAATTGATCGTCGTGCTTCGCTTGATTTGACGCCAACTGAGAGATGGAAGTGGTTAATTTTACCATGGACTCATCGTTCCCCGCCAAGGATTTCTTGATAGCCTCGATCTCGCTCGTGAATTTTACCTCCAACGCCTCAATCTTGTCCTGTGATCTCGTTGCCGTCGCCATCGATCGTCACATGCTCTGATACCAAATTATTAGGAACTAACAAAAGATGCAATTTTTATAGAAAACTAATAACGAAGAACAAGATAATTGAGCACAAAAGAGGTGTGCTCTCCTCCCAAGACACCGAGAGGACGTCCGCACTCGTCTACATATGGAATCACACAAATATCAATAATCAAAGCATAGGAAAAACAAATGACGGCTCCCCCTATTTATAATAGAAAGTAGGGTTTCAAGGGGGGCGGCAAGGAGACCCGCGCGCGGCCAAAGGAGAGGGCGGCGGCTTGGGCCTTGGGCCCGTGCGAGGATTCCTGCGGGTATAAACCCGCAGGGGCTTGGGCGGAGGCCAATCAGATTTCTAATTAGCATTGTAATTTAGTTTGTGCATTGATCTTTTGAGAGTTTAGATCTTTTGTAATTAATGAATGAATTAGAGTTTAAACTGTTGTAGTATGTTCATCTCAACTGAAATTAAACTCTCTATTGTTAATGCCAAGTTCTTTGGACTGCAGTTGTGCCTAAACACGAATCTGTATTTATATTCCAAGCTGGTTGCTGGAAAATAACATTGCATGGGGATAATAATATTCCAAGCTTTATTTATATTCCAAGCAGTTGTGCCTAAATTGTTGCTGCTGGTTAATATGGATCTTTATTCGACTTGAAAATGTTTGCGACATCCCAACATATCAATATGAAATGCATACTTATCTTATCTTGGCAGCTAATTTGTCCAGATTACATGCCAAATAACTAAAATTAAGTAATGTGAAATATTTTTCAGTTGGTTTGTATCAATATGAAATGCATACTTGGGATGTTGCTGTCTTACTAAACTTTTTAGTGGTCTTCATATTCTTTTCCAACGTTTTAGGTGCTACTTGAAGATGCTATTGCCAATCGATTATATGCCATGCATTTTCTCCTCTCGTTGGGTCTGATAAGGTATGCCGACAAATATCCTTTTATCCTCTTTTGGTCATTTTGAGGGTTTGTAGAAATTCTTGTGTTTTTTTGCTACAAAGTGGAGAAACAGTGTTCATCTTGGAAAAAAGGCCATTATGTATGTATAACAATGCAAGCCAGATCTTGGTTTATCTTGCTGTTCATTAGCTTTGAATCCTCTATTCATATATCTTTTCTCTTCGATCTTTATGCATCTCAAAACAGTATTAGTTTTGGTAATGAAAACCATATTCAATATAGTATGACATCTTAATATTTCATGCTGTACTTGAACACATTACTGCTTTCTACACAACTTTACAGCTTAGTGTACATGATTGTTTGCAGTGTGTGAGTTTGTCTTACTATTAACTTGTATGGTAATCAATGGTAGAAAATAAAGCTGATATCTATTCTGAAAATTGATAAATGAGCTAGGAATTCAATTTCATTCTGTAATCAACTTCTTACCAAAGTATGTGATTGCCCTACAAGAGGATTACTTATTATGTTGAATGTTGCACTCTGGATTCATCTGGAGAATAGGATTGAGCTTTTCTTGCTTCATCTGTGCTCTGGATGCACAGCTGGACGTTGTTAGGCTTTTGTATATATGTGCTGAAATCTAGAAAATCAGGAAACCAGACTAGAAAACTGTGTGTGCTAAATTCTGGGAAACTATGTGGATATAATGTATAAGATGGCTCTTTATTCATGCCATGTTTGCACAAAATTATGGGATGTTTGACAAAACTTTTTTGGGAATTAGGGAAGCAACATGCTCAAAAGAATGTATATAATATATAATTTTGTAATTTTGGGATGTTGGATTATGTTAGTATATTATATTGTAACCTAGTGAGTTACATTTTTAATTGCAATTTTCTGTTCAACTAATATAACATGATTTTTATGCTGCAATGATATATGGCAAAGCAGCAGTACAATGCACTTCTGGAAAAAAATTTTCTTCTGTAATGATTTTTTGTTGATCTGCAATGATATTTCTTGATCTGGAACCATATTATTCTGGAACCTGGAATGAAAATTATGGAGCCAATGCATGAGTTGCAATTTACAAAATATTATAAGTGTGATGTGGCATTCAAGAAAAGCTCAAACAAGTGCAGAGAATTTATCTTGCACAAATCAATGTGATTCACCATAGACACTTGATATTTAGAGTTCCATGTAAAATTCAATTGTGTGTCACTGCATAACAACAACAAAAAGAAGGAATCAGTTTGATGCAAACCATAAACCACAAAGCAGGGTCAGAGACATAACAATACCTCATTCATTGATGCAATCACTTGTGTCCCCCTTAAATACAATGACAATTTCAGTACAGAACTGATGAAATTTCGTTTCTCGACAAGACAGAAATTACAAAATGGGAGTCATATACATGCATTTAGCAAGTTTCATAAAGAAAAAATACATTCGGGCAGGAGTAAAACTAAATTAAGCATCTTAAACATGCATTCACAATATTCATGGATACACGCAAAAAGTTGATGCAGCACAAAATAGGCATCAACATGCACAATAGATTAGCCAGCACTAATATCATTGATTTAAATGAGATATGTACAACTCGAAACAGAAAGAAGTCCGTGAAGCTTGCAGGTGACAAAACATGAAGATGATCTCAATGCCGTATCACATGATTCTTCCAAAATGTACAGCTTCATTAGACCATATACTTGCATTTGAACATAATAAAACAGAATTTATGCCACAATATTTCCAGAATGTACAGTTTCATATGCAGACATTAGCTACCAATATTTACAGTATGTACTCTCCGAGAAGTAACAATCAGTGCATTGGATGAAAAAGAACTAAAAGACCAAAATTATACAAGATACAATGCATTGAATCATTTGAATCATACAAAATTATACAAAAGTATTCATAATCACTATGTTTACATACATCAGTTCTTCATAAGTTAATCACCAAAAACTTGTTTAAATACATTTGGGTTTATACGGGATTTTGCCAATTATCTATTATACATTTGACAACCTTTTTTGAATTCTAGGGCTGACTAAGACAAGATAAAGAGTGACTGGGATTTGATCTTGGTAAATCAATGGTTGAGATTGGATTTAGTGAAAATTTTAGTGTGAAAACTTAAATTTTGGGGCGAAAAGTGTCTTGGAAACCAAAACTTTGAAATTAAATGTGTATTTGGAAAGATTCTGGAGATTAAATTTTGGTGGTAAAAGTGTCTTGGGAACCAAAACATTGAAATTAAAAGTGTCTTGGGAAAGATCGTGGAGAAACATGATCCGTTAAATTAGAACAAAGTAAAAAAATTAGCGTAAAAACTTCAGCGAAATAACAAACTAACGTAAAAAAATTTAATTTAATACCGTCACCAAAAAATACCTTGAGGTTTGTTGTTCTGCGCCATAGGTGCCCGTGCCATTTTTAATGCTAATTTGTTGTTTCGCATCGAAGGCGCCCACGCCGAATTAGTTGTTCCGCGTCGAAGGCGCACGTGCCAAATTTGTTGTTCGATGTCGAATTTTTTGTTCCGGGCCGAAGACGCCCGCGTCAAATTTGTTGTTTCGCGTCGAAGGTGCTCATGCATTGTTCCGCGCCAAAGGCGCTCACCCGTTGTTCCGAACCAAATTTGTTGTTACGCGTCGAGGGGGCTTGCACCGAATTTTTTTGTTCTACGCTTAATTTGTTGTTCCGCGCTGAAGGTGCCCGCGCAGAATTTGTTGTTTCGCACCAAATTTTGTTGTTCCGCGCCGAATTTGTTGTTCCACGCCGAAGGTGCTTACGCCGAATTTGTTGTTCCGCACCGAAGATGCCTACGCCGAAGGTGCCCGTGCCTCGAAATAATTTTACCTTAATTTGTTCTGTTAAATTTTGGCTGTGAAAATAATTTTTTGGTGAACCAAAGATTTCGTGGTGGGAAATCTTAAATGAACCGTGCCCGCAGGTACGGGTTATGACTAGTCAAACATTTGATAACCATTTTTGAATTCTAGTGCTGACTAGGACAAGAAAAAGAGTGGCTGAGATTTAATCTTGGTAAATCAATGGTTGAGATTGGATTTTGTGAAAATTTTAGTGGAAAAACTTAAATTTTGGGGGGAAAACTGCCTTGGGAACCAAAACTTCGAAATTAAAAGTGTATTGAGAATGATTGTGGAGATTAAATTTCGGGGGAAAAAGTTTCTTGGGAACCAAAATTTTGAAATGAAAAGTGTATTGGAAAAGATTGTGAATAAACATTATCTATTAAATTAAACATAGTAAAAGAATTCGCATAAAAAAAATTTAGCGAAACAACAAACTAGCGTAAAAAAATTTAAGTTAATACCGTCACCGAAAAATACACTGAGGTTTGTTGCTCCACGTCGAAGGCGCCCGCTAAATCTTTTACGCGAATTTGTTGTTCCGTGCTAAAGGCGCCCACACCAAATTTGTTGTTCCATGCCAAATCTGCTCGCGCGTTGTTCCGCGCCAACAAACAGCGCCCGAGCAACTTTTTTACACTAATTTATTGTTCTGCGCCAAAGGTGCCTGCGTCGAATTTGTTGTTCCGTGCTGAATGTACTCGCATGTTGTTCCACGCCGAATTTGTTCCGCTAAATTTTTTACACTAATTTTTTATTTCACGCTAAAGGTGCCCGTGTCAAATTTGTTGTTACGCGCCGAAGGCACCCGTGCCGAATTTGTTGTTATGCACCGAAGGCGCCCGTGCCGAATTTTTTGTTACCCGTTAAATTTTTTACGCTAATTTGCTGTTCTGCGCCAAAGGCACCCGCGTCAAATTAGTTGATCTGAGCTGAATGTGCTCGCGCATTATTCCACGTCAAAAACGGCCCTCGCACAAATTTTTTACTCTATTTTGTTGTTCCGCGTCAAAGGCACCCACGCCGAATTTGTTGTTCCGCGTCGAAGACACCAACGAGTTGTTTCGCGTCGAAGGCACCCACGTCGAATTTGTTGTTCCGTGCCAAATGCGCCCGCGTCGTATTTGTTGTTCCGCGCCGAAGGTGCTCGTGCTGCTAAATATATTTTCGCTAATTTGTTGTTCTGCGTTGAAGGCTCCCGCTAAATTTTTTAACGCAAGTTTGTTGTTCTGCGCTAAAAGGCGCACGCGCCAAATTTGTTGTTCCGCATCGAATGCGCTTATGCGTTGTTGGCACAATTATTTTACGCTGATTTGATGTTCCGTGCCAAAGGCGCCCATGCCGAATTTGTTGTTCTGCGCCGAAGGCGCTCGCGCGTTGTTCTGCACCGAAGGTGCCCACGCCGAATTTGTTGTTCCGTGCTGAAGCCGCCCATACCGAACGTGCCCATGCCATTAATTATTTTTTTGCTAATTTGTTGTTCTGTGCCAAATGCGCTCGCGCATTGTTCCGCGCCAACAAACGGCGCCCACACGATTTTTTATGCTAATTTGTTGTTCCGCGCCAAAGGCGCCTGCGTTGAATTTGTTGTTTCGCGCCGAATGCGCTAGCGCGTTGTTCAGCACAGAATTTGTTGTTCCACTAAATTTTTACACTAATTTATTGTTCCGCGTCGAAGGCGCCCACGTCGAATTTTTTGTTCCACGCTTAAGGCTCCCGTGCCGCTAAATATTTTTTCTCTAATTTGTTGTTCTTTTAAATTTTGGCTGTGTAAATAATTTTTTAGGGAACAAAGATTTCGCGGGCGAAAATCTTAAATGAACCGTGCCCGAGGGCACAGGTTATGAATAGTTCATATACAAACAACCACCATGGATACATTGGGCAAGAGTTAACTACATCCTGTGAGATCTTCCTGAGATATTGCCTATGGAATTCTAGGACAGTTTATGCACATGGAATTCTACCAATGGAATTCTGCCAATGATTCCTTGAGATCTCCCTTGCTGACATATCTGCACAATAATCTGTATGAGTATATGACCTTTGGCAGGAGTATATTCTCTTCATTCTTTATACCAACAGTTTCACTTGCATGAATGTACTCTTGTTTGCTGCTTGCACTAGTTGGATCACTCTCATACAAGAATACACAAGAGCCTGCAACGAAAGAAGAACATATCCTCGGTATGAGACTTACAAATGTTTCTTTCTATACATTATCTTTCAACACAAATTAGATGAAGGCTAGAAACTTCATACTTTTGAAAAAGTTTTGCTTTCATCATCCCTAAAAACTTGTTTTGTCAAAAAAAGGAAGGGAAGTAAATTATAGTACCTGACAACAGCCTGACATTCCTGCCATGCTGATAAAGGAGGATGGGGTGAAGATCTGTAAGAGGAAGTGATGGAGATAAGGAGAACATGAAAGACAAACAAAAACTGAAATTTCAGAAGAAGAAGAAAGTGAAAAAGCCATCACTTGTCAATGAATGAGGAAGATGCTAAAGATCTGAATTGGGACGCATAGATCTCGCGAGATCTGTGATTAGGGTACCGCAAGAGATTTTTGGGGGGTTTCGGTAGAGAGAGAACGATGATCGCACACGAGGAAGAAGGGGTTTTGGGTGTTCTTCAGCAGAGAGAGATCTCACCTTTGTGCGAGGAATAGGGTTTCCTAGGGGTTCTTCAGCACACACACACACACACACACACACACACACACACACACACACACACACACACACACAGAGAGAGAGAGAGAGAGAGAGAGAGAGAGAGAGAGAGGGAGCAAGCGAGCGAGAGAGTGCGAGAGAAGATGATCCCGCCTGTGACTTTGGGCTGAACGTGAGCTGCATGTGCAAGCTGGGTTGATGCGATCTCAGCCAGCGGATGAAAACAAGAGAGGGAGCAAGCGAGCGAGAGAGTGCGAGAGAAGATGATCCCGCCTGTGACTTTGGGCTGAACGTGAGCTGCATGTGCAAGCTGGGTTGATGCGATCTCAGCCAGCGGATGAAAACGAACGGCCCAGAACTCCCTTCTCACTTTAAGCCACTCTTCTCACCTTCTCACCATAGCATCAATATATATATGTATATGTATATATATATATATATATATATATATATATATATATATTTTTTTGGAAAGTTAGTCAATCTTTATTGATGAAAATTTTTACAGACAACAAAGAGAAAGGTGTTTAATTATAAAGAGGATAAGGCACAAGCGCCATCACTCTTTAATAAAGATACAC
Organism: Scilla litardierei; assembly: GCA_030789695.1. Classification (NCBI taxonomy): domain Eukaryota; kingdom Viridiplantae; phylum Streptophyta; class Magnoliopsida; order Asparagales; family Asparagaceae; genus Scilla; species Scilla litardierei. The sequence continues at coordinate 261,312,540 of CM061141.1, forward strand.
CCCACTATAGCAATCTATACAAATGAGTATCAATTACATGGAAACTAGTAAATCAGCCAATATCTCTGAATTCCCAGTTTGCAAATGCAGAAGATTCTTCTGCGTTTGTAGGATCATGTCCTCGCATAACAACTCTAATATCCGCCGCAATTTCATCAAAAAGATCAGTTTTCCCCCTGCAGGTATCATCAAAGATTCTCCTATTGTGCTCCCTCCAGATATGCCAAACCATAGCAGATAGACTTATTTTCGCTAGCTTGCTCAATGTATTTTTCCCTCCAAAATGCACCAATAAATAATCTCCAACTTCAGTAATAGAAGGTTCAATGTGAGTATGAATATTCAACTTTAGCAGTGATCTTTTTAGGATATAGCTAGAATAGCTACAGCCGAAGAACAAATGGCCTAAATTTTCATCATTGTTGTCTCCACATAGCACACAATGAACCGGTGTGTTGATTCCCCACTTGCTAATAATATCCCTTGTAAGTAGCTTGCCGTTGAAAGCTCTCAGCAGGCTAAGAGCCATCTTTGGAACATGCCCAGAAAACCAAATTAGTTTCACATAACGGAAGGGGGAACCTACCTGTCGCACACCCTCCCAAGCTTCTTTGAACCTGAAGTTGTCTTCATCTCTCAAGTTGGTTATAGGCCGGTTGCTGGAAGGCGCCCAGACCCATTTGTCCATGCCGCAGGTAAGAGATTTGTTTGCAAGGTAAGGCCGGATTTGAACAAGCTCTGGTAAGTCCACCCAATCCCCATCAATCCAATATTCGCGCACCGTCTTCATGGAGGAAGAAATCGGGAAAGTCACTAAGTTCTTGAGTGGCCCACAATCTAGCCAAAAATCATGCCAGAATAGCGTAGATCGCCCATCCTTCACCACACTCCTGATGAGCTTTTGTGAAATTGGTCTGCACTTCAACAAATGTTTCCACGTACCGGAGTGAGAAACAGAGCCATTTGCCGCAAATATCCCCCCATCGCCCCATATCTACTTCTCATATCTTTCGCCCAAAGGCCAGTAGATGTCAGGTACCTCCACGTTAACCTAATACCAGATGCCACATTTAGGTCCTCCAGCCGACGGATACCCACCCCTCCCTCAGATTTTGGGATACAGATATCCTCCCACGCCCAAACTCTCGAAGGTCCTATAATAAAGCGCCTGCAAAGCCTTGATATAGTCCTGACAATGGAGTATGGCATACGAAAAACTTGCATCCAAAATGCAATCATACCGTAAATAACCGTTCTGACAAGCTCAATCCTGCCAGAGATAGATAGCAACTTATTTGCCCAGCCCATCAGTCTCTTCCTGCATTTATCCACAAGTCTACCGTACATTGGGGCTTTTGGATACCTGGTAGATAAAGGTAAGCCCAGATAAGTGGTAATAGTAGTGGCCATATTAATACCCAAATAATCTGCAAGACCAGACTTGTTCCTTGTCCCCTTGCTAAAGAGAGCAGAGCTCTTGTCCCAATTTACCTGAAGCCCCGAATAATCCTTAAAATCATTTAGCAGAGTTTTGATGCACATGAAAGATTTGGAGTTTGCTCTGCAGAATACCAGGAGATCATCAGCGAACAGAAGGTGGGTAATGGACTCAGAACACCTCATAGGCTGGAATGCCCCACAACTATGAGCCTTAAAGACCAGGATGGAGAAAGCCTCCATAACCACTACAAACAAGTATGGGTACAGGGGGTCGCCTTGTCTGATACCCCTATTGCCATTAAAGTAACCCACTGGCGAGCCTTTAATCATTACAGAGAATGTGGGAGTAGTAATACATTCTCTGATCCAACCAATAAAAATATTGGGAAACCCCATCTGCCTCAGAAAGTACATGATGAACTCCCTATTAACACTATCAAAAGCCTTCCTTAGATCAAGCTTCAGACATGCCCTACTTCCCATAGGGTTACTAAAATCATGGATCTGCTCATGGGCTACAAGTGTACTATCAGATAACAATCTCCCTTTAAGGAACGCAGCCTGATTTGGGGAAATCAGCTCATGAATCACCACCTTAAGTCTGTTGCAAATAATTTTGCTAATGATTTTATATAAGTAGTTGCAACAGGAAATAGGCCTATAGTCCCCCAGAGTGGTCGCATTAGAATTCTTAGGGACGAGAGTCAGGTGGGTGTGATTTACCTACCGTAAAAGAGTGCCAGAAGCGAAAAAAGACTTGACAGCAACGGAAACATCCTCCCCCACAACATGCCAGTACTGCTGGAAAAAGTGGCCATTGAAACCATCTGGCCCAGGGGCCTTGTCAGGACCCATTTGAAAAACCACACTCCCGATCTCCTCATTGGAAATTCTCCTGATTAGCCATACCGAGGCATCCACTGTTAGAATGCGCTTAGGAGTGAGTGCAGGAAAGGTCTGATTATAGTGATTTTGATTATATAATGCAATATAATAATCAACAGCTTCCTTTTTAAGTGAATCATAATTCATTTCCTACCTACCAGCAGCATCCACAAAGTGTCTCAAGTTGTTATGGCTCTCTCTAGATTTCATGGAATTATAAAAGAATTTTGTGTTACGGTCCCCCAGTGACATCCAGTCAATACGACTTTTCTGGCGGAACATCTCCTCATGTTCAAAGCATTAGCCAACTCCTTAAGCAAAGCACTCTCCTGGGCTTGAACAGAAACATCAGAATGTAGGCAAGGGTGGCTTCTAATATTCTCCAGCTTAGTGCGGTAGGAATTAACAAGCTTGGAAGCATGCATGCTATTAGACCAGGATCTAATAGGAGCCTTAAGCCTCTTTAATTTTTGAGCAACACAATACATTGGAGTTCCCGCAATATATTCCCCCCAGCTTTTAGGAATAACCTCAGAGATTCCAGGACATTTCGACCAATAATTAAAAAATTTAAATGGCTTTGGCTCGGAATATACCTGAGGGTGGAGCCGGACAATCATAGGTGAATGATCACTTGTGTGAGCATCCAAGTATTCCATATACGAATCAGATAGGAGAGAAAGCCATTTGGAAGTCACGAAAACTCGGTCCAACCTGGCACAGATACGACCTGAGCCCACACGCCTATTACTCCAGCTGAGGTCGACACCTTTGCTTTTGAGTTCCAACAAGCGACATTCACTGATACAATCGTTGTAGTCAGCAAGATGTTTTTCCTCCACCCTCCTCCCACCCAATTTATCAGATGATCTGAGCACCGTGTTGAAATCGCCTTCGATCAACCACGCTTCATTACTCAAAGCGGCGGCATCCAGTTTCAGTAGATTCCAGAGGTCAAGCCGCTCCCTCAAAGTGTTTAGGCCATATATCCCTGTAATAGCACAACGGAAACCTCCCGAGTTTGAAAGAGATGCTGTTACATGCTGGATTGAGGAAGAAATCATGTTTGCGACCCAAATTGACGGATCAAAAGCCATGAAAATGCGCCCTCCTGGAGCTTTGTCGAAGTTGTCCACAGATGACCAAGTAGAAGGGATGCCCAAGGCACCTAAATTGACAGGAGATTTTAACTTTGTTTCTAATAGAATAATTACCGATGGCTTCAATAACGCTACTCTGCTTTGCAAATCTCTACGTCGGACGGGGTTATTCAACCCCCGTGCATTCCATATGAGCGCCGTCATGGGACAACCGCAGGTTTTGGCGTAGCCCCTTGGATACGGGAGCTACGACGTGAACTGTGCTCCGCCACAGAGTCTGCTTTCTTCTTCGACTTTTTGGCTTCCTCCAATTGCGTCAGCCGTAGCAGCTCCTCGGACTCCCAAATAGGGTTGTCCATCGCTATCTTCGGCGGTATTCGGTCGACATCATCCTCAGGCCTGTCCTCAAGAAGTGAAGGCACACCGGCCAATTTCCCCCGCACTTGTGCTAAGTGCTTGGGGTCCTCCAACGAAGAAGCAGCATGCACAGTAAGGTGATCCGGCTGACTTTCAGTCACCCCGCTTGTAGGCGAGTCCCCGATGTCAGGTGCCAAGTTTTTAGCTTGGATGTTAACCGCCTCATTTGTAATCGAACTATCAGCAGCAATATTATCTTCCGTTCCCAACCCCAAACTCTCCGTAGGGGATAGGCCACCTACAGTTAGCCCAACATCTCGATTCAAATGTACACCCTCTAAATGGATTGAAGGGGGCTCAATCACCACCGGGCATTGATCATCCGTGTGCCCAAAACAAACGCACCTACTACAACGCGGTGGTTCTCCCTCAAATTTCACATCAATGGTAATGAAAACGCCTCCATCTAGCTCCACCTCCACAGTCTTCCGTAGGGGAACCTTCGCTTCTACCTCGATAAGACATCGGGCGTAGGAAATCCTATCAAGGTGAGCAGTCGAACGATCTAGGCAAATAGGGGTGCCCAAGACTGAAGCTATAATATTTAGTGTCTCTAGATTCCACATATATAATGGCACTCCATGTAACTGTACCCATACCGGGACCGCAGTTAGAATATCACGGTCGTGACGTAGATCAAGACTCCATTTTTTCAATACAACCAACCTTCCATCAAATAGCCAAGGCCCTCCTTTAAGTATCTTCTCGCAATCTTCTGGGGATTCAAAGCGAAAATAGAAGAACCCGTTATCCTTACTATACACCTGAACCCTCTTCTTCAATCGCCACAGCCGATCAATCCACGCAACAATCTGACCATAGTAAGGTATGTCGCCAAGAACATAGCCAACAAGAGTATGTTTCCATCTCTCGGCCCCCCGTTCAACTAAATCTCCAGTGACCCTTGCACGAATAGTGCCATCTGCCGCAATCTGTGGCGGGACAAGTTTCATTGCCAAACCCTCCCCATATGTACGGCGCTCAGCACATACATCAATCCAAGACCGTTTTTCAATGCTTGTATCAATGGTAATAAGAATATTAGGTCTAAGGGGCAATTTACCAAACACATGAGCTGCAGAGTCTACGCCCAACCCCTTAGCCTTTGGTGGAACGCCTGTAGAGCGACTAGGAGGCGCATCCCTACGCAGAGACGGGCGCCAATTATTCCCTCTCACCTGAGAAGTACCAACTGGGTTCCTCACTCGCCGCCTTCGAACCTCCTGCCAATCCGCCCCCGAGTCCACAGAAGACCTTCCCGATCCGTCATCCCCAGATCCAAGCACGATGCCCTTATTTGGTAGAGAAGCCTTAGAAGAGGGCGCCACCTCCGACGGCTTAGAAGAGGAAGCCGACTTCTGTGCAGCTCCCTCACCTGAGGAACTTCCTCCGCCGGCCGCAAGATGCGGATCGCCACCGCAAAAATCGGAGCCCCCCCTCATTATATATATATGTGTATGTATATATATGTATGTATATATATATATATATATATATATATATATATATATATATATATAGTGATCTTCGGTTGTGAAAAAGGGGTTTTCGCACGGTGCGAAAAACATTTTTTTTATTTTTTTAAAATTTTTTTTCAAAAATTATTTTTTTGATGTTTAATCCATACAAATATATACCCCAAGGAAAATAATGGGTGAACCCGTTGGGCATTAGAGCACACATCCACCCGTTACAAATTTAACGGTCTCAAAACGTGCGAATTTGATGAAATGCCTTGATCGAAGGCCAAATGACATTATTTCTCAATGATTATTTTTTGAGGGGGGTATAACAACATATAATGAGGGTGGAAAAAAGAATTTTTGAAAAAAAAAATTCAAAAAAAAACTAAAAACATTTTCGCACGGTGCGAAATGTTCTCATTTGAAAATTTTCATATATATATATATACATATAGGAAAATTTTCAAATGAGAACATTTCGCACCGTGCGAAAATGTTTTTAGTTTTTTTTTGAAATTTTTTTTCAAAAATTCTTTTTTCCACCCTCATTATATGTTGTTATACCCCCCTCAAAAAATAATCATTGAGAAATAATGTCATTTGGCCTTCGATCAAGGCATTTCATCAAATTCGCACGTTTTGAGACCGTTAAATTTCTAACGGGTGGATGTGTGCTCTAATGCCCAACGGGTTCACCCATTATTTTCCCTGGGGTATATATTTGTATGGATTAAACATCAAAAAAAAATTTTGAAAAAAAAATTTTCAAAAAAATAAAAAAATGTTTTCGCACCGTGCGAAAACCCCTTTTTTCGCAACCGAAGATCACTATATATATATATATATATATATATATATATATATATATATATCTGTGTGTGTGTGTGTGTGTGTGTGTGTGTGTGTGTGTGAGAAAAATGGAGAAGAGCTGACAGCGCTGGAAATTTTTCCAGCGCTGTCCGCATTTTGGGCGAGATAAAAGTATTTTTTTTTGAAAATTTTTTTTGCAGTAGTTAGATATACGTGTTAGGAAGATCCCCACAAAATTTCAGCTCGATCCGACACCGTTTGAGCCTCCGTTCATCGATTTCAAAAACGTTACGCAAAACTGTGGACAGATTTGCGTAACGTTTTTGAAATCGATGAACGGAGGCTCAAAAGGTGTCGGATCGACCTGAAATTTTGTGGGGATCTTCCTAACACGTATATCTAACTACTGAAAAAAAAAATTTCAAAAAAAATATTTTTATCTCGTCCAAAATGCGGACAGCGCTGGAAAAATTTCCAGCGCTGTCAGCATTGGCCCATTAACCTGTATATATATATATATATATATATATATATATATATATATATATATATATATATATATATATGGAGGTTGACTAGGATCCATTCGGATGGATCAAACATGCGGATCCATCCAAGTGGAATTTAAAGTTAGACAATGTAAATTGAAAATCCGACCATTGGATGTCATCTAACATGTCTAAACTACCTCCAAACAAAATTTCAACTAATTCGGACATGTTTTGTCCATGCATCAAGTGATTGCAAAATTAGCCGATTATATAACTATTCAAAAACATCGATTTTGCAACCACTTGATGCATAGGCAAAACATGTCCGAATTAGTTGAAATTTTGTTTGGAGGTAGTTTAGACATGTTAGATGACATCCAACGATCGGATTTTCAATTTATATTGTCTAACTTTAAATTCCACTTGGATGGATCCGCATGTTTGATCCATCCGAATGGATCCTAGTCAACCTATATATATATGTGTGTGTGTGTGTGTGTGTGTGTGTGTGTGTGTGTGTGTGTGTGTGTGTGTGTGTGTGTGTGTGTGTGTGTGTGTGTCTATATATATATATATATATATATATATATATATATATATATGTATATATATATATATGTATATATATATATATGTATATATATATATATGTATATATATATATATATGTATATATATATATATATGTATATATATATATGAGAATAATGGCTATCATACGTCATATGAGAGCTTCTCTCATACGTCCTCTCACATAAAGCACCCAAGTACAATCAAGTACAAGCCCATGTGGGCTTGTACTTGGATGCTTTATGTGAGAGGGCGTATGAGAGAAGCTCTCATATGGCGTATGATACCCATTAATCCCTATATATATATATGTATATATATATATATGTATATATATATGTATATATATGGGTAAAGGGATCCTAAGGTGCCTCCTTAGATTCAATCTAAGGAGGCGCCCCCATTTCCCCACATCTCACACATTTTTTTTGAAATATTTTTTCATGTGTTTATTGTTCACCTTATGGATGATCAACATACCAAATTTCAAGGGATTTCAATACTTTTAGTCCCCATCTACCCCTTACAACTTCGTGGGTTTTTCAGCACGTTTTTATACCGTTGAAGTTGTAATGGGTAGATGGGGGCTCAAAAAGTTTTGGAATCCCTTGAAATTTGGTATGTTGATCATCCATGATGTGAACACAACCCCATGAAAAAACATTTCCAAAAAAATTGTAGAAGATGTGAGGAAATGGGGGCGCCTCCTTAGATTTCCATCTAAGGAGGCACCTTAGATCCCCTTTTTCCAATATATATATATATATATATATATATATATATATATATATATATATATATATATATATATATATGAGAGAAATGTGCCCGAGGTCGACCTCAGGCAGCAATACCTGAGCACACCCCCGCTGTTCGGGGGTTGTAAGTATTATTTTTGAAATTATTTTTGCAGTAGGTAGATATACTTGTTATGTAGCTCCCCACAAAATTTCAGGTCAATCCGACACCGTTTGGGCCTCCGTTCATCGATTTCAAAAAAGATGCACAACGCAACGTTTTTGAAATCGATGAACGGAGGCCCAAACGGTGTCAGATTGACCTAAAATTTTGTGGGGAGCTACATAACAAGTATATCTACCTACTGCAAAAAAAATTTCAAAAAAAATACTTACAAACCCCGAACATCGGGGGTGTGCTCAGGTATTGCTGCCTGAGGTCGACCTCGGGTACATTTTTGGGTGTATGCACACACACACACACACACACACACACACACACACACACACACACACACACACACACACACACACACACACACATATGTTATGAGTGAGGGAGGCCTTTGGCCTCCCCATCACTTATATCCCTCCATTAATCCCTCATTTAGTTAGGATAATGGGGACTCTTGGGATACCTTACACTTTGGTATTCCACATTGTTGAATAAATAGAGGACCATGGCCTTGTGCTATGTTACTCTTTTCTTTGAGTTCCAACACGTTATCAGCACGTGAGCTCTCGTTCCTGAGCTTCTCTTTTTATCCCCTCAAATCACGCTCACCGCACTTAGGAATCTTGGTTACTGCGATCCATTGCGGCGATTTCTGCACGTTGAAGCTCGATCCCTTGGAATCTTTGGTTGCAGCGATCCGTTGCGGCGATTTCCACGGGGCATCGGAATCGGGGATTCATTCTACGGATCTTTATTTTTATCGATCTTCCCTAGATCTTTGATGTAGAGGTAAATTTTTAGAAACCCCTAGATCATTATTTTAACATGCGCAGGTTGTTATATTTGTGAGAATTATTTTCTAAGCTAGCAATAGCTAAATATGTAGCAAGAAAATTAGCTTACAAACATAGATTTAAAGAGATTAAATCTGTGAGTTTTAGCATGTTGTTAAATCTGTTAAATATCAGTTTTAAAAGAGATTAAATGAATTTTTAATTTAATAAAAATAAAAAATAAAAATGGGGTTAGTCGAATCACCCCCACCTTGGGGGGGACCTTCGAAAATCGCCGGACCCCCGCGTTGGGGGCTTTTTGAATTCCGGCCAACCCCCTGCCCCCACCCCCTCCCCCGTCGAAGGGGGGCTTCTGATCGCCTACCTCTGAGCCGCCCCCCCTGTCGGGGGCATCCTGTATCGTCGCGCCCTCCGGGGGGATCTCCGGCAGCTCCTCCCCCCTGTCGGGGGGGTCCTCCGGTTGCGCCGCCCCCCGTCAAGGGGGCCTCATCTCGAAGGAGCTCCGCCCCCTGTCGGGGGCCGTCCTTCTGCCGGATCGTGCCGGAGCACCGAACGAGCGCTGGGGGGGCCTTCTGCCTGCGAACGGATGTGCCCCCTATCGGGGCCCTGCCAGAAGCCGGATCGCCACCCTCCCCGTCGGGGGGCCGGCCTGGAGTCGAAGCACCACCCCCCGTCGTGGCAGACTTCCTGCGCTCTGCCTCCCGGTGGGCACCTCTTGCCGGAGGAATTACAAGGGGCACTGTTTTGCCCCCTGTCACGTTTCAAAAAGTTCCCAAAAAACCAAAAAAAACAAACAAAAACTTGGGGGACGCTTTTCGACTCCTATGGCGGCTCATTTTTCCCAACCCCCTTTTCTTCCCTAAAGCTCTAATTAGGGTAAGGGGGAGAAGAGGTATGTGCCTAAACTGACGGGCCTGAAGCCCAGTAAATAACAGATTTGACATTAAAAACTGGGTATTTTTGGTTAACGGTGCTGCAGCCCGCAACCAGCCCGCGGGCCTCTGGCCTGCTTGCCATTTAATTTTAAATTCATATAATATACCCGATTAAATCCGAAAAAATTCTAAAAATTCTAGATAATTTGATGTGTTGCATTAATATTCTTTTTGGGATGTTATTTGTTTTTGGTCTATATAATATCAATACCGTCAATATCTGCATAATTTGGATTAATTAGTTTTTATTATTTAATAATTACGAAAGGTCCTGAGATCGCTCTGTCGTTAGTAATCTAACCTAACGGTGCATGATATGTCTCTACATGGCCCAAGTAATTATTAAATATTTTATATTGTGTGCGATGTTGATGTTGATACGCCTGTGATATTGCGCAATATTTTATTCATATGTTTGAATTATAAATTGCGTGGATGTTTAATAAATTAAGTTGTTTTGGATCGGCCAATTTGTCACCCTTTTTATATTCCTCGCATTTTCTTTTCCTTTTTGAGAGAAATTGTAGTGAGGATATAATTTATATAAGGCCAAAGACCGGAGTTTCTTTCCTTGAAGACGGAGGCCAAATTGCAAATTTGTAGGGACCCCTATGGGTTTCCAAGTTGTAATTTTTTCATTTTAGTCTTTTGTACTTCCTGGACTGTATAATTTTGGATTTTGGACTTTATTATTTGGTGACTGGCCGATCCACGCAACTAATTTATTAACTTCACATGAATTTTTAATATGTTTTATTGATTCATGTCATTTTAAATGCATAGATAAATGGCAAAATTGGCTAGCGTCCATTTCGAGGTCCTTGACGTAGCATGAAAGAACTACCTAAGCTGGCGAGTGGACCTGAAGTTTTACTTGCATTCAATGGCACTCCTTCACTCAATTTTGGCCCCAGTAGGGCCGAGACAACTGCTAGTAACGCCCCTGCAGTGGCCCAGCCAACTGACAGTTCTACTACCGTTGTCTCCGATATGGATACGGTGAAAGCCATTATCTATATCAGGAGACACACAGATCGGACTAGGGGTGGCAATTCGGGCCGGCCCGGTCTTATCGGGCCATGCCGGCCCGGTCCGGTTTTCTTAAAGGACTGGGCCGGCCCGGCCCGATAAGACTTCGGGCCATTCCGGAGAGGCCCGGGCACGGTCCGATAAAAATTCGGGCCGCCCGGCCCGGTCCGATAGGGTTGAATGAATTATGTATTGTGAAAATATTTTATCATAGTTTTAAACACAAACTTGTCGCACATGCTTAAAGATGCTGTGAAATGGAGCACGAAAGAAGAGGATTAAGTAGGTTGCCTAAGGTGATGTGTCCTACATTATTTTCATTTATTTGGCAAGATGAAGTAACATGTTTGGTGGTTCTTTGTCTCTTCTAGGAAACTGAGATCGACCCCCAAGATCCGAAGACATCAAAGTTGGCGCTGGCGGGAAGTTGTTATAATTTATGATATTTGGACCTTGATATGATAAGATTCATGACATTGGACTCAATGCCTTAAATGAATGCACATTACCGAAATCCGCTTTAGATCAGTGTGTGGTCAAATTGAAGTTGGACGATCAAATGCTTTTCGTGCCGTGCCGTGCCGCCCATGGGCTGAAAAGCTTGGCCCGGGTCCGGTCCGAAAATGAACCGGACCGGGCCGGCCCGGTCCGATAAGGATTTCGGGCCAAAATTATTGGCCCAAGCACGGTCTTATCGTGCCGGGCCCGTGCCGGGCTATCGTGCCGGGCCGAAAATTGCCACCCCTAGATCGGACCTTAAAGGCCAAATACTTAACAGTAGAAGACCCTCTTGAGTTGTGGACATCACTGGAGGCACGTTTTAGGCATCAAATTGATGTCATACTGACACGTGCCAGTTATGAGTGGGAAAATCTCCGTCTTCAAGACTATAAGTCAGTTGCTGAGTACAACTCAGCACTTCATAATATCACCTCACGCCTGAAGTTGTGTGGTGAAGAAGTCTCGGAGCATCACATGTTGGAAAATACATTTACCTCATTCCACGAGAAAGAGGCAATCATCATGCAACAGTACCGTGAATGCAACTTCACGAAGTTCTTTGATTTGCTCTCTTGCCTTCTTAGGGCAAAGCAGAATAGAGACTTACTACTTGCCACTCATAATCTGTGCCCTGCTGGTGCTGCCCCTCTCCCTGAAGCCCACCATGTTTCTCTCTAGAACTGGAAAAACAAGAAGGCTAGAAATAACAAAGGGAAAGCTACAATGAAGCCAGCAAGAGCACCACCCCAGAAAAACAATAACAATGGGAAGAAAAACTTCACATGGAAGCGTAAGAACACTGGTCAAGTGCCAATTCCAAAGAAGAACTGGGAGGACAAATGTCATTGATGTGGCATGACTGGACATTGGTCCAGAAACTTTCGCACTCCTCGCCACCTCCAGGACCTGTATCAGGCGAGCCTAAAGACTCCCCCTGAAACAAACCTGGCGGATATTCAAGCTCCAACCAAGTTCACTACACAAGACTTCGAAAATGATGATCTGCTCGATTAAGCCTTATCTTCTATTTTTCTATGCATTTAAAATAAATGTAGCTTCATCTGTAGTTTGCTTTGAATGAACTTTAATTTGAATGTCAATTTTCATCACTCAAATAAATTTCCACTTTGCATTAATATAGATGAAGTGTGATATATTGTGGACAGTGCATCGATGCACTGGTGAAGCATTAAAATTGCTCCCACATACAACGAGACTAAAAGATGCATATTTCTCTCCTAAATCATAGAGTAATCTCCCAGGTTTCAAGTATATTTCGTTTAAACGAAAACAACTTGGAAACTATGTATAATAAATAGTGAATTGTTATAAACGGGTTTTTGGAGGCCCATCTGTGTATTGGGTATCCACCCATTATGTAACCCTATTATTATAAATATAGGGCTACGAGGTTCCGTAGCCGCCAAGTTTACAACATGTTATCAGCACGCTCGAAGCTGAGCCGAACCTCTGCCGACAGACGAACGCGACGCGAACGAGCTTCCTTCACCAAACGTCGCTAGATCCGGCGGGTAGGATCTAGAGGTATCCTTCATCCCCTAGATCTAAATTTTCATGCGCATGATAATGAATCTGTGATATACTTTAACTTAGATTTATCTCTGTTGCTTAGATCTAAATGAAAAATCACATTTTTAATATTTATCTCTTTTCAAAAAAGAGTTTTTATATAATTTTTGGATGAAAAATCAAATTTTTACGATAAAAACGCCGTTTTGAAGATCAAAAATAGATTTTTTTTCCCCGTAAAAATCGGATTTTTATCATCTTCTTCCCCAAAAACCATTAAACCATAGGGGGATTCTTCTTAGCCACGCGGCCGGAAGCCGCCACGCGAAACCCTCCTCGATTCACGCCGTCGCAGCCGCTCACAGCGGCGGCACCCGCCACCGCCCATAGCGGCGGCTGCACCCGCCGCCTGAAGCGACGTGCGGATCAGCCGCCCGTGACGGCGGGCGAAACCCCCGCCCGCAGTAGTGGCTGCCCCCCGCCGCCTGAAGCGGCGGGCGAATCAGCCGCCCGAAGCGGCGGGCGGATCAGCCGCCCACGACGACGGGTGGAATCCCTGCCCGCAGCGGCGGCTGCCCCTGCCACCCGAAGCGGCGGACGGATCAGCCACCCGCGACGGCGGGCAGATCAGCCGCCCGCGACGGCGGCTGCCCCCGTCGCCCGAAGCGACGGGCGGATCAGCCGCTCGCCGCGACGACGGGCGGAACTGCCGCCTGCAGATGGCGAGTAACACCCGCCGCCTGCAGCGGCAGGCCCCTGCCGTCGCCAGCAGCGACGGACGGGTCCCGCCGCCAGCAACGGCACCCCCCATGTGCGCGCGCGTGTCCGAAACCCTAGCAGTCGGATGCAGCCACACACGCGCCCGAAACCCTAATAGGGTGCACGGGATCGCACGGCAGATCGAACCTAAACACCCTAACTAGGGTTTGACCAATTTCATTTCCGAAATATTTTTCAGATTTAATTACGATTTCTTTTTCGTTAAAAATCTGGAAAAATTACACGTTTTTAATTCATCGCATTTTTCGTTGGATTATCTGATTATCATACGTTTAATAATTAGGAAGATCCTCCGACCGCTCTGCCGTTAGTCAACTAACCTAACGGTGTATGACGTTGCCCAGTGGTCCAATAATTATTAAACGAAAATATTTTCATTTCCACTATAAAAATGCCTATGATATATTAAATGCCTGTAGCAAAACAATATGTCTGCGATGAGATTATTTAATGCCTGCAGCATATAAATAGCATGTGTATACATCATGCTTGTTTCAATTCAGGTTAATTGAGCATAACTTTTTAGTTTACAAGCTTTATATTATATATATGATGGGCTCATGATATGACAATATTTTATGACAACAAACCAATCATGTTTTCAAAAAATTTAACATCATATCCACTTTGACAAAATGAACCTGATGTTCAAAATCAAATCAAAAGTCAACACCCTTTCACCTTAATAAAAATTAACAAATACGATGGATTATGCGAAAACCATGTATGCGATTTCTTTTAGAGATACGCATTTTGCAGTAAAATAGATCTCTCAGACCTATGGTTTGTAAAAACCAATATTGACACCAGCAGTTGTCATAACACCGCTACACTCTTTTAGAGTAATCTCATTCTACAAGGTATAATTCTTGAATCTAGCCTTATTTTTTTAAGCGTACGCCCGAAGTCGTGGCTTAATAGATAAGTGAGAAATTATAAATTTTCGTACCTACGTAATTGTTTCCCCTAGAGCATGATTCTATATCCACACAATACTTGAATGACTCAATAAAAAATGGCCTGAAGACCATACTTGAGTTTTCAAATAGACTTTTAAAAGTCTCTCATAAACTGGAAAAGTGGAAATATAGAAACTAACTCATTTCTCTTGTATATGTCTACTTCGTAAGACCAATATTCATTCTTCCTTATAAACGACAATAAGGAAGACTAGAAACAGTGGAAGTCTTGAATAAAATGAGAAAGGGACGATATGATATACATCGACATGGAGTATGCAATGGCAATCAAATATCATACCATAAGTTCTGACAAGACCCATAATGCTTTTTGCAATATGAATGGGCATTAACCTTTGCCATATAAAAATATATACATATCTAGTCTAAACGACGAAAGTCAAATTGACCATATGTATATTTAGCAACTCCCCGAGGATAAATAAACTTTGAAAACAAATTTGATCTGTTGTCATAACATAAGCCTAAAATGAGCACAATTGTAGACGCATGTTTTCTAGAGTACACATCATACTATGAAACTTGTTGCTATAACATAATTATCAGTAGTATTCGCTTGCAGTATATATGTGCTTTTTACGCATTTTATTTTACTGTGAATGATTTGTTATTATGAATACTCCTAAATTGAGGATGTCATTGACTCTCTTCATTTCCTCAAACGAAATTAAGATGATATACTATCATCATTATAAGAATGAGACCTTTAGGCCTCTTGAGAGTATTTGAGGGATAAAAGTGGACTCACAGTCCATACATATGGCTGATGATGTACCTTAGTGTACTCATCCATATATCCTCTTAAAATGTTCATAATCAAAACCTTGTTATCCAACCGCAGTCCAAATTATTATTAATCACAGCGGACATATTACCTTACTGGGATATTGGTTGGGCTTTTACTTACCCTCATACCACCCTAAAAAATGCCGTAGTGGAACTTATTCATCGGGATTAACCATCCTGAATGAATATATTCCGAGATCCCCAAACGGGGGAAGCATTACTGCACATCTTATAGATGGAGCCTTGACGGGTTCATATCCCCAGTTCTATGCTCAACTTCGTCGAAGTCGAGCTTATTGCGGATTTTTTTTGGATAACGCTGGGAATCAATTATATTAAACAACTGGAAGAAAATTGAACACCCTGAAGTTTGTCTTCACACCCAGAAATGGGTTATATGTAAATCATTAAAATTATTTAAACGGATTACTCATCCATTAAAATTCAGTTGTAGGTGACCAAGCGGGAACATGCAATTACAATGCAAACCATCAAAACGCCTCCTTAGAACCTATTTATATGAGCCTGATCACCTCATATAATCAGTTTCCGACAACCCCTAACGGGGAAGCATTTAGAGCACATCTTATCGATGGAGCCATGATAAGTATACATCCCCATATCACCACTATGGACCATCAGAACACAGAACTATTTATCGGAAGTAATTACCCCAGATAAATTGATTCTGAGCACTCTGAACAGGGGAAGCATTTAAAATCACTTCTCCTAAGATGTGCATTGATGGGCCCTCTTTTAAAGATTTGATGTGCTCCTGAAGATCCTTCATAACCTTAATTTCCCAGTATTAGGTTTAATAAAAATACTATAATCATCCATGAGCCTGAAGCTCAATTTGACCATTTAAAATATTAATACATATGATCTAATTATCATGAATTGTGATGAGATCCTGAAGATCCACACTCATGAAACTGTTAAACAGTTATCAGACATAGCTACTGACAATATAAAAATTGTCAAATTCACACATCCCTGCTACTAAAAATCCAGCTAGGATTGACATACCAAATATAATGCATGCAATCCACCAGTAGCAGAAGTGGATATCCTTAATGGATGAGAGGACATACCACGAGGCTCCAAAGCGAGAAATAACTCCTGGAGACCCTAAAACAATACCACCACAGGAAAGTGAGCTCATCTCCATAACCACTCCCCTTCCAGAACCTCCAGAAGGGATGAATCTGGAATAAATTGAATAATGTACGTACATGAAGAGGTATTTGGATAATACACACTTGTCGACAATTACTAACATTTTATTTTGCCAATGGATATTGTTCCCAATCTCCGTTTCCTGAAGCAAACGCAGAAATTTTGGCCAGATTATGTGGAACGAGGCAATAATAAGTTGAGCTGGACTCACTTATGAAATGTGAAGTATTTGGACCTGAAGTCCAGATATCAAAAGATATCAAACCTGTGGGTTACCGAGTATTGTATAAATAAAATCGTATGCTATAAGCAAAACACTATAGCTTAGAGGTTTATTTCGCAGAAACCAGGAAGTAACTATGTAAGATGAGCTTAACTCACTTACAAAATTATTTAAACTGATGCATCATGCTACCTGGTCATGGTTGCGGAAACCATGCGATTAACAAAGAAAATTTTAGGATATGTTGTTATGGATGATGTGACAACATACCCTTACGGATTACCATCCTGAAGATGAAACTATCATCCTGAAGATGAATTATCATCCTGAAGATGAAACTATCATTCTGAAGATGAATAAGCATCCTGAGATGAATTATCATCCTGAAGATGAAACTATCATCCCGAAGATGAAACCCTCATCCAGCAGATGAATAATCATCCAGAAGATGAAATTATCATCCAGAAGATGAAGAAACATAGATAATTGCAATCCACTAAATACACCTACTAGTTGTATGGATGCACATTAAGACCCCTTCCGTTTGCTAGATGAGGGGAAGGATATCCTAGGTCCTGAAGTGCCTTACTCAAGTATCTTTTGTACACTCCTTTATCTGGTAGTAAACCCTTTATCCAGATACAGTGCAGCGCCTGCAGCGCACCACTGGACCATAGATATGTAGCTTCTGCGCTACCTCCAAGGGTTAAGGATCATCCAACATGTTAAATGTATTTGCAGATACAGGTTTCAGATCATCACGATGACACAATAAAGGAACGACCAACTCCTAGAGACCAGCAAAGCATGCTTCCAAGGCAACATCAATCCCACCATCCTGAGAGGCTCATCGATCCAAGAAGCAAATCATAAGTACGCACAGCCAGGTCCTGCAATACCTCGCAGACACAGTGACGACTGGGTCAGTGATGTGGTGCTACCTACCGAGTATGCAGACCACTCCTCTTCAGAAGAGATCCTTCAGATTTAGTAGCTGCCATAGATGAGCGATACCTGTATAGATGAGCGATGTCTTGTATAGATGAGCGATGCCTTGTACTTTGTACTTATTTTCGGAACAGTGTAAGAGATTGATGTATAGTTTGCCTAGGAGATTTGCAAGCCTGCAGCTTGTACCGATCATGGGGAGTCAAATGTAGTGTTGTACTCTTTTTCCTTGGCTATTGGTTTTTCCCACTGGGTTTTCCATAGCTAAAGGTTTTAACGAGGCAACCTCATTGACTCTGGATCCAGAAGTATCCACCCCATAAATACTTTCACTAATAAGGGGAAGTTATGGGAAACTGTACTCTTTTTCCTTGGCTATTGGTTTTTCCCACTGGATTTTCCATAGCTAAAGGTTTTAACGAGGCAGTAACCCCTAACTTAGGATCCAGAAGTATCCACCTCTGATGATATCCATCGACCAGGGGAAGTTATAGAGACTTGTACTCTTTCCCATCTACCATTGGTTTTTCCCATTGGGTTTTCCATGGCAAAGGTTTTGACGAGGCAAGAACTATTAACTTAGGATCCAGAAGTATCCATACCCCCATAGTCAGATAAGCTCTATGAACCCTGAAGCGCTCATATACGGCTTACAACAATGGATGGATAAGGGGAAGTGTTATAAACGGGCTTTTGGAGGCTCATCTGTGTATTGGGTATCCACCTATTATGTAACCCTATTACTATAAATATAGGGCTACGGGGTTCCGTAGCCGCCAAGTTAACAACATGAATATCTTTATGTAACTCGTCAAGAGGATGGCCAGAAGACCATCTACGCACAATTCGTTGGACCCCCGTCGGGTCCCTATCATTACAGATATTCATCCTATATAAAGCCAACTTGACTGAGCATCAGAATGCCTTTCATTGCCAGAGTTTTCAACTCTGGCATAATAGACTTGGTCATCCTGGATCAGCGATGATGGACGCATCATCAAATGAATCCCTTGGAGAACCTGACGATTCTTCAAAAGGTTGAGTTTCCTTGTCCCCCTTGTCATAAGAAAAAACTTATAGATAGACCTTCCCTCCTGAAAGTGAGATTAGAGTCTCCTGGCTTCATTAAGAGAATACATGGTGACCTTTACGGGCCTATTTACCCCGCAAATGGCCCATTTCGGTACTTCATTGTACTGATAGATGCATCTACTAGATGATCTTATATGTGCCTTTTTGTCCACCCGCAACCTAGCTTTCTCAAAAGATGATAATATGGGTGAATTCACTACAAATGTCTTTCAAGACTACTATCAAGCAACTGACATTGAAATTGAACATCATGTAACATGTTCATACTCAGAATGAGTTATCAGAGTCTCTGATAAAGAGACTCCAATGGATTTCACGTCCATTGTTAAATCCCAATTGCATGTGGATGTTTAGGGATACTCCATACTGCATTCCGCATCGCTTATCACGATACGGCCCTCTTGTGGCCATATCTTATTGTTGATGCCGCTTGCTTATGGTTCACAACAAAACATATCTCAGTTGAGAGTGTTTGGATGTGCTAATATATATACCAATATCTTCACTTCAGATGACCAAAATGGGTCCTCATTAAAACTAGTTATCTTTATATGGTTTGATTCGCCAAGTATTATTAGATACCTAGAACCCCTGACAAGCGATGCATTAAAGGCACTTCTTGATAGCTGTGAATTTAATGAGCAATGTCTCATTAAAATAGGCACGCAGTCTAAAAAGCCTGAAGCTTTTGAGACCATATCATGTGATACAAAAGTCCTAATCTCATTATGATCCGCATAACTTTTTCTGTGTGAAGATGAGATCTTGAAGATCCTTCACATTCAGACTAAAATACATCAATTACCAACACGCCAGCTAGGATTGACATCCCCAAAGATGGATGCAATCCACCGGCAGCATAATTTACTGTACCTCAATTGAAAAGAGGATGCCCGGCAGGTTCAAAAGATAAAGTTCCTTGAAAGAGGAAGATTCCTGGAGATATTAAAATGATCCCTCCGCAGGATGCTTAGCTCAGACCAGCGACCTGTCCCCTCTTGAGTTTCCCTGTAGAGGAAACAATAGGAGAAACATCATTATATTACGTACGTGCTGGAGAGGTACTGGACAGATATAGTGTAATGCCCTACGTAGCTACTGCACAAGTACTAAGGGGGGGTGAATAGTACTTTAAATAATTAAGAAGATAATTCCTAACTATCTTGCAAACTCAAACAACAATGCAAAAATGCGGAAATATAAATATTGACAACAAAGAAATCAATCGCAAACTAGCAATTTAACGGGTTCGGATCCAACCAAGTCTCCCCGACTTGTTCCCGGTGATCCTACGTCCCAACCACCCGGATCCCATCCGGATACTTGAGTTAGAAACTTCTAACTCAAATTTGCACTATGAAATTCTTGTAAAAAACCTCTACAAAGTCAAATCATACACAAAAGAAATTGTGACTCCCACAACCCAGGATCACAAACAAACTCTCACAACCGAGAGTAAAACACTTACAATATGAAAGTAAATGAAATACGAACTTACCGACAAAATCCTATGCCTTGAGTAAAACTTACGATTTAGGGCAAATGAGGATTTTGGGGAAGATGAAGGCACCAAATCCTAGCTCCAAGATATTGACCAGCAATGGAGTCCTAGGTGGATGTTGGTGACCTTGGATCAAGCTCTTGGCTTGGAAGGCTCACAATCAATGAATCTCTCTTTTGAAATAAGAGTGAGGGAGAGATTCAAGAATGAAATGAATGAGCTTTGAATGAGAATGAATGCTTCTCTTTGATTCTCTAAACTTCAATAAATATCAGCCTTGAATGCTAAGAATGCAGCACTCCAAGTATATATAGGATAGAGGAAAGAGAGAGCAAAATTCGTGGCATTTAATGATCCAACGGCTCTATTCTGAAGCAAACTAGTCGGTCAAAGAAGGATCACTGACCGACTAGTTTATCAACTAGTCGGTCGATCAATCAACATGAACCGACTAAGAGGTGAACAGTCAAATAGATGAAGTTCAGACTTAAAGAACTAGTCGGTCCAAGAAGACTTGTCAACCGACTAGTTTCACAACTAGTCTGTCGGTGAGTGAACTTAGACCGACTAAGAGATAAAACAAATAGTCTGAGTACAAGTTGAATTAGTCGGTCCAAGAACAAAGTCTAACCGACTAGTTCATCAACTAGTCGGTCGACAAATGTTCTTTGACCGACTAACAATAAACAATAACTTGGGCTGTACAGTAGAAGCTCAACTAGTCGGTCTAAGAAGGATTCCTAACCGACTAGTTTCACAACTAGTCGGTCGGTGAACCTTCTCTGACCGACTAACTGTAAACAGTAAGTGAGCTGGAATTGAAGGAGGCAAACTAGTCGGTTCAAGAAGCTTTGCCGACCGACTAGATCACCATCTAGTCGGTTGGTTCTTCTTCTTGAACCAACTAACATGCACAAGAAGTCACGAATCGAAGCGCGAAGCTTCGAGAAAGTTTGTATGGACTTCTACTCTAAGATATGAGCGTTATGAAGATTAAAACGTAAGACCTACTCAAGGCTTAACATTCTACGTAACGAAGCTAAAAGACTATAAATAAAACTTGACGAACCGTCTTCGAAAGCTTCGATCCGAATCTTCACGACTTCAATAATGGTCCTTGAGCTTCAACGAAGCTTTAGGCACACGTTCACGTGCTTTGAGAAGTCTCGAGACGTCGCTTTGGATGTTCATATAAATTTGGCGACGATCCCCATAACTGCGCTCACAAAGAGTTAGTTCACGATATATTTATGTTTGTTCATCATCCAAAACCAAATCCAGGGAATCAATACTCAACATATAGCACAGTCGTCGTCGTCGATTTTGCGTTTGCTATTTCCGTTCACGTCGCTGAATACGACGATGACGTCAATCCACTTTTCTATAGTGTAAACGCATAGATTGGCCAAAGTGGGACGAGGCAATAAGAGTAGAGATAGACTCACTCTTGAAACACAAAGTCTTTGGACCAGTAGTCCAAACACTTGAATGTGTAAAACCTGTGGAATATAAGTTGATTTTCATAAGAAAAAGAAATGAAGGAAATGCGATCATTTTCCTATTTCATACTAAGCCTAACCGTCTCTGGAAATACCAAGAAATGCATCTCATGGACGTTGTGACTGCATATCTATACAGCAATATAGATATAGAGATCTATATGAAACTTCTAGAAGGGTATACTCTACCCCCAGAGATGAAAGAGAGACGTAGGAACGTCTTCTCTATAAAGGCCTCTAAGATCATAATATGATCTTAAGCAATCAAGAAAAATGTGGTATAATAGACTTATCGAATTCCTTGCAGAACAAGGATTCACTAAAAATGAAGTCTGCCCGTGTATCCTTATCAAAAGAACCAGGACTTGATTTGTAATAGTCGTCGTATCTGTGGACGACTTAAATCTAATAGAATCTCCTGCAGAGACCATTGAGATATCTGATAGCCTTAAGCATACATTCGTAATGAAATAGTGAAATACCTGGAATAACAAGGTATTGTCTCGGCTTACAGATTAAACACTTTCGTGGTGGAATCATTTTATACCTATCATATTCTTCATACATCGGGAGTTTATGAAGAAAGATGTCCATTTGCTATCTATTAAAAATGGATGCTTATTTATGATGCCTTCCAGCCGCTGGAAGAGGGGGAGGACATCATAGGTCCTGAAGAGCCTATCTCTAGTGTACTACTTACACTCTTTTATCTGGCCAACTGCACGTGTCTCTAACAGAACGTCTGCAGTAAAGCCGTTAGCCAGATACAGTGCTGCCCTGTAGAGCACAATTGGACCAAGGATAAGCTGCTTCTGTGCAACTTCTAAGGGTCAAGGATCATCATCCAAGGAATATATATCGCATATGCAGGTTTACCGATCATCGCGATGACTAATCACAAATGTCCAGCCACCTCCTAAAGATCTGCACATCATTATCCAAAGTCTACATCTTCTGACAAGCTCATCATCCAAGAAGCAAGTCTAGAGTACGCTCAGCCAGGTCCAACAGTACCATGTAGACACAGTGATACGTGTAGTCATCTACCAACTTCGAAGAACGTACCACTCCAGAGCGACACTATTTTCCAGTAGCCGCTAGATATGAGTGAAACTTGTATAGATGAGTGATGATAGTAACATGATGGATGTATAGTGGAATAGGAAATGATTGTATAGATACATAGGAGATCTACAAGCCTGAAGCTTGTACAGATCAGGGGGAGTTGATCGTAGAGTTGTACTCTTTTCCCTTAGCTATGGGTTTTCACATGGGTTTTCCATAGT
>CM061141.1:261338190-261422191 GCA_030789695.1 Scilla litardierei
TGTGGAGGGTCCAGTGGCAAAAATGTAAAAACCGGGGTTGTATTTGCAAAATTCCCCACATCCTCTCTTATCCTTCAAAATCTCATCCCTTATCCAATTTCTCTCATCACTTATCCAATTTCTCTTGTCCAAATTCTCTTATCTAATTTCTCTTGTCCAATTTCTCTTATCTAATTTCTCTTGATAACATCCCTATTTTATAGAATAGATGTATATACTCTTGTCCAAATTCTCTTATCCAATTTATCTTGTCCATATTCTCTTATTCAATTTCTTTGATAACCTCCCTATTTTATAGAGTAGATATGTATGTATGTATGTATATGTATATATGTATATGTATACTCTTGTTCAAATTCTCTTATCCAATTTTTCTTGTCCAATTTCTCTTGATACCATCCCTATTTTATAGAATCGATGTATATGTATGTATGTATATGTATATATGTATGTTTATATATGTATGTATATACTCATGTCCAAATTCTTTTATCCAATTTCTCTTGTCCAATTCCTCTTATCCAATTTCTCTTGATAACCTCCCTATTTTATAAAATAGATGTATGTATATGTATACTCTTGTCCAAATTCTCTTGTCCAATTTCTTTTGTCCAATTTCTCTTATCCAATTTCTCTTGATACCATCCCTATTTTATAGAATAGATACCCAAATTCTCTTATCAAATTTCTCATGGCCAAATTCTCTTATCCAATTTATCTTGATGCTGTCCCTCTTTTATATAATAGATGTATATACTCTTGTACAAATTCTCTTGTCCAAATTCTCTTGTCCAATTTCTCTTATCCAATTTCTCTTGATAACATCCCTATTTTATAGAATAGATGTATGTATATGTATATATGTATATGTATACTCTTGTCCAAATTCTCTTATCCAATTTCTTTTGTCCAATTTCTCTTATCCAATTTCTCTTGATAGCAAATAACCCATAAACACATGCACGTGGACTGGGAAAAACGGTCGGAAAGGGGGGGGGAAGAATAAAAAGTGTGGGTGCGTGTGGGGGGGAGGGTCCAGGGGCAAAAATGTAAAAACCGGGGTTGTATGTGCAAAATTCCCCACCTCCTCTCTTATCCCTCAAAATCTCATCTTTTATCCAATTTATCCTGTCCAAATTCTCTTATTTGTTAGAAGAGCATTGGAGAAAATCAACCCTGGCAAATAGCCATGGTACTATATTTATAAAGATCTCATATTGAGTTGGGAGTCCAAGGGTCTCCCCACTAACTTAGTGGGGAGTAATGGAGAGTGATGAGGGGAGGGAGGCCAAAGGCCTCCCTCAACTCACAACACTCCCCCTCATTTCTCCATTACCTTGGGTTAAGCATATGAATACTTCAGGATTCAATATGCTAATTGGGTGGATACTTCTGGATCCAGAGCCGCTGTGGTTGCCTCGTTAAAACCTTAGCTATGGAAAACCCAGTGGGAAAAACCAGCAGCTTAAGGGAAAAGAGTACAACTATCGAGGGACTCCCCCTGATCTGTACAAGCTTCAGGCTTGCAGATCTCCTATGTATCTATACAATCATCTCCTATTCATCTATACATCCATCATGTTCTGAAAGAAAATACCATTATCACTCATCTATACAAGTTTCACTTATCTAGCGGCTATTGGAAGGCAGAGTCGCTCTGGAGTCCAATGCTCTTCGAAGTTGGTAGATGACTCCACTAAAGTATTCTTTGAATCAGTCTTCGGTGTGTATGTAAGGTACTGCTAGACCTGGCTGAGCGTTTTCAATACTTGCTTCTTGGATGAGGAGCTTCTCCGAAGATGTAGACATTGGATGATGATGTGTATATATTTAGGAGGTGGCCGGTCTATTGTGTTTCAGTCATTGCTATGATCTTTAAACCTGCATATGCAATATATATTCCTTGACCCTTGAAAGTTGCACAGAAGCAGCTTATCCTTGGTCTAGTGTTGCTCTCCAGGACAACACTGTATCTGGTTAACAACTTTACTGGAGACGTTCTATCAAAGATACGTGCAGTTGGCCAGATAATACACTAGAGCTAGGCTCTTCGGGACCTAGGATGTCCTCCCCCTCTTCCAGCTACTGGAAGTTGTCATAAATAAGCATCCATTTTTAATAGGTTGCAAAAGGACATCATTCTTCATAAACCCAGGTGTATGAAGAATATGATAGGGTTCCACCACGAAGGTGTTTAATATGTAAGCCGAGACATCTTCGGCATGATTAATAATAGTTCATCTTCAGGATGATTAATGTCATCTTCAGGATGATAATTCATCTCCAGGATGATAGTTCATCTTCAGAATGATTAATTGCATCTTCAGGATAATGGTTCATCTCCAGGATGATTAATGCCATCTTCAGGATGATGATTCATCTCCAGGATGATAGTTCATCTTCAGGATGATTAATGTCATCTTCAGGATGATGATTCATCTCCAGGATGATAGTTCATCTTCAGGATGATTAATGTCATCTCCAGGATGATAGTTCATCTTCAGGATGATTAATGTCATCTTCAGGATTATGATTCATCTCCAGGATGATAGTTCATCTTCGGGATGATTAATGTCATCTTCAAGATGATGGTTCATCTCCAGGATGATAGTTCATCTTCAGGATGATTAATGTCATCTTCAGGATGATAGTTATACCTAGGTGCAAATATAACAAATCCTGTCAACGATATTTCGAAAAAGATACAAGGGCAGAATATTTCTTAAGATCAACTAATGATCTTTGTAGCCTTTATGGAGAAGACGTTTCTACGTTTCTCTTTCATCTCTGGGGGTAGAGTATACCCTTCTGGAAGTTTTATATAGATCTCTATATCTATATTGCCATATATATGCAGTCACAACGTCCATGAGCTGCATGTATTGGCTTTTGCAGAGAAGTGTAGGCTTAGTAGGAAAATGATCGCATTTCCTTCATTTCAATTTCTTTATGAAATCCGAATTATATTCCACAGGTTTTTACACATTCAGGTGAATGGACTACTGGTCCAAAGACTTTGCTTTTCAAGAGTGAGTCCAGCTCTACTCTTATTGCCTCGTCCCACTTTGGCCATTCTATGCGTTTACGCAATAGAAAAGTGGGTAGACGTCATCGTCGTATTCAGCGACGTGAATGGCAATAGCGAAAGCAAAACCGTCGTCGACGACTGTGCTATATCTGTCCAGTACCTATCCAGTACGTACGTAATATAATGATGTTTCTCCTGTTGTTTCCTCTGCAGGAGAAATTAGGAGGGGATAGGTTACTGGTCTGAGCTCAGCATCCTGTGGTTGGATCAATTTTATATATCCAGGAATCTTCCTAATGAGGAAATTTATATTTTGAACCTGGCAAGCGTCCTCTTTTCAAATGAGGTACAGCCAATTCTGCTGCCGGTGGATTGCATCCATCTATGGGAATGTCAATCCTAGCTGGCGTGTTGGCAGCAGGGACGTGTGAACGAACAATCTTCTGGTTGTCCGCAATTTTATCCGTCAATTGATGTACTTTAGTCTGAATGTGAAGGATCTTCTGGATCTCATCGTCACACAGAAAAAGTATGCGGATCATAACGAGATGAGGACTTATGTGTCCCATGATATGGTCTCAGAAGCTTCAGGCTTTTTTAGACTGCGTGCCTATTTCAATGAGATTTTTCTCATCAAATTCATATTTATCAAGACTTGGTGGTAAACCATAAGCAAGTAGCATCAGTAATAAGATATGGCAACAAGCGGGCCGTATCGTGATAAGCAATGCTGAATGCAGTGTGATGGTCCCTAAACATCAACAGGGAAATGCGATTTTACAATGGACTTGAAATCCATTGGAGTCTCTTTACCAGAGACTCTGCTAACCCGTTATGAGTTTGAACATGCTGCAGGATGTTCAATTTTAATGCCAGTTGCTTGGCAGAAGTCTTGAATGATATGTGTAGTAAATTCACCCACATTATAAGCTTTTCAGAAAGCTAGGTTGCGAGCGAATATAAAGGCACATTAAAGACCATCTAGTAGATGCATATATCAGTACAATGATGAAGTACCGAAAATGGGCCATTTGTGGGGTGAATAGGCCCGCAAAAGGTCACCAAGTATTCTCTCAATGATGCCAGGAGACTCTAAACCCACTTTCAGGAGGGAAGGTCTCTCTATTAGTTTTCCCTTATGACAAAGGGGGACAAGGAAACTAAACCTTTTGAAGAATCTTCAGGTTCTCCAATGGATTCATTTGATGATGCGTCCATCATCTCTGATCCAGGATGACCAAGTCCATTTGGACAGAGTTAAAAACTATGGCAAAGAAAGGCACTTCTGGTGCTCAGTCGAGTTGGCTTTCTATAGGTTGAATATCTGTAATTATAGGGGCCCGACGGGGGTCCAATGAAATCGTAAGTAGATGGTCTTCTGGCCATTCTCTTGACGAGTTACATATTGATATTCAATATATATTATCCAAAATTTTCAAGTTGTTTTCTTTAAAAGAAATATCCTTGAAAATTGGAGATTTCCTATATGTTTATAAGGAGAATTTACATCTTATAGTCTCGTTGTATGTGGGAGCAATATCAATGCTACACTAGTGCAACGAGGCACTGTCCACAATATTCCATACTTCATCTATAAGTAAAACGAATTTTTATTTAATTCAATGAAAAAGACATAAAAGTTTGTACTAAAGCAAATTAAAGATGAAGCAACATAGAATTCTAAATGCATAAATAAAGGATGAAGCTTAATCGAGCAGGTCGTCGTTCTCGAAGTCTTTTGCAGTAAACATTGTTGGCGGTTAAATAGCCGCCAAGTTTGTTTCAGGTAGAGACTTCTGGCTCGCCTGGTATAGATCCTGGAGGTGACAAGGAATGCGGCAGTTTCTGGACCAATGGCCAGTCATGCCGCATCTATGGCATATATCCTCCCAGTTCTTCTTAGGAAGTGACACTGGCTCGGTGTTCTTTCGCTTCCATGTGAAGTTGCGCTTTCCCTTATTATTTTTGTTTGGCTGTGGAGCTGCACCTTTTGGTTGCTTCATTACAGCTTTCCCTTTGTTGTTTTTAGCCTTCCTTTTGTTTTTCCACTTCTAGGGAGAAACGTGGTGGGCTTCAGGGATAGAGGCAGTGCCGGATGGACGTAAATTGTGAGCGGCGAGCAGTAAGTCTCGATTCTGCTCTGTCCTAAGTAGGCATGAGATCAGATCAGAGAATTTCGTGAAGTTGCGTTCACGATACTGCTGCATGAGGATTGCATCTTTCTCGTGAAACGAGGTAAATGTCTTTTCCAACATGCTATGTTCTGTCATTTCTTCACCGCACAACTTCAGGCGTGAGGTGATGTTATAAAGTGCAGAATTATACTCAGCGACGGACTTATAGTCCTGAAGTCTGAGGTTTTCCCACTCATAACTGGCACGCGGTAATATTACATCAATTTGATGTTTATACCGTGCTTCTAGCGCTGTCCACAGCTCCATTGGGTTCTCTACCGTTAGGTATTCGGCCTTTAAGGTCCGATCTATATGTTTCCTAATGTAGATTATGGCTTTCGCCTTATCCACAACGGAGACAGTGGTAGAAGTGCTACTGCTAGATGTAGCAGAAGCATCAGCCGCTGCTGGGGCCGATGAAGGAGCCAAAATGGAGCCAAGGAGGGCCATCGAACGCAAGTGGAACTTCAGGTCCACTCGTCAACTCAGGTAATTTTTTCCTGCAGAGTCAAGGACTTCGAAATCGAAGCTTGCCAATTTTGCCATTTATCTACGCAATTTAAAATAAGCATGAATTAATTAAAATAAAAATTCACGCATAAATAATAAAATAAGCAAAAATGTGGGGATCGGCCAGATACCCAAAAATGTACAAAGTCCAAAGTCCGAATATACAGTCCATAAAGAAAAGAAAAATACAATTTGGAAACCCAGAATGGGTCCCTTTTTTTTCAATTTTACGCCTCCGTCTTCAATTTGTCGGTACACCGGTCTTTGGCAAAAAGACATATAATCCTCACTTACAAATTCTCTCAAAAAAGAAAATTAAATTGCAAGGAATTTAAAAAGGGTATCAAATTGGGCGATCCCAAAAATCACATTTTAGCTTATATAAACATCCATGCAGTTTATAAATGCTACAGGCACAACATAAACAACCACGTATGTATATAACACATGCATATATTAAATGGAAAAATAGGCTTTAAAATATAATAATCTCTTGGACCACAGGGAGACGTCATACACCGTTAGGTTAGTTTACTAACGGCAGAGCGGTCGCAGGATCCTTAAGATGATTATATGTTGAAAAAAAATCCTAATATTCCATAATTTAATAATAATGCAATATTGTTATAATTTTAGCAATATGAAAGACTGGGGACAGGCCCATGACAAGGAATTAAAAATAATTAATAGTTTGAATGTGGCCGCATGCCCAAAAATATTAACTATTGTAATATTTCATTTATATTTGGGCTGCAAGCCCATTTGCCCAAAATTAACAAATTAAGTATTGCAATAAAATCTACTTGGCTTCTGGCCATCAGAAGTCAAATTTAAAGAATTGTTATTATTTGGGCTGCAGGCCCATTTTTGAAATTTTAAAGATTGCAATAAAAATTACTAGGCTTCATGCCCGTATTTAGTAGGTAAAATATGTGTAGCGCACAAAATTTAAAGGGCTTCTATCTCATAGAATATATATGTATTTGTGACGGATGTGCTTCAGGCCCAACAAAAAGGCTAAAGATTATATTATAATATAAACAGAATTAGCCTTTAAACCCAATTTTGAGTTTGTGGAATGCCAAAAATTCCCAAAACAGAGGATGACCCCTCAACTCCCAAAAAATATCCTAGCCCCTGTCAAACCATACTCACCCTCCCCTCTGTATCAGTTAACGGCGCAGGCGTCGGAACGCCCCCCGTATGGGGGTGGGCGGCGCCAGAAACGGCCAGAGGAGTGTCCCCCGACTTGGGGGGTGCCCGACAGGAGACCCCCATCATATATAGTAGCGTTTATACAGAACTTGCATGTAACATAATATTCTTATGCCCTGCAATGCACAGGTTATAGACAAATGGGATGAAGGCAAAGCTAGTCTATTTCCACGATAGTTCATCCAACAATTAACAGCCAAAATCAAAATGCTGAAGTATAGCCAAGGTATGAATTTTTCACCATTTATTTGACCCAACCGTAGATGTTATAAGTACATCATTCTGATGAACAACAAGAACATGTTATCTTTTGCTGAAATGCATGCAACAACATACAAGTAACTCTCTGAGATGCCTCAAAATGGAGCAGAGTACATTTTGAGGTAAGCATTTAGTTTGAGGGGAATGGATCTTTTCTCTCCAAGACTTGTCAATAGCAATCATCTGGTGATTTAGACACTAGGGGCTGATTCCATGAGAGTTCATAAATTCAAACTAAAAAGCAAATGCAAGGGAAAAGAGTTCTGAATAAATATATTTATTGTTGACATGATCATGAACAATCACAATATGTATTTTGTGTTCTTTTTTTTATAGGTGTGAAGATCCCCGCTATCTATTTTTTATCTATTTTTGATATGTTGATTTGTATAGGAAAAAAATCAACAAATGGTCTATAAAGTTTATCTACGGGGAAAGAATTTTACCTCTAGATCAAAGATCTAGGGAAGAACAAAAATTCGTAGATAAAAATCCCTGCTCCCGCAATCCAAGAAAGAAAGCTTTGCCGCGATAACTTTGCCGCGATAACTTTGCCGCAACTATAAGATTCCTTTGCAAGAGGGAAAGTTTGTGGGGAGATTTTGTTGGCTAAAAAAAAATTTTTTTAGAGCAACCTCGTGCTGATAACGTGTTAGAAGAGCATTGGAGAAAATCAACCCTGGCAAATAGCCATGGTAATATTTATAAAGATCTCATGTTGAGTTGGGAGTCCAAGGGTCTCCCCACTAACTTAGTGGGGAGTAATGGAGAGTGATGAGGGGAGGGAGGCCAAAGGCCTCCCTCAACTCACAACATTATTCAATTTCTCTTGATAACCTCCCTATTTTATAGAATAGATATGTATGTATGTATGTATATGTATGTATATATATTTATATATGTATATGTATAATCTTGTCCAATTTCTCTTGTCCAATTTCTCTTATCCAATTTCTCTTGATTCCATCCCTATTTTATAAAATAGATGTATGTATATGTATGTATATATATGTATATGTATGTATATGTAAATATGTATGTATATACTCTTGTCCAAATTCTCTTGTCCAATTTCTCTAATCCAATTTCTCTTGATAACATCCCTATTTTATAGATAACATCCCTATTTTATAGAATAGATATCTATTATACATTTGACAGAGTTTTTTGAATTCTAGGGCTGACAAGGACAAGATAAAGAGTGGCTGAGATTTGATCTTGGTAAATCAATGGTTGAGATGAAGCTTTGAAACCATGAATTTGAGCTTCGAAATTTGGTACAGCTTTGAAAATTGGTCCAACTTCTAAATGAATGGAGCTTTGAAACACTGATTATGAGCTTTGAAATTTGGACCAACTTTGAAATTTGGTCCAACTTTGAAAGCAACCAGTGAACCTGTTTCAGCGCCCGCGTCCGCATCGGAGGCGCCCGCTAAATTTTTTACGCTGATTTGTTGTTCCGTGACGAAGGCGCTAAATTTTTTACGCTGATTTGTTGTTCCGCGACGAAGGCGCGGACGCCAAATTTGTTGTTCGGCGCCGAATTTGTTGTTCCACGAAATTTGTTGTTCGACGTCAAATTTGTTGTTCCGCGTCGAAGGCCTCTGCGTCGAATTTGTTGTTCCGCACCGTAGGTGCCCATGCTGCTAAATATTTTTACGTTAATTTATTCTTCTATTAAATTTTGGCTGTGGAAATAATTTTTCGGGGAATAAAGATTTTACGGGGGAAATCTTAAATGAACCGTGCCCGCGGGCACGGGTTATGACTAGTATATCTATATATTAAAACACAAAGGTTTTTGAATTCTAAGGCTGACTGGGACAATGTGATGTCATGATGATGTATAAAGAGGTTCATAGAAGAATGGCTAGGATTTAATCTTGGTAAAAGAAGGGTTGAGATGAGTGTTTGGAAAAACCACCACTTTTTTCCTTTTATTTTCAAACCCCCCCCCCCCCCCCCCCACAATCACTACATTTGCGTAGAATAACACATATGTCCCCTTTTTGCTTAAAAAACCCTATCATTTCACTTTTTACACACACACACACCATACACAAACACACACACTTATGAACTTCCACCCTTCGCGCCGAAGGCGCCCGTGCCCAAGGCGACTGCTAAATTTTTTACGCTAATTTGTTGTTCCGACTCAAGGGCGACCTCGTCGAATTTATTGTTCTACGCCAAATTTGTTGTTTCGCACAAATTTGACTGTGTAAATAATGTTTGGGAACAAAGATTTCGCGGGTGAAAATCTTTAATGAACCGTGCCTGCGGGCACGGGTTATGACTTGTGTGTGTGTGTGTGTGTGTGTGTGTGTGTGTGTGTGTGTGTACCATTTTAAGCTTTCTGGAAGTTTTTAAGCTATTCAGAAGGGAGGT
Source organism: Scilla litardierei (assembly GCA_030789695.1). Taxonomy (NCBI): domain Eukaryota; kingdom Viridiplantae; phylum Streptophyta; class Magnoliopsida; order Asparagales; family Asparagaceae; genus Scilla; species Scilla litardierei. The sequence continues at coordinate 261,347,767 of CM061141.1, forward strand.
TTTTTTTCACTATAGCAAATTTTTTTTACTGTAGCAAAGAAGAAAACAAACCGGAATAAAGACACCTACTCCGTGGTTCCTTAAGATGATGTTTTTAAAGAAGATAAAAAACGAAATTTCTTACTTCTTAAAAGCTGTTCCTCTCCTATCCTTGTTTTTAAAATTCTTACACTTAATTCTTTTTAGGGTAGTAAGAATCAAAAATTCAACTCTAGATAAACTAATTTATATCAAGGCCAATTAGAATCTCTGTAGCAGAAACTCTAAGTTCCCCGACTGGAACTTCTGTTTTTCCCTTAGCGACATTCCTTGCCTCGGCGGTAATTCACAGCTCTCAAGGGGCCACAATGACAGAGTTTTTTCTTCAGAGTTTCTTTTCCGATCTAAATATGAAACTAATGTATCCAGAGTTCCCCCTTTTTTATTCTTATTACCTTGTTTAGGAAATAAATGTAGTAATAAAAAACTCAAGGAGAGGAACAATAAGAAGTAAGAACCCTCGGACGACTACTCAGACATAATATACATTGTTTTCACAAAGAAATATTTTATTTAACAAGAGGGATAGACTTACAACTTACAAGAAACTGAAGATCTCACACAGACTTACAAAAAGAACTGAAAGTGCTTCACCACGCAACCAGCTGGAAATTTTTACAAGGAGATTTTCTAGATGGCAGACTCTGCCTTCCTACTCCAAGAGAGGTATTTATAGAGAAGAGAGGGGGAGGGTTCCTTCATATTGAAGAAAACCCTTTTTACAAAGTAGATGCTAAAGCAAATGTGATGCGATGTTTAACAGATTTGATGCTAAAGCAGATTTCTTTCCTTTTCACAAAGGTCCATGCTAAAACAGATTCTTCTAAAAAGGTGATCCGTTGGCTGTCTTTTCTTTTTCTCTTGTTATTAGTGCGCTTGCTCCTTTACCCTTTCTAAGCGGCTGTAGATGCTGTTTAGGCATTTACTGCTAGGCCTCCATCCGGTTGATTAGATTTGCATGTTCAATTTCATCCATGCTGCTAGTGTCCTCTACACTTTGTAATATCTCATCGAGACCGTCTTCACCTGAATTTCTGTATTGAAGATCAATATGATGTTCAAACTTGGCTTGATATTGATCTACAAGACTTTGATTTTTTGTTTTAGTTATGAGTGTCACTTCTCCATGATAACATTCTTCTGGAACATAGATTTTTTGGATTTGGCTTTCTGCAAATAACTTGAAATCTAAATGTTCATGGGATAAGAAATCTGATCCTAACACATAGGCTTTCCAGTGTTCCAGTTGATGCTCTAGGCTCTCTTTGCATAATTCTCTTGCTTCTAGATCTTGTCGATGGAATTAAGCCTTTTGTTGTTTCATTACCCATATTTTATGTTGAGCCGGCTCAATTGCGACGATCTTTTCGGATCTTTAAAGTCTACTGTACTATGCATGCGTTTTATAAGGTCTTTATGATTTTGTAGTATCGATTCGTATTTTACCTCTAGTTGTTGTTTTTGTATGTTTGTTTTTCTAAATGATGCCATGACAACCTCACAATTATTACATGAAGCTTCTGGGACTGGAACTTTTCTAAGTGCTGGGTCTGCACTAATTCCTAAAACAATTTTCAATTTCTCTTTTATTTATAAGGAATAATCTAAAACTATTAAGTGCATATATTATAACTAATATTTCATAGTCGATACTAGTTAAGTTCCCTTTTTCTTTAAAACTACCACTAATGTATCTACTTATTTCTTCTGTCTCCTTTTTATCATATTTATGGGGTTTACGTTTTAAAACTGCTCCCCACCCAAACTGTCTTCCATCTGTTTCTACGATTAGATAGTCTGTATCTAATGGTAATTTTAAGGCTGGTAGCATTTTGACAATAGTTTTAATTTTTCTAATTAATTTTTTATCTTCTTCATTAAATTGCTTAACTCCATTAATACCTAATTTACTATATAAAGGTCCAATGATTTTTTCCTAAGTCTTTAATAAATGGTCTGGCATAATTTAGCAATCCTAAGAACTGTTGTAATTGTTTCGTGCCTAGTTCTTCTGGAAATTCTAAAAATTTTTGGCTTATGTGGGGTTGAAGTTCTATCTTACCTTGTCCTATGTTAACTCCTAGAAGTTCTATATATTTTTAAAAATTTGAGCTTTATTTTTACTAATTATTATTCCATTTTTCATGAATTCCGCAAGTACTAATTTTAAATGGCTAATATGTTCATTTTTATTTTTACTAAAAACTAAAATGTCATCAATGTAAACACACGTGAAATTACCGAATTTATTAAACATGGTATACATTTTTCTTTGAAATATACTAGGAGCATTCTTAAGCCCAAAAGGCATTACTAATCATTCGTAGTGTCCTAGGGGACATGTAAATGTTGTCCATGCTATGCTTTCATCATGCATTCTAATTTTCCAGAATCCCGACTTACAATCAAACTTGCTAAAAACAGTTGCATTTTGTATTTTGTTTAGCAGCTCATTTTTATCTGGAATATCATAGCCATCATGTATAGTTTTATCATTAAGCCTTCTATAATCTATAACCATTCTAGATTTATTTCTACCTTGTTCTGCATGTTTCATTAAAATAAATGCTGGACTTCTATGAGGACTAATTGATTTTCTGATTATGTTTAAATTTTCTAATTCTGATATGTGTTTTTTAAATTCTTCTAAGTTTTCATTGGTGGTGACCAATTTTTTACATCTTATAATTAGTTCCAGGTTTTTTAATTCTAGTTTACAAACTATCTTATTTTTATCCCAATGTTTTTGAGGATCTTCTCCTACAATATTACTTTGCAGAAGTCTATCTAAGATATTATCTACCTCATCTACTCCTGTTTGTAAACATGCATATACCTTATCTATTTGTAAAGGACTAAATGCTTCTTCATGGTCTAATGTTTCAAGGATTCCTGAATTCAAGAATGTAGTATTGATATCTCTTTATCACTAATATCATCATTGTGTGATTCGTCAATCTCGTCTTGTGGTTGTTTTGTCTTACAAGCCCCAAGGGGTTGGCAAGAACAAAGGGGTCCACCACGCTTTTCAGCGAACTCTGATGTGAAGGGGAGAAGGTGATCAGAAAGGAAATGAAGGCCATTGCGGAGGATAATAAGACCAAAATTATCATTCATTATAGTGTTAAGACATATGATACAATGAACACTACGGAGTGTCATATTTCGAAGGAATATCCGACTACTGGGTACGTTAGGTGTGTAGGCGCCTAGAGTTTCATGGCTAAGGTTTATACTGCCAACTTTAAATGCTATTTTGTGTTTAGCCAAAACAAATTCATATGTAAACAATTTACCATCCATTTGTTCTCCTAAAATTTGTTCCTAAACGGGTACCTTAACATGATATTGGTCTGGGACAAATTTTGTGTCTAACATTGTATTTGTAGCACCTGTGTCAACTAGAGCATCTGTGTATAATTTGAAAGTGCCTATTGTTATTTGAACACCTATCATTAGTGATTTTAATGTATTATTATTTATTAATTATATTCTTTGGTTATCATTTAATCCATACTCTAATTCTGTAAGGGCGAGTGCTTTACCTTTGTTTTTCTGTTCTAAAGAATCTTGGTCATAAAGTTTATTTTCAACAATATCCATTCTATTTTCTAATTTTATTATTCTGAGGGCAAGATTGTCGTTTTTGTCATGCCTTTTATTTTGTGTACAGGGGAGTTCTTCTAAATCGATATTTTTTTTTTCTAAACATAGTTTGTATGCTTCTATACTACAACTGGTACATCTGTATCTAAGTTGGAAGCTAGGATATCTGGAGTAATATATACAAGGATGATCATATGAGCATTGTTGGTGTTTCCAATTATGTGTACATTCTACTTCTATTAATTCTTCTAAGTAATCTTCTAAATTATCTAATTGTCCTAAGTTGGATGTAAAACCTTCTTTTACTCTTCTATATGACTCAACGATTCCTTCTATAAATTCTGCATTATCATCATCACTGCTTTCAAAATCTTGGTTCCTTTCCTCTATAGAAATTAAACTATATACCGATTCGGTATCGTCTATATATTCATCTATTGCTAATAGGTCTTCATTAATACATTCTATTAAGACTGTATTTCTATCATGCATATTTTTTCTTCGTGTGCAATTTCTAGCCAAATGGTCTGCACTACCACATGTAAAGCATTCTAGCTTATTTTTATAGTCTCTATTTTTATCGTATTTTCGGACATGCCTATTTTTATCTAAGTAAGGTTTTTTGCATTACTTTTTCTAATATAGTATTTTTTGCTGGTTTTTATATTTTTGCTTATAATATTGTATCTGTGGCCTTCTATAAGTACGTCTTTTAGGCTTGTCTTCTTTTTCATATTTTTGTGGAGTAAATATTTGTCTATAGAAGCTATATTCACCTTTTAATTGTCTTGCTATGGTTAATGAAGTACATTTTTCGACTAGTTGTTCTATTATAAATTTTATCCTAACGGTAATGTTATCTAATTGTGGACGGTATGTAATTTTCTTAAATTCCTTATGTATTTCGGTTCCTAATGGATCTGGTAATTTTAAAAATAATTTTTCTCCTATGGCTTTGTCATGGAAACATCCTGCTATTGTACTATAGTAGTAATAATCTTGTAAAAATGGTTTTATTTATGTCCAATTTCTAATTGTTAATTGTTCTAATTTTCTTAAGGCTTCAATTTGTGTATTGTTATATCCTATATTTGGCTGTTGGCCTAGGGTTAATAGTTGTATTTTTTGTGTGAAATTCCAAGGATTGTTCCCTAATTCTATGTCTGCTTTAAAATCGTCAAGGAAATTTTTCTTGTAGCTTTCCCAAGCGGCCCTAGCAGTTTCTCCTAGGAATTTTTCCAAGTATGTGTACTTTCTTACTGCATCCATATCATCTACAAGTTCATCATAATGCCTTGCTACTAGTTGGGACCATACTTCTAACATTGTTGGCCATAACTGTGGGTCATGTGCAGATAAATTTAACAGTTTTCCGTCATCTATTAATTTCTTCCTATCAAGTGTTTCTAAAGGCATGTGTTGTCCACAGGTTTTATATTTTCCTTCTCTTCCTTCATTATATGTATTTTATTTGTCTCTAGTAGGCTGTCCATAGCTATGTTTCTGAGCTTCATATAGTGGTGTCCTCGTAGTATTACTCCCATGATTGTTACTACTACCATTAATTCCTGAACATAAGAGATGTTATGCACGTTACCTATTTCTACTTGTTCCGTCTGGGTGTCAAATCTATCTTCTGACTCTGTGTCAGTATCGCCGATGTTGGTTTTATGGAAATCATGTACTGATGTAGGGGATGTTTGGAAGTTTTCTATCTCTTCAATCAAAGTATTTTCTATTACCAAATTGTCTATTAATAATTGTACATTGCTATCGTGTATGGGTAAAGTTTCTTCTATTGTGTCTAAGGTTATTAGTTGTTGTGAGTTTGTAAGGGCTAGGCTTGAATTATATCTTGCTAAATCTTCCTGAATTAACCGATCTTGGTCTTCATCACTTAAGCCTCCTCCTATTACTTCCTCTTCTATTAGAAGCCTAATGATTAAATTGCCATTATTGTCATAGACCAGTTCTTGTTCTTCACTTATTTCTCCAGTGTTTTGCATTTTTAATTCTAATTCTGCTATTTGCATAAAGCTTAATTTTGGTTCTTCTACTGCCCTTATTATTTTTCCCATCATCTCTTGTTGTCTAAATCTTTGCATTAATTCACATGTTGGTTCCAAAAATTCTTCTATTAAAGTATGATGTAGTTCTTGTCTAAAATCCTCACTTTCCACAGATTCATCTTCTACTACTGATACGACTATTTTGGAGAAGTCCAAGAAACAGAGACGCGAGGCCCGACCATGAACGGGAAGCCCACAAACAAGGTTGGGCCCGCCTGACGAGGCCACGGATAAAACTCGAGGCCCGCCCAGTCGGCCCCCAAGGATCCACGATCAGCTCGTGTTCCTTGGAAATAGCCGTTCCCTTGAACCCGTAGCCCATTAATGTCCATTAAGAGCCCCGTTAGTAAATGCCTCCCCATAATGCACGTCGGGGCAGAGAGGAAGGCGGATCGCGGGGGCATGAAAGGGGGCGGACGAGGAACGTGGATCGGGGGCAATCGTGGCGAAGACCCTATAAAAGGACCGGAAGGACAACGGAGCACAGGATCGAATCCCAGGTACCCAAATTTGAGGTATTCCATCAACAACCTTGGTTTTCTGCCATTTCTCCCCCTTCCCCTGCTCGCGCCGAGGGTCAGTGTATCGATCTCCTCTCGAGTCATACCTATCCCGTCGAGTATTCCTCATGCCCTGATCTGACTTAGGCATCGGAGGGGATTCGGCCGGAACCAAGGTCTGGCCACCCTGACGAGTTTCTCGTCTATTCAGGAAGAAGCTGACCGAGGCGCCGAGGCTACCCCTCTGCGCCCGACGACCACCCTCGCTACAAGCGGGTGTGGCGATCGACCGAAGATCAAGCTCCAAGGAACGCGCCGAGGCTACCCCTCGACGCGCGTCCAACCGAGGCCGAGCCCATCAAACAGAGCTGAGGTCTCCCCTCAGCTTTGCTTCAGCCAAGGACCGACGCTCGACATCGATTCCATCCCTGACCCACGCCGAGTGAACATGAGCTTGGCGTATCCAAGGGATCCCAACCGACCCCTTGACCACGTTGATCGAACAGTCGTCGGTCAATGATTCAGTGGTGAGAAAACACCCGTAAACATCTGGCACCGTCTATGGGAACCAAAGCAAGCCACATAGAACCACCGGAATGGAACCCATCTGCAATAGCGCGGGCGCATGCCCCCCATCCAAGATGAGGGAGATTACATCATCCGAGAACCAGCTCAGCCACACCACCGAGGGGACAGGCGAGTCCCGATCGGTCACCCAAGAACAGCTCCGCACATTCACCCAGGAGACCAACGCCAACATCCAGACGTTGGTCGCAACAATTCAACAGCTCGTTGACAACTCGCCCATCCAGGGAGATGGGGTGTGTGAGGCCCACCGTTGGGGAGGGGGTCACCAACCAATGCGGTCCGCTGTAGTCACCGACCATGGGAACGGGGTGCCCAACCTGGAGCGACGATTCACTATGCCGAGCTTCAACCAGCACGGTCTCCCACCCCCACCTCGTTGTGCGAGAGAAACAAGAGGGGCTTCGAGCAATCTGAGGGCGATTCGGTGACTGCCTCGACTAGACGATTATATTCATCCAGGCACCGACGGGACGATCGCCGAGACTTGGGGGATTGGTCCCAGCAGAGCGGAAGTCCCCGTCGAGTGAAGCGGGACAGGCGAGAATACCGAGGCGAGAAAGGGGACGCACCTAGATCGAGCCTCACCCCCACTTTGGCAGGGGCACGAGGGATAGCCAAGCCTGAACCTGCCCCCCATTGCCATCGGGCGAGCACGAGATAAGCGAAGGAGGGCGGTCGGGGGCGTTAATGGTGAACGATGCCCCCTAACCCAGAGGATAACTGAGGCACGGGTGCCCTCAAGTTCCAGGGTGCCGACGTTGGAGAAGTACGACGGCACGGGCGATCCTGCTGACCACGTGATGGACTATGAGGGGGTCATGACATTCCAGGGGGTGGACAACACCCTGCTCTGCAGAGGTTTCTATTCCACCCCCAGAAAGCAGCAAGAACCTAGTATCACAGCCTGCCCAATCGCTCCATCGATAGCTTCGAGGAGCTCGCCCAGTTGTTCTGCAGGCAGTTCGTGGCCGGGCGACAGGTAAAGCCAGACTCAGAACTCTTGTTCAATGTGGTGCAGGGTCCCAGGGAATCCCTGAGGCACTTCATGCGTCGCTTCAACACGGAATGACTGAACGTGCAGAGCTGTCCCGAGTTGGTCGTGAAGACGGCCCTGAAGAAAGGATTACGGCATAGAGGCCTGAAGAAATCGTTACACAACGATCATCCGAAGGACCTCGCCGGGGTCATGGCGCGGGCCGAGTGCTTCATGCTGACAGCAGAGGCCTTGGCCGTCAACGATAGAAAGACCAAGCGAGGATCCAACTACGACGAAGGAGAGTACCGCGGCTCGAAGGAACATCGACAGGATAAGAAGGCCAGAGGAAAGCAGCGGAGGGAAGAGCCGCGACACAACCAGCTGAACGCTGCCCTGGACGTTGTCCTCGCACATGCCCAGAAGGAGGGGCGCATGAGTCGGCCTCCTCTGAGGATGAAGAGAGGCGGGAGAGACGAAGAGAAATACTGCAAATATCACAAGGACAATGGCCACGACACCGACGACTGCTGGTATCTGAAGAAAGACATAGAAAAGCTGGTGAGTCTGGGGCACTTGAAGAACTTCACCGACGATCCCGCTCCGGGGGAAGGGACATCCAGGTAGCCGGACAAGGGGAAGAAAGTAAACGTAGTCCAGGCGCCCATGCGCATCATCGAGTGAGCGGGTGGGACAAACGGCCGCAACCTCGCCGTGGGAGGGCTCTCCTGCCCTGGCTCTCTCTGTTTTTTGTTTTTTCCTCCAAATGTACTGGACCTTGGAAAGAAAGAAGGGCCCTATTGGTACAAACACAACCTCTTTTCCGCATTTGGTTGAATAGCCATTTCAAAACACGATAGAGAATTCGATCTCCTCTCCCAGAGGACCGCTGTCACTCGACAGACCGGAGGCCGCCCATCGAACCGATCAGCCGTAAGGCTGGGGGCAACTCCCCCAGCAGGTCGATCTGGAAACTCGTCCGTGAGTCTAGGGGAAACTCCCCCAGTAGACGGGCTCTGTGGTCGACCCTAAGCCAGAGAGCAACCCTCCGCAGGCCCACCAAACTGATCGGCCGTAAGGCTGGGGGCAACTCCCCCAGCAGGCCGATCCGTGAACTCGTCCGTAAGTCTAGGGAAAACCCCCCAGCAGACGGGTTCTGCGGTCGGCCCTAAGCCGGAGAGCAACCCTCCCAGGCCCACCGAACCGATCGGCCGTAAGGCTGGGGGCAACTCCCCCAGCAGGCCGATCCGTGAACTCATCCGTAAGTCTAGGGAAACTCCCCCAGCAGACAGACTCTGTGATTGGCCCTAAGCCGGAGAGCAACCCTCCGCAGGCCCACCGAACCGATCGACCGTAAGGCTGGGGGCAACTCCCCCAGCAGGCCGATCCATGAACTCGTCCGTAAGTCTAAGGAAAACTCCCCCTACAGATGGGCTCTGTGGTCGGCCATAAGCCAGAGAGCAACCCTCCGCAGGCCTACCGAACCAATCGGACGTAAGGTTGGAGGCAACTCCCCCAGCAGGTCGATCCGTAAACTCGTTCGTAAGGCTGGGGGCAATTCCCCCAGCAGACGGGGACATCGGTCGGTCGTAAGCCGAGGAATAGCTTCCCTCGCCAATCGAACGACCCGCCCGTCGATAAGGCTGGGGGCAACTCCCCCAGCAGGCGGGGACATCGGTCGGTCGTAAGCTGAGGGATAGCTTCCCTCGCCAACCAAACGATCCACCCGCTCATAAGACTGGAGGCGACTCCCCCAGCAGGCGGGGACATAGGTCGATCGTAAGCCGAGGGGCAGCCCCCCTCGCTAACAGAACGACCCACCCGCTCGTAATGCTGGGGGCAACTCCCCTAGCAGGCGGGGACATCGGTCGGTAACAAACCGCGGGGCAGCCCCCTCGTCGACTTAACAATCCACCCGCTTGTAAGGCTGGGGGCGACTCCCCCAGCGGACGAGGGAATCGGCTGGTCTAAACCGAGGGGCAGTCCACCCTCGCCGACCAACCGATCCGAACGACTGCGAGACTGGGAACAACCCAGCCGCGTGCGAGGAAACTATCCGAGCAAACCGAATACTGAGACTGAAGGAAAAAGTACGATGAAACAGACGAGGGCGCCAATAAGGTCCTAATCACGGATGCCAATGGGGTTCGGTGTCCTAAAAACCCCTCACCCTCCCCACGAGCAATAAAGGATTGCCGATGAAATGTGGAACTCGTAGCCAGTTCAAAGCACAGTAAAAGACCAAAAAGGCTGAGGGCCCCCGCAGGGCAGAAGACCCTCAACGACAAAGGAGCTATATAAATAAAATTGTTCAAAATTACAAAGAGAAGGGAGGGGGGAACAAGATACAAAGGCCTAAGGCCATGGGGCACAGGAGGAAGCATTTTCAGGCACCTCGCCCTGCTCGGAGCTCAGGGGATCGACGGGCGGGAGGGGCTGCCGGGCATGCTCCGCAAATCGCCTGAAGGAGTCCCGGACAACGCCAATAATCCGGAGGCAAGAAGGTCCTCATAAGAGCTGAAGGCCTCCCTAAGGACACCCGTGATCCTTTCCCCCAGGATCCCGCCGACACCCCTCTCCACCTCATCGACGAACCGGTTCATCTGGCGCAGGTCCGCCAGCTCACTCTGGAGATCGCTCCTCTCCTGCCGGAACGCCTCTTCCGCCTCTCGAGCCGACCTCTGAGCGTCATCCAGCTCCCCCGGAGGTCCTCACTTGAGCCTCAAGCTCATCTACCCGGCGTCGGAAGTGTCGAGCTTCCATGCGCGTCTCTTGGATGGCCACCTCGGCTGCTCCGGCCCTTGTGCGCTCCCAGACAACGGACTCCTCCAGCTCCCTCGCCCGGGCCGCCCGACGTTGCGCCTCGACAGCCATCGTGATGGCCTGTACAAAAGAAGGATTTATACAGAGAAAGGTCAGGAGACAATTCTGGGAATAGCGAAGCGACCGAACCTGCTGAAGCTGCCAGACCAGGGAGTCCGACAGTGTGTCGGTAGGATCCCTCTCCAGGAGGGATCGGTCCCTCGGGAGGATGGAGCCGTGTGCCAACTAGTCGGCCACGATCCGATCGATGAAAATCGAGTCACTGGGGGTAACCTCGGGGCCCTCCAAGACATTCCCCAACACACCGCCAGCCCCCATCAGGGACGGCTCGACCGAGACGGTGGGAGTGACCACCAGGGTCAGTGGGAGAGTGTCGCTGGAGGCCGTCGGTACCTCGGGGACAACCAGAGTACGGGTCTCCCCACCCTCCTTCCTCCTTTTCCACTCGATGGGGCCGACGGAGGTCAGGGGAGAACGCTTACGCCCTGCACCTCGACCACCTACTGGCGCACGAGGAGTCGGCTCGACCCCCTCGGCCCCCTCAGCCTGGGCAGGGCAAGGGAGTTCGGCCCTCGGGGCCTCACCTTCAGGGAGGCTCTCAGCGGCCAGGGGGGAGGCGTCACCACACCCGTGGGCTCCACTCTCCCCATGGCAGGCTCGTCCTACCGCACCTCTTCGTCAACGGTACGACGAGGCGCCTGTCCTGATGGGTTCCCTCGGCTTCGGCTGGAACCCCTTCGGATGAGTTCGTTGACATTTCGAGTAAATTCGCGTCTAGCCATCTCTGCAGAAGGAAAGAAGATCAGGGTAAGCGAGAGAGAAAACAGAAAGAAATGAAGAGCCTACCGGGGGACCACAGAACGGTCTTGAGAAGCAGGTCATCCAACAGAGGCCAGATCGACCTCTCCTCGAAGGAAAGAGATGACAGCAGCCGAACAGCTGCCCGGTCAGCCTCGGAGAGGGTCAACGTCAAGTCGTACTGACATAGCCCTCCCCAACCTGTCAATATCTCGGCGTCCTCAGGAAAAACGACAAAGACATAGCTCGAGCTCCAGTCCCCCACCCAGCGGGGCAGACCGAGCAAACACTCCCTCCCCACACAAGCCCGGAGATGCTGCCACGACCCTTGGCCAACCGTCTGAACCTGATAGTAATGAAAGAGAAGGGGGAGGGACGGCTCTAAACCATGGATACGGCAGAGCATGAAGAACTCGGTCAGCACCACGACGGAGTATGGGGTCAACTGGCATAGGGACACCATCAAAAACTCCATGACCTAGATGATGAAGGGGTGAAGGGGGAAACGGAGGCCCAAGTGAAACATCTCGACATAAACGCCGGCCTCATTGCTCCGCGGGAAGCAGATCCGCTCATAGTTGAAAGGAATCCGAACGTCGTATGGATGATATAAATACTTCTCCCGGATCTCTGCAACCGCCAGGAAGGGAGCCTTGGACGGCGATTCGAGGACCACCGGGGGAACGTCGAACCTCTCGACGGCCTGAGCCACGTCATCGCCGATGGGGTCCGTGAAAATCTTCCTTTTCCCCTTGTCCTGAATAGGACGAGACCCTGATGGGACCCCAGGTCCCAAAGGTTGGACATTACCGAACTCGGGCACCGGTGGGTCCCTAGATCCTGACGCCGAGTTACCTATTCTAAGCGTAGCCATGGGGAAAAGAAGAGAAGGAGGTTACCTTGAGAAGGAGCTGCAAGGAGAAGGGCGACGAAAAGAGAGAGCTTGCGAAACCAAGATCAGAAGAGCGCAAAAGGAATGAAATTTGGGAAGCCGATGTCTTTATATGCAAAGCAATCGAGGAATACAAATCGTCCAGAGAGGAACACGTGGCAGCATCAGAGGATCGGGGACGTTTCAAAACCCGCACCGGGGGGAGATCAAACGGGCTATGTCATGATGACCCCCATTTAATGAGCACACCTTGACTGACGCGCCTGTCAAAACCTCCAACAATCACATCGTCCGAACCGAATTGCCTGAGACCGAATTGCCCAGACAATGGGGGCAGTTGATACGACTGTTTTGGAGAAGCCCAAGAAACAGAGACACAAGGCCCGGCCATGAACGGGAAGCCCACGAACAAGGTTGGGCCCGCCTGACGAGGCCCACAGATAATACTTGAGGCCCACTCAATCAGCCCCCAAGGATCCATGATCAGCTCGTGCTCCTTGGAAATAGCCGTTCCCTTGAACCAGCAGCCCCTTAATGTCCATTAAGAGCCCCGTTAGTAAATGCCTCCCCACGATGCGCGTCGGGGTGGAGAGGAAGGTGGATCGTGGGGGCATGAAAGGGGGCGGACGAGGAACGTGGATCGGGGGCAATCGTGGCAAAGACCCTATAAAAGGACCGGAAGGACAACGGAGCACGGGATCGAATCCCAGGTACCCAAATCTGAGGTATTCCATCAACGACCTTGGTTTTCTGCCATTTCTCCCCCTTCCCCTGCTCGCGTCGAGGGTCAGTGTATCGATCTCCTCTCGAGTCATACCTACCCCGCCGAGTATCTCCTCAGGCCCTGATCTGACTTAGGCGTCGGAGGGGATTCGGCCGGAACCAAGGTCCGGCCACCCGGACGAGTCTCGTCTATTCAAGAAAAAGCTGACCGAGTCGACGAGGCTACCCCTCTGCGCCCGACGACCACCCTCGCTACAAGCGGGTGTGGCGACCGATCGAAGATCGAGCTCCAAGGGACGCACCGAGGCTACCCCTCGACGCGCGTCCAACCGAGGCCGAGCCCATCGAACAGAGCCGAGGCCTCCCCTCAGCTCCCGCTTCAGCCAAGAACCGACGCTCGACATCGATTCCGTCTCTGACCCACGTCGAGTGAACGTGAGCTTGGTGTATCCAAGGGATCCCAACCGACCCCTTGACCACGTTGACCGAACAGTCGTCGGTCAACGATTCAGTGGTGAGAAAACACCCGTAAACAACTGCCTTCTCTTTATAGTCTAGGAATCTTAGATTGTACATCCCATCTAGATTTTGTTACATTAAATTTCTAGTAGGTGTTAATCTTACATGATTATCTATACCTTTTGAAATATTCCATTCTTCTCCAGCAAGAAGAGTTGGATCTATACTAAAAGGTCTAATCATTCGTATGCCTTTAGAGGCCATTGCTTCTACTATACCTGTAATGTTTAATTTATATTTTGCAGTGCTACTATTTGTTATCTTTCCTAAGAAGCCAACACTAACTAATAAGTTCTTTCCTACAAAGTCTTCATATCCCTTGGTTTGTATCCCTATTTCTAAATTTTCTAAGTCATTAATGTCAATCTGAAAGTCTGGTGAACAATAGAATAATCCAGTGTCTTGCGTCATATCGATTTCTATCGTAGATATTATTGCTTTCATCGGATCCTTTCTCCAACGTCTATCTATTACTACCGATAGGACTTTCGTCCCTAATTCTCTTCGCGCTAATCCTTTTATTCCTACCACAATCATTCCTATGTGAACTAAAGTTTTTCCTGATTGTTTTAATTTATTTATGGTTTCTTTGGAAATGATTCGTATATGTACTGGTTCTGTAGTTGCTGAGATGATCTCTTCCCTACTGATTCGAACAACTGTGTTTTCAAATTTATAGGTCCTACTCGGTACAATACCTTTTGGTTCAATAACGATATCTGATTTGTATTGTATAATGCTAGATTTTTATCTTCATTAATTATGTCTTCTAATATTCTTTCTGATGTACTATGCATACTAAAACTTCTCCATGGCATTATTCTATCTAAGAAACTAATGTTTCCTATTTCTGCTAATTCTGACCTAGATTGTTCCGTTAGGGTTCGACTCGATTTGAACATCTTTAGTCTTAATGCCAAAAGTCTGCAATCCTGTTTTCTTTTTCTTTTCACCGTTTGTTATTAGTGTTTTTCCTAGATTTTAGGTCTGGAGTTTTGTGATTACGTCGTCTAATTCTCGCGCTGGTTTTATTTGGACTTGTAACAACCTGTCAAGTTTATCACTAATGTCTACCAATAGTGCTATGATTAAGTTGTGTTGCTTAGGATATATTCTATCATACTGGCTATTTCCTACGTGTGTTGTGAGGCCTATAGGTTCTGGATTATATTTTTCTACCGTTTTCAAAGCTTTAATATAATTGGGATTTTCCTCCATCTATTATCCATTTACTATATTTTTTTACTTCAGTTACTATGTTTTCTACTTTTCTAATACTGGTTTTTAACTCTCTTTTAGTTAATTCCACCTGTTCTTGCTGAACCTTAGTAACTTGTTCAAGATTTTCTAACCCTTTAAGTCGTGTGATTATGCTATTATTTTGGCTTTTTATGTAATCCAAATTTTGCTCTATTTTAATAAAATTTTATTTTTTGTTACGAGGTTATCGTGGACTATTTCCCACAATTTTCTATTTTTTGTTTCTATTATTTCTAAAGATTGTGCTAAGTTTATTTGAAAATCTATTAGGCTATTTAGTTGCTTGTTATCACTATGCAGGCTATGTTTGAAATCTATTTCAAAAAAGCAAGGAAAGTTGCTACCCTGAGTGTTGACGTTATGTCTTGCCAACTTTGTTTCTAAATTTAAGTAATAAATAGATTGCATAAAGTTTCTAAACTAAGTTCTTACTTGGTAATACCTAAACCTGAGTTCTATCTGTTTCCAGAGTAATTTTGTTTTAACTCTTATCCTTCTTTCGTCTTTACCAAAGTGTTTATTAAATTTGTAGCTCTGGTATAACTTGTACCTATAGGTTTTCTGTTCTATGGTTTCAAAATAATTCTTCACGTTTCGATAATAAGTTACTTCTACACGTTTCATTCAGGTTCTGGCTCCGATACCATTTTAAGCTTTCCGGAAGTTTTTAAGCTTTTTGGAAGGGTTTTTTTACTGTAGCAAAGAAGCAAACAAGCCGGAATAAAGACACCCACCCCTGGTTCCTTAATATGATGTTTTTAAAGAAGATAAAAAATGAAATTTCTTACTTCTTAAAAGTTGTTCCTCTCCTATCCTTGTTTTTAAAATTCTTACACTTAATTCCTTTTAGGGTAGTAAGAATCAAAAATTCAACTCTAGATAAACTAATTTATATCAAGGTCAGTTAAAATCTCTGAAGCAGAAACTCTAAGTTCCCCGACTGGAACTTCTGTTTTTCACTTAGCAGTATTCCTTGCCTCGGCGGTACTTCACAGCTCTCAAGGGGCCACAATGACAGAGTTTTTGCTTCAGAGTTTCTTTTCCGATCTAAATATGAAACTAATGTATCTAGAGTTCCCTCTTTTTGATTCTTATGAGCTTGTTTAGGAAATAAATGTAGGAATAAAAAACTCAAGGAGAGGAACAATAAGAAGTAAGAAACCTCGGACGACTACTCAGACATAATATACATTGTTTTCACAAAGAAAGATTTTATTTAACAAGAGGGATAGACTTACAACTTACAAGAAACTGAAGATCTCACAAAGGCTTACAAAAAGAACTGAAAGTGCTTCACCACGCAACTAACTGGAAATTTTTACAGGGAGATTTTCTAGATGGCATACTCTGCCTTCCTACTCCAAGAGAGAGGTATTTATAGAGAATAGAGGGGGATGGTTCCTTCGTAGTGAAGAAAACCCTTTTTAAAAAGTAGATGCTAAAGCAATTGTGATGTGATGTTTAACAGATTTAATGTTAAAGCAGATATCTTTTCTTTTCACAAAGGTCAATGCTAAAGCAGATTCTTCTAAAAAGGTGATCTGTTGGCTGTCTTTTCTTTTTCTCTTGTTATTAGTGCGCTTGCTCCTTTACCCTTTCTAAGCGGTTGTAGATGCTGTTTAGGCGTTTACTGCTAGGCCTCCATCCTGTTGATTAGATTTGCATGTTCAATTTCATCCATGCTGCTAGTGTCCTCTACACTTGTAATATCTCATCGAGACCGTCTTCACCTGAATTTCTATATTGAAGATCAATATGATGTTCAAACTTGGCTTGATATTGATCTACAAGACTTTGATTTTTTGTTTTAGTTATGAGTGTCACTTCTCCAGGATAACATTCTTCTGGAACATAGATTTTTTGGATTTGGCTTTCTGCAAATAACTTGAAATCTAAATGTTCACGGGATAAGAAATCTGAGCCTAACACATAGGCTTTCCAGTGTTCCAGTTGATGCTCTAGGCTCTCTTTGCATAATTCTCTTTCTTCTAGATCTTGTCGATGGAAATAAGCCTTTTGTTGTTTCATCACCCATATTTTATGTTGAGCCGGCTCAATTGTGACGATCTTTTCAGGAGGAGTGGATTCAATATGCAAATTGACTGATCCCACTTTTGCCATCATACTGAGAATCGCTATGCTTACTTGCCTGCCAAAATAATCTATATGATCTGGATCCTTAATTATAACACCTTCCAATAAACCATAATCCAGAAATGTTTGTGGTGTATAATTTTTCTCATTGACCGTGAACAGCTTGAACCTTGGCAGCTCAATATTTGCTCGGATGATGGAAAACTGAGGCTTACCAAAATTCACAAGGTGTAAGCTGTTTACCCATTTTCGAATTGTAGTTAAGTCTTTGACTTCCAAAATTCTTTCTTCAACCATTTCCAATACAGACTGAACATTAAGAAACTCTTCTAAAAATGACTTCTCAACCTTTTGATATACTTGTTGTGTAATATCTGTTGGGAGTAGTTGAAACAAAGGATTTCTATGGAAATTTCTAGGGGTTTTTTCTGTAGTCAATGTTTGGAGAGGATTATTGCCTTTCGGATCTTTAAAGTCTACTGTACTATGCATGTGTTTTATAAGGTCTTTATGATTTTGTAGTATCGATTCGTATTTTACCTCTAGTTGTTGTTTTTGTATGTTTATTTTTCTAAATGATGACATGACAACCTCACAATTTTTACATGAAGCTTCTGGGACTGGCGCTTTTCTAAGTGCTGGTTCTGCACTAATTCCTACTGATGATGCATATGATATATCATTACAGACAATGCTAACATGCTGATTGTTTACTGAAGGATCTACATAATATGCATAACGTATATTTTGTCTAGCATGGTACAATGCATCTTCTAAATTGTAAAAACCCTTAAAAATAGCATTTGGATAATCTTGTATTTGTGGAAGTTTGTCTAGCTATCGTGTGTAAATGCCTGGTTGCCTACCTCGGAACACTATATAGTAAGCAAAATTTTTAGATATGGGTTTTTCTCTAATTTGATTCAGGTAATATGCTAGTGCATTAAGGACAGTGACTTTTTTTGGATATAGCTGTACTTTCTGTTCTAAGGTTCCATATATTGTCTACAAGTGTTTGTTGGCTAATGTCTAATTTGTAATTGTACATGTTTCTAAAGGATAAATTTGTAATTGTACATGTGTACATTCTTACTGCATCCATATCATCTACAAGTTCATCATAATGCCTTGCTACTAGTTGAGACCATACTTCTAACATTGTTGGCCATAACTGTGGGTCATGTGCAGATAAATTTAACACTTTTCTGTCATCTATTAATTTCTTCCTATCAAGTGTTTCTAAAGGCATGCGTTTTCCCCAGGTTTTATATTTTCCTTCTCTTCCTTCATTATATGTATTATATTTGTCTCTAGGAGGCTGTCCATAGCTATGTTTCTGAGCTTCATATAATGGTGTCCTCGTAGTATTACTCCCATGATTGTTACTACTACCATTAATTCCTAAACATAAGAAATGTCAGGCACGTTACCTATTTCTACTTGTTCCGTCTGGGTGTCAACTCTATCTTCTGACTCAATATCAGAATCGCCGATGTTGGGTTTTATGGAAATCATGTACTGATGTAGGGGATGTTTGGAAGTTTTCTACCTTTTTAATCAAAGTATTTTCTATTACCAAATTGTCTATTAATAATTGTACATTGCTATCTTGTATGGGTAAAGTTTCTTCTATTGTGTCTAAGGTTATTAATTGTTGTGAGTTTGTAAGTGCTAGGCTTGAATTATATCTTGCTAAATCTTCCTGAATTAATCGATCTAAGTCTTCATCACTTAAGCCTCCTCCTATTACTTCCTCTTCTATTAGAAGCCTGACGATTAAATTGCCATTATTGTCATAGACCAGTTCTTGTTCTTCACTTATTTCTCCAGTGTTTTGCATTTTTAATTCTAATTCTGCTATTTGCATAAAGCTTAATTTTGGTTCTTCTACTGCCCTTATTATTTTTCCCATCATCTCTTGTTGTCTAAATCTTTGCATTAATTCAAGTGTTGGTTCCAAAAATTCTTCTATTAAAGTATGATGTAGTTCTTGTCTAAAATCCTCATTTTCCACAGATTCATCTTCTAATGCCTTCTCTTTATAGTCTAGGAATCTTAGATTGTATGTTCCATCTAGATTTTGGTACATTAAATTGCTTGTAGGTGTTAATCTTACATGATTATCTATCTGTTTTGAAATATTCCATTCTTCTCCAGCAAGAAGAGTTGGATCTATACTAAAAGGTCTAATCATTTGTATGCCTTTAGAGGCCATTGCTTCTACTATACCTGTAATATTTAATTTATATTTTGCAGTGCTACTATTTGTTATCTTTCCTAAGAAGCCAACACTAGCTAATAAGTTCTTTCCTACAAAGTCTTCATATCCCTTGGTTTGTTTCCCTATTTTTAAATTTTCTAAGTCATCAATGTCAATCTGAAAGTCTGGTGAACAATAGAATAATCCAGTGTCTTGCGTCATATCGATTTCTATCGTAGCTATTATTGCTTTCCTCGGATCCTTTCTCCAACGTCTATCTATTATTACCGATAGGACTTTCGTCCCTAATTCTCTTCGCGATAATCCTTTTATTCCTACCACAATCATTCCTATGTGAACTAAAGTTTTTCCTGATTGTTTTAATTTATTTATGGTTTC
Organism: Scilla litardierei; assembly: GCA_030789695.1. Taxonomy (NCBI): domain Eukaryota; kingdom Viridiplantae; phylum Streptophyta; class Magnoliopsida; order Asparagales; family Asparagaceae; genus Scilla; species Scilla litardierei. The sequence continues at coordinate 261,367,250 of CM061141.1, forward strand.
TTTGGAAATGATTCGTATATGTACTGGTTCTGTAATTGCTGAGATGATCTCTTCCCTACTGATTCAAACTAACTGTGTTTGCAAATTTAGAGGCCTACTCGGTACAATACATTTGGGTTCAATGACGATATCTGATTTGTATTGTACAATGCTAGATTTTTATCTACATCAATTATGTCTTCTAATATACTTTCTAATGTACTATGCATACAAAAACTTCTCCTTGGCATTATTATATGTAAGAAACTAACGTTTCCTATTTCTGCTAATTCTGACCTAGATTGTTCCTTTAGGGTTCGACTCGATTTGAACATCTTTAGTCTTAATGCCAAAAGTCTGCAATCCTGTTTTCTTTTTCTTTTCACCGTTTGTTATTAGTGTTTTTCCTAGATTTAAGGTCTGGAGTTTTGTGATTACGTCGTCTAATTCTAGCGCTCATTTTATTTGGACTTGTAACAACATGTCAAGTTTATCACTAATGTCTACCAATAGTGCTATGATTAAGTTGTGTTGCTTAGGATATATTCTATCACACTGGCTATTTCCTACGTGTGTTGTGAGGCCTATAGGTTCTGGATTATATTTTTCTACGTTTTTCAAAGCTTTAATATAATTGGGATTTTCCTCCATCTATTATCCATTTACTATATTTTTTACTTCAGTTATTATGTTTTCTACTTTCCCAATACTAGTTTTTATCTCTCTTTTAGTTAATTCTACATGTTCTTGCTGAACCTTAGTAACTTGTTCAAGATCTTCTAACCCTTTCAGTCTTGTGATTATGCTATTATTTTGGCTTTTTATGTAATCCAAATTTTGCTTTATTTTAAGTAAAATTTTATTTTTTTGTTACGAGGTTATCGTGGACTATTTCCCACAATTTTCTCTTTTTTGTTTCTATTATTTTTAAAGATTGTGTTAAGTTTATTTGAAAATCTATTAGGCTATTTAGTTGCTTGTTGTCACTATGCTGGCTATGTTTGAAATCTATTTCAAAAAATCAAGGAAAGTTGCTACCCTGAGTGTTGACGTTATGTCTTGCCAACTTTGTTTCTAAATTTAAGTAATCAATAGATTACATAAAGTTTCTAAACTAAGTTCTTACTTGGTAATACCTAAACATGAGTTCTATTTGTTTCCAGAGTAATTTTGTTTTAACTCTTATCCTTCTTTCGTCTTTACGAAAGTGTTTATCAAATTTGTAGCTCTGGTATAACTTGTACCTATAGGTTTTCTGTTCTATGGTTTCAAAATAATTCTTCACGTTTCGATAATAAGCTACGTCTACACGTTTCATTCAGTTTCTGGCTTCAATACCATTTTAAGCTTTCCGGAAGTTTTTAAGCTTTTCGGAAGGGGTTTTTTTACTGTAGAAAATTTTTTTTACTGTAGCAAAGAAGCAAACAATCTGGAATAAAGACACCCACCCCGTGGTTCCTTAAGATGATGTTTTTTTAAAGAAGATTAAAAAACGAAATTTCTTACTTCTTAAAAGGTGTTCCTCTCCTATCCTTGTTTTTAAAATTCTTACACTTAATTCCTTTTAGGGTAGTAAGAATAAAAAAATCAACTCTAGATAAACTAATTTATATCAAGGCCAGTTAGAATCTCTCAAGCAGAAACTCTAAGTTTCCCAATTGGAACTTCTGTTTCTCCCTTAGCGGCATTCCAGGCCTCGACGGTACTTCACAGCTCTCAAGGGGCCACAATGACAGAGTTTACAAATTTTCTTATTTTTAGTCCTTTACAAATAGATAAGGTATATGCATGTTTACAAAAAGGAGAAGATGAGGTAGATAATATCTTAGATAGACTCTTACAATATTACTTTGTAGGAGTCTATCTAAGATATTATCTACCTCATCTACTCCTGTTTGTAAACATGCATATACCTTATCTATTTGTAAATGACTAAATGCTTCTTCATGGTCTAATGTTTCAAGGATTTCTGAATTCAAGAATGTAGTATTGATATCTTCTTTATCATTAATATCATCATTGTGTGATTCGTCAATCTCGTCTTGTGGTTGTTTTGTCTTACAAGCCCCAAGGGGTTGGCAAGAATAAGGGGGTCCACCACGCTTTTCAACGAACTCTGATGTAAAAGGGAGAAGGTGATCAGAAAGGAAATGAAGGCCATTGCGGAGGAGAATAAGACCAAAATTATCATTCATTATAGTGTTAAGACCTATGATACAATGAACACTACGGAGTGTCATATTTCGAAGGAATATCCGACTACTGGGTATGTTAGGTGTGTAAGCGCCTAGAGTTTAATGGCTAAGGTTTATACTGCCAACTTTAAATGCTATTTTGTGTTTGGCCAAAACATGTTCATATTTAAACAATTAACCATCCATTTGTTCTCCTAAAATTTGTTTATGAACGGGTAGCTTAACATGATATTGGTCTGGGACTAATTTTGTGTCTAAAATTGTATTTGTAGCACCTGTGTCAACTAGAGCATCTGTGTATAATTTGAAAGTGCCTATTGTTATTTGAACACCTATCATTATTGATTTTAATGTATTATTATTTATTAATTCTATTATTTGGTTATCATTTAATCCATACTCTAATTCCGTAAGGGCGAGTGCTTTACCTTTGTTTTTCTGTTCTAAAGAATCTTGGTCATAAAGTTTATTTTCAACAATATCCATTCTATTTTCTAATTTTATTATTCTGAGGGCAAGATTGTCGTTTTTGTCATGCCTTTTATTTTGTGTACAGGGGAGTTCTTCTAAATCGATATTTTGTTTTTCTAAACATAGTTTGTATGCTTCTATACTACAACTGGTACATCTGTATCTAAGTTGGAAGCTAGGATTTCTGGAGTAATATATACAAGGATGATCATATGAGCATTGTTGGTGTTTCCAATTATGTGTACATTCTACTTCTATTAATTCTTCTAAGTAATCTTCTAAATTATCTAATTGTCCTAAGTTGGATGTAAAACCTTCTTTTACTCTTCTATATGACTCAACGATTCCTTCTATAAATTCTGCATCATCATCATCACTGCTTTCAAAATCTTGGTTCCTTTCCTCTATAGAAATTAAACTATATACCGATTCGGTATCGTCTATATATTCATCTATTGCTAATAGGTCTTCATTAATACATTCTATTAAGACTGTATTTCTATCATGCATATTTTTTCTTCGTGTGCAATTTCTAGCCAAATGGTCTGCACTAGCACATGTAAAGCATTCTAGCTTATTTTTATAGTCTCTATTTTTATCGTATTTTCGGACATGCCTATTTTTATCTAAGTAAGGTTTTTTTGCATTACTTTTTCTAATATAGTATTTTTGCTGATTTTTATATTTTTGCTTATAATATTGTATCTGTGGCCTTCTATAAGTACGTCTTTTAGGCTTGTCTTTTTTTTCATATTGTTGTGGAGTAAATATTTGTCTATAGAAGCTATATTCACCTTTTAATTGTCTTGCTATGGTTAATGAAGTACATTTTTCGACTAGTTGTTCTATTATAAATTTTATCCTAACGGTAATGTTATCTAATTGTGGACGGTATGTAATTTTCTTAAATTCCTTATGTATTTTGGTTCCTAATGGATCTGGTAATTTTAAAAATAATTTTCTCCTATGGCTTTGTCATGGAAACATCCTGCTATTGTACTATAGTAGTAATAATCTTGTAAAAATGGTTTTATATATGTCCAATTTCTAATAGTTAATTGTTCTAATTTTCTTATGGCTTCAATTTGTGTATTGTTGTATCCTATATTTGGCTGTTGGCCTAGGATTAATAGTTGTATTTTTTGTGTGAAATTCCAAGGATTGTTCCCTAATTCTATGTCTGCTTAAAAATCGTCTGGGAAAATTTTCTTGTAGCTTTCCCAAGCTGCCCTTGCAGTTTCTCCTAGGAACTTTTCTAAGTATGTGTACATTCTTACTGCATCCATATCATCTACAAGTTCATCATAATGCCTTGCTACTAGTTGGGACCATACTTCTAACATTGTTGGCCATAACTGTGGTCATGTGCAGATAAATTTAACAATTTTCCGTCATCTATTAATTTCTTCCCATCAAGTGTTTCTAAAGGCATGTGTTTTCCCCAGGTTTTATATTTTCCTTCTCTTCCTTCATTATATATATTATATTTGTCTCTAGGAGGCTGTCCATAGCTATGTTTCTGAGCTTCATATAATGGTGTCCTCGTAGTATTACTCCCATGATTGTTACTACTACCATTAATTCCTGAACATAAGAGATGTGCCCTGCAAGTAGTAGCAGAATAGAGACTTACTACTTGCCCCTCATAATCTGTGCCCTGCTTGTAATGCCCTGCTAAGCTACTGCACAAGTACTAGAGGGGGTGAATAGTACTTTAAAATAATTAAGAGGCTAATTCCTAATTACTTGCATACTCTACCAAACAATGCGGAAAATGCGGAAATGTAAATGTTAGACAACAAAGAAACAATCGCAAACAACGATATTATTGGGTTCGGATCCACCCAAGTCTCCCCGACTTGTTCCCGGTGATCCTACGTCCTAACCACCCGGATCCCCTCTGGATACTTGAGTTAGAAACCCTAACTCAAGATTTCCACTATGAAATACTTGTGAAAAACCTTCACAAGTCAAATCATACACAAAGTAATTTGTGACTCTCACAACCCGGGATCACAACCACACTCTTACAACCGAGAGTGAAAATTACAATATGAAATTGAAATGAAATAAGAAACTTCTTACGGACAAAATACATATGCCTTGAGTAATGCTTACGAATTAGGGCAAGGATGATTTTGAGGAAGAAGAAGTGGCACCAAACCCTAGCTCCAAGATGTAGATCAGCGATGGAGAGCTATGGGGATGTTGGTGACCTAGAATCAAGCACTTGGCTTGGAAGGCTTCACACTCAATGAATCTCTCTTTGGAAGTAAGAGTGGGGAGAGATTATTGAATGGAATGAAAGAGCTTTGAATGAGCTTGGAATGATTTCTCTTGAACTCTAAACTTGCAATAATATCAGCCTTGACTGTAATGAATGCAGCCCATCAAGTATATATAGGTTAGAGGAGAGAGAGAAAGAAATTCAAGTCATTAAATGCTCCAACGGCTCTTTTCTGAACCTAACTAGTCGGTCAAAGAACAACCACCGACCGACTAGTTCATCAACTAGTTGGTCGGTCAATTAACGTATACCGACTAATAGAAGAACAGCTAAAAGGTTGAAGCACAGACAAAAGGAACTAGTCGGTCCAAGAAGAGTAGCTGACCGACTAGTTTCACAACTAGTCGGTCGGTTACTCAACTGAGACCAACTAACAGATAAAACTGAAGTCTGAGCACAAATTGACTTAGTCGGTCCAAGAACAAATGTTGATCGACTAGTTCATCAACTAGTCGATCGCCAAATGAGCATAGACCAACTAACGATAAACAGTAAGTCAAGTGAAAATTGGCATGTACAGTAAAACTCAACTAGTCGGTCCAAGAAGGAAAGTTGACCGACTAGTTCATCAACTAGTCGGTCGATCAATGAACACAGACCGACTAAAGATAAACAGTAGCATAGGCTCAAAATTGCAAGTACAGGGAAAGCTCAACTAGTCGGTCACAGTAGCATCACTGACCGACTAGTTCACAAACTAGTAGGTCGGTGAGTCAACTTTGACCGACTAATTGTAAACAGTAACGAGCTTGGAAATGACTGAAAGAAACTAGTCGGTCCAAGAAGCTTTGCTGACCGACTAGATCACCATCTAGTCGGTCAGTTCTTCTTCTTGAACCAACTAACATGCACAAGAAGTCCCGAATCGAAGCGCGATGCTTCGGGGAAGATTGTATGGACTTCAACTAAGATCCTAGAGCTAAGATATGAGCGTTATGAAGATTTAAACCGTAAGACCTACTCAAGGCTTAACATTCTACGAAAGAAGCTTAAAGACTATAAATAACACTTGACGATACCGCCTTCAAAAGCTTCAATCGAATCTTCATGACTTCTAAATTGGTCCAAAAGCTTCAACGAAGCTTTAGGCATACGATCACGTGCTTTGAGAAGTCCTGAGACGTCGTAATTGATATTCATATGAATTTGGCGACGATCTCCATAACTGCGCTCACAAAGTGTTAGTTCACAATATATTTATGTTTGTTCATCATCCAAAACCAAATCCGGGGAGTCCAATATCCAACATTCTCCCCCTTTTTGGTGATGACAAACCAACATAAATAATAATCAACAATAATAATTCAAATGAAATTTACTCACTCCCCCTGTATTGATGACACGTTAATTCCAAATTAAACAATAATAATACGCATCAAGCAGACGAGTAAAGTATATCAATGAGAATCGATTATTAAAATATCGAATACCAAAAGGTGGTTATTGAAATATCGGATTTGAAAATCCATTTATATATCTTAACTCCCCCTGAATCTAACATATCAAATTAGATTCTTGGAAAAATGATCTAAATTTTCATTTAGCACATTGTTATTATTATATCTCTCCCCCTTTGGCATAAGCAAAAAGAGCGGGAGGAGAACAACGACAACAACAATGGCTTCAAATAAAAAGCACGGGAGTCGTAGAATACGACGACGGTTCAAGTGACACCAAAGAAAAATACGAATAAAATCAAGGCATGTCAATGAAACCATAGTCGAAAATCATAAAACGAAATCATCAAAAACTCAAATCAATTTTACGGATTGAGTTATGGAATATACTTTCCAATATCAACATTCTTGGTTAATTTAGTGCATGGAAAATAATTCTATGTTTCCATAGAAGAAATTTCTATTAAACCAAGTTAATATCGTCGAGCGACGAAATCAAACATCAGAGACATAAAAGAAAGTATAAATTGTGGACAATAGAATGAAATGTCAAATGTGATGTATATATATATAAATATGAACCAGAGTACATAAAAAATATACATCACTGACATACAAGACATCGATCCAACGATCGGGGCACAAAATACAGCATCATATCACACAGATATCGGAGTGACACAGAACATACACATCATCAAAATAAATCAAGATACATCATCAAAATGATCAAAAATACATCAAAATGATCCAGAACCCCACTCTATCCTACCCAAACTCTCACACACTAGATGTAGCATCCAAGGAGCATCGGAGAGTCCTCAAAGAAGCTCAAGAGGAAGCGGCAGGATCTGCAGTAGCGGCAGGATCTGCAGCAGCAGTAAGCTCTGCAGGAGAAGTGGTGGTCACTGGAACATCTGGAATGTCAACGGGAGCGACGGCAGAAGTGGCAATCTCTGGAGCAGCAATAGTAGTGGCCTCGGGAGCACCAGTTGGAGCATCCACCGCAGGAGCGGTGGCAATAGGTGTGCTCTCGGGGGCACCAGCAGACGAAGCAGCAGCAGTAGCAGCAGAAGTGCCCTCGGGGGCACGAGTAGAAGCATGACAAAGCTACTCAATATCCTTCTCGTCCAACTCATCCTCGTCAGAAAAAGACAGAGGGACCTCAATATCAAGGTGTCGAGCGATACGGCAGAGAATCTCCTCAGAACGAGCCTGACGAGACTCCAAACAACGGATCGAACGAATGACATCGGCAAGAGTGGTAGAGGGAGCAGCAGAGGCAGACGTTGAAGCTGACGCTGAAGGTGTCGTCCTTTGAACGTGACGGAGTGCCGCAAGAGACTTCTTGACGGCCGTCGCGTTCAGGGGAGGACCAAGTGGACGCTCATCGTCAGGAGGCAATGTGACACGGAAGTGGCAAAAAACGAGTGTCAGGAGGCACGGGAAGGGAATATGAGCCGACTTCGTGGACTTGCGAATACACTCGAAAGAGTCCATCTTATCGAGTATAATGTTAGCCCAGTTAATCGAGCTCCCCATGAAAATAGCATATATCAACTTCAAGAAGGGCTGGGATGGTAGAGATGAGGAGCCGTACTTGGGAAGCAAGCACGACTTTAGAATCAAATTGAGGACCCAGGCGTTAGGCTTGAAGGATTTGGAGGGCACGCCAATCATGGCGGGAGGAATCTGGTGGAAAACCTGGGATAGGACGACCTGATCAAGGGAGGTGATATCATCAACAGAAATGTCTGAGGGGAGGAGGCCAGACGAGGAGATACCCAAAATCTCTCCTAAGATTTCTGCTGTGAGGACTATAGGAGTCCCCAAAACAGTCGTCTCAACAGTGTGGATCGCATCGTACTGACCCCGGATCCTATTGGCATAGAATAGTTTTACTAGGCGAGGGTAGGGGTAAGGGTTCGCCTTCGGGTCATATCGAAGGTAATCGAGAAGACCGGAGGACGAAAGAAGATCGGCGAGGCCTAGGAAGTCACTAAACTGGACGAAATGCTCCAGAAGCAGTGGACAATGTTCGATACGGTTGTAAGCTGCGAGACACAAAGGGTCGTTGTGACACAACGAGATATCGACACCGCCTACCGGCATCGGAGCCTTTCCCTTAGGCTTACGGGTAGACGTACGTGGTCTGGAGCTAGACTCAGGATGGTTAGGAGGAGTGGGTTCCCTATGAGTCTCAGGCTCGGGTCTATACTCGGTATCGGAATCGATAGGAGTATGGAAAGAAGAGGAAGACGCAAGTTGCTTGGGCTTGGGCTTAGGCTTGGCTTGGTCTCTAGGTGGAGCATGGGGCTTCGCTTTCGTCGTCCTCTTACGCTTAAGAGGGGTCGAAGACGAAGAGGGTTCGGTAGGCTTCGAACGGCGTTTCGGAGGTGGAGGGTCCGAGGGTGGCGAATCGACGGTCATGGGTAAAGGACCAGAGGGAGTGATCGGGATACATGTACGAGCCATAATTGAGGCACGACACGACGCAAGAGATCGAATCGAAGAAACCCTAGCCGAAATCAAGAACCCTAGCACAACCCTAGGCCGAAATGAAATCACTAGAAACCCTAATCCTAGAAGTTGAAAGCTAGCCCTAGAATAGAGAGAGATACCTAGGAGGAGGAGAGGGGTCGACGGCATAGGCATAGATGGCCGGAAAGATGGCCGGAGATCGACGGCGGAGAGGGAGGCAGACGAAGGGGCACGGGGGTTTGTGGCTGAGAAATAAGCTTCGAATTGAATAGAAGGGGAAATAGTCTGTTTGAGGCTTATAAAATTGATTAGAATCTCAAAAGACAAATCAGTCCCTGGCACAACTAGTCGGTCACAGTTCAAGCACTGACTGACTAGATCACGATCTAGTCGGTCGGTCAATGAGCTTGAACCGACTAGTTACAAACAGTAACTGAAGCCAAATTTCCTGACAAGATTTAGTCGGTCTAAGTTCATTCACTGACCGACTAGAACTGAATCTAGTCGATCGGCCAATGAACTTGGACCGACTAAGAAAGTTCAAAAATTGAAAATCTATGAAATTTGATTTCTCTCCTAATCACACTTCGACGAAACATCAAAATACTCTCATTAATCGTTATACTACCCCATTAAACATCAAAAATCTGAAATTTGACGATTACGCACAAATCGAGCGAAAATTCTGAAATTTCAACAAAAATCCAGAAAATTTCAAGTAATCTAGCATGAGCAAATATAAGGAATTGAATAGCATGCAAGATTATTGAAAACATATGAATCCTAAATCTCGGATTCACCCATAATCCCCAATTCTCGACGTAACCGCACAAAGGAGTCCTCCTTTAGGGGTTTCGTGAAAATATCGGCGATTTGCTTCTAGGTTTCAACGTACACTAATATGATGTCCTTGTTAGCAACATGATCATCTAAGAAATGGTGTCGGACATCTATGTGTTTCGAACGGGAATGGTGTACCGGGTTCTTGGAAAGACATATTGCACTTTGGTTGTCCACCATGATAGGGCAAGTATCACAGTTTATACCAAAGTCTTTAAGTGTGTGTCTCATCCAAAGAACTTGAGCACACGCGGCACCGGCGGTAATGTATTCCGCCTCGATGGTTGAAAGTGATACAGAATCTTGCTTCTTGGAAAACCAAGAGACAAGGGAATTTCCTATAAAATGGCAAGTGCCACTAGTACTTTTCCTATCGGATTTGCATCCCGCATAATGGCATCACTATATGAGATTAACTAATACGTGCTAGATTTTGGATAAAGTAATCCAAAATCAAGTGTATAACTTAGATAACGGAAAATACGTTTTACCGCTACTAAGTGTGACTCCTTAGGTTGAGACTGATAACGAGCACATACGCACACGGCAAACATAATATCGGGCCTACTTGCGGTAAGATAAAGTAAACTACCTATCATACCTCGATATAGACGAATGTCTACATCCTTACCGCCCGTATCCTTATCAAGATGCGTAGTCGTGCTCATTGGAGTCTTTTTCCCGGAGGCATTCTCCATTCCAAATCGCTTAAGCAACTCCACCGTATACTTCGTTTGGTGGATGAAGATTGCATTGTCCATTTGGCGAATTTGGAGACCTAAGAAATATTTGAGCTCACCCATGTGGCTCATCTCAAATTGATCCTTCATCACATTAGAAAACTCTTCGCAAAGAGCAAAGTTAGTAGCACCGAAAATGATATCATCAACATATATTTGAACTAAAATTATATCATTGTTCGAATGCTTAACAAAAAGTGTAGAATCGGCTTCTCCCATTTTAAAATTCAAATCCAAAAGAAAATTCTTTAGGCGATCATACCAAGCTCGAGGAGCTTGTCTCAAACCGTAAAGCGCTTTCTTTAGTTTAAAAACATGATTTGGAAAATTTTCATTTATAAAGCCCGGAGGTTGAGAAACATAAACTTCCTCAACGACATCTCCGTTTAGAAATGCACTTTTTACATCCATTTGAAATAGGTTGAAATTTTTATGGCATGCAAAAGACAATAATAATCTAATTGATTCTAATCTAGCTACCGGAAAGAAGGATTCTTCGAAATCAATACCTTCCTCTTGACGGTAGCCTTGAGCAACTAATCGAGCTTTGTTCCAGACGACGACATGGTTTTCGTCGGTTTTGTTCTTGAAGATCCACTTTGTCCCTATGACGGTGTGATTCCTCGATGGCAATGGAACAAGCTCCCAAACCTCATTCCTCTCGAATTGAATGAGTTCCTCCTCCATGGCTAAGATCCAAGCACCATCTTCGCACTCTTCATTAACATTCTTTGGCTCTATCGAGGAGGCAAAGGCACAATGAGCGAAGTAGTTCACTTGCGATCTCGTCTTGACACTATCATGGATATTCCCAATGACTTGCTCATGAGGATGGTCACGAACGGTATGAAGCTGTTTGGGAATACCTTGATCACTAGGAACATTCTCAACAACTTTATTAGTTGGGTTAGTCTCAATAGAATCAATCGAATCATTAGAGTTAGAATTACCAATTGAATCACATAAGACATCCATAGAGTCATCATCATTAGTAATTCTAGTTGGAACAAATACTTCATTAAATGACACATGAAGCGATTCCTCGATCGTTGAGGTTCGTTTGTTGTATATCCGGTAGGCTTTGCTACGCGAAGAATATCCAACAAAAATCCCCTCATCGGATCTTGGATCGAATTTGTCCAAACTACCATACGTGTTCTTAATAAAACATTTCGAACCAAAAACACGAAAATGTTTAACTTGAGGCAACCTACCAAACAACAATTCATAACAAGTTTGTTTAGTGCCGGGCCTCAAAAGTATTCTATTAAACACATAGCAAGCGGTGTGTACCGCTTCCGCCCAAAATTGATGGCCAAGTTGGCTATCATCAAGCATAGTGCGAGCACACTCCACTAGCGTCCTATTCTTTCTCTCAACTACACCATTTTAAGGAGGTGCACGATGGAAAGAGAAGGTGTGTGTAATACCAATTTCATCACAAAATGTCTCAAAAGACTCATTCTCAAATTCCCCTCCATGATCACTACGAATAGTGACAATGGTGGTTCCTAAGAGATTTTGTACTTTCTTAACAAAAATTGTGAAGTTTTCAAAAGCTTCATTTTTATTACATAATGAAAATACCCAAGTAAACCTAGAAAAGTCATCAACGATGACAAGTCCATATCTAGCATTACCTAATGAAGCAACTCTAGTTGGCCCAAATAAATCTAGATGTAATAGCTCTAGAGGCCGCTTAGAGGAAATGCTTTTCTTAGGTTTAAATGAAGATTTTGGAAGCTTGCCTCGTTGACACGAGTCACAAAAGCTTTTCTTTTGAAAGACAAGCTTAGGAAAGCCTCTAATAGAATTTAACTTGGAAAGCTTAAAGAGTGTTCCAAAGTTCACATGACCAAAACGTCGATGCCATAAGTGTTGTTCACTTGTGTTGGCCATAAGACATTGTTCATGTGATCTTGGAAGATGTAGGATATATATATCCTTATGGCGTGTGCCGGAAAACAATAATTCATTATTATCTTTTCCTAAAATATGGCACATTCCTTTCGTAAAGTTAACTTTGTAACCTTTGTCACAAAGTTGACTTATTGAAATGAGATTGTGGTTTAATCCTTTAACAAGGTAAACATCACATATAAGGGGTTTAGAAGGATTACCCACTTTACCAACACCTATGATGGTTCCGCTCTCATTGCCTCCAAATACGATGCGGTTTCCATTTGCAATGGGAACCACTCCGGAGAGCAATTGAGCGTCACCCGTCATGTGTTTTGAACAACCGCTATCGAGTATCCAATTCCCCTTGGAGATAAATTTAAATTTGTTGCTCCTTTTCTTTTTATTTTCCTTGAGTACCTAAAGATAGAAAATTTCATATCATGGTACCCAATGTCATTGGGTCCAAAATATTAGACCTTTGGAAGCTAAGTCCAATTGGACTTAGACTTCCCCACATAATTTCTACTATACACAACATCCGAAAAATAAGCATTCATGTAAACTTGTTTTTCATCCATGCTTATGTCCTTTGGGCTCCAAATAGTGCAAATCTTGGGAGCCCTCATCCTATTGGATGCATGCATGTGACGTTGATTTCTACGTGATGCATGTTGTGGATAGGCATAAGGAACATGATGGAATGGTGCATGTGGATAATTATTCATACGATGATATGGGTGAACATATGCATGTGGAGGAACACGTGCATGAGGGTGTCTCACATGGTGTGCACGTGCCCGTGGACGTGTAGCATAGAAATCATCATATGTGTGAGCCGGTGGAGTAGGACGTGTGTTCCTACGTGGCATAGTATTGGTGTACATATAAGCATGCCCCTTCTTTGGAGGTCCACCCAAAGTGGGTTTCTTTCCGAAAGAGGGTGTGGACGAGGTGGAAGCACCATTGGTAGATGAACTACCAATAGAGTGTTTGCTACCACTCGTTGAGTCACTGGAAGTTGGCCTAACAAAAGTAGTGGCCGATTTGGATGAACTTCCCATCGTATACCCCAAGCCAATGTGGTGATTGGCCGGAAGTAAGTCACTTAGGATTTTATCCAAATGGTCTTTACCCTTATTGAATTTGTTAATTCGGCCTAATGTGTTCTCATATTTCTCGGTGAGAGAACGCATAGAAGCATCCAAAGTTGATACTTGTGATGTGAGCACATAAACACGAGATTTAAGATTCTCGTTCTCAATACTCAAAGTCGAGTTTTGAGAAGTCAAATCCGCTATCTTGTGTTCTTCCGGATCTTCAATGCTAACATGTTCAAGTTGAGTCTTGAGATTAACAATCTCATTCTTCAACTCTTCAACAACGGTGTCGTTGTTGGTGATGATAGTTTTAGGCGAGGTTTGGATGCTAGCTAAATCATCTTTTACTTTAGTATACCTATTTACTAACTTAGAGTATTTAGACCATAATTGCTCATTAGCATTTCTAAGGTCATCCATCGTTACCTCATCGCCTTCTTGTCGCTATCATCGGAAGAGGAGGATCCTTGATCATGCTCCTCTCTCGCCATGAAACACATGTGCGCTTGCTCCACTTTTTCATCGTCTAACTCTCTGCTTGAGGAATCCTCGGAGTCGGTGAATGTTGCTCCGACAAGTCCCTTTTTGTACCCCTTTTTGTACTTCTTGGACTTGTCAAATTTTGGCGCCTTCCACTTCTCCTTTTGCTTATTTAGAGGACACTCCGCTTTCATGTGTCCTGGCTTGTTGCATTTGAAACACAAAGGAGAGGAGGCGTTAGAAGAATTGAACTTCGATTTGTTTTTGAAGTTACCTTTCCGGAAGAACCGGTTGAACTTCTTTGCCATGAGTGCCATGGACTCCAAGTCTAACTCGTCTTCCGAGTCTTCATCATCGGTTGATGTGGATGTGGATGGAGCGGACTTGAAAGCAATAGCCTTCTTCTTTGGCCCGTCTTGCTTTAGGTAGGACTTCATCTTTTCTTGCAACTTTATCTTGCTATCCTTGCGTACCTCGTAAGACATCAAGGTACCCATTAGTTGAACAACGGTATATTTGTTCATATCGTTACCTTCCTCGATGGCGAAGGTGCGCTTTTCCCAACTAGAAGGAAGTCCTTCTATAAGCTTCGAACATTTCTCCTTTTGGGTGTAGGATTTGCCGAGAGCCTCTAACTCGTTTATGATGTCGACGAAGCGAGCATAATACTCCTTCATCTTCTCACCCTGTAGCATATGAAACATCTCGTAATCTTTATTAACTACAACGAGTTTAGAGTCTCTTACCCTACTCGTCCCTTCATGTAATATGAGGAGGGAGTTCCATATTTGATATGCACTCTTACATGTGCATATCTTATTGAAATCCTCGGGTTCCAAGGCGCATTGCAAGGCGTTCATTGCCTTGGCATTGCTCACCTCTGCGGCGACCTCCGCGGGAGTCCACTTCTCAAAGTCTTCTTCGGCGGGCTCGACGTATTCCTTCATCGTAGTCCTCCATAGAGATGCACTCCAGAGGAAAGTTTCCATCCGGCATTTCCAGTACCCGTAGTTGGTACCGTTGAAGAATGGAGGCCTTGTTGAGGAATGTCCTTCCATCACCGAAGATGCTCCTTCACGGTTTCTGAAGGTGTTGTAGTCGGAAGGTGGACGAACGGCTTTGTTGTCGTTGGCAGACATAGCTATAGACTTGGCTCTGATACCAAATGTAATGCCCCGCTAAGCTACTGCACAAGTACTAGAGGGGGGGGGTGAATAGTACTTTAAAATAATTAAGAGGCTAATTCCTAATTACTTGCAAACTCTACCAAACAATGCGGAAAATGTGGAAATGTAAATGTTAGACAACAAAGAAACAATCGCAAACAACGATATTACTGGGTTCGGATCCACCCAAGTCTCCCTGACTTGTTCCCGGTGATCCTACGTCCCAACCACCCGGATCCCCTCCGGATACTTGAGTTAGAAACCCTAACTCAAGATTTCCACTATGAAATACTTGTGAAAAACCTTCACAAGTCAAATCATATACAAAGTAATTTGTGACTCCCACAACCCGGGATCACAACCACACTGTCACAACAGAGAGTGAAAATTACAATATGAAATTGAAATGAAATAAGAAACTTCTTACCGACAAAATACCTATGCCTTGAGTAATGCTTACGAATTAGGGCAAGGATGATTTTGAGGAAGAAGAAGTGGCACCAAACCCTAGCTCCAAGATGTAGATCAGCGATGGAGAGCTATGGGGATGTTGGTGACCTAGAATCAAGCACTTGGCTTGGAAGGCTTCACACTCAATGAATCTCTCTTTGGAAGTAAGTGTGGGGAGAGATTATTGAATGGAATGAAAGAGCTTTGAATGAGCTTGGAATGATTTCTCTTGAACTCTAAACTTCCAATAATATCATCCTTGGCTGCAATGAATGCAGCCCATCAAGTATATATAGGTTAAAGGAGAGAGAGAAAGAAATTCGAGTCATTAAATGCTCCAACGGCTCTTTTCTGAACCTAACTAGTCGGTCAAAGAACAACCACCGACCGACTAGTTCATAAACTAGTCGGTCGGTCAATTAACGTATACCGACTAATAGAAGAACAGCTAAAATGTTGAAGCACAGACAAAAGGAACTAGTCGGTTCAAGAAGAGTAGCTGACCGACTAGTTTCACAACTAGTCGGTCGGTTACTCAACTGAGACCGACTAACAGATAAAACTGAAGTCTGAGCACAAATTGACTTAGTCGGTCCAAGAACAAATGTTGACCGACTAGTTCATCAACTAGTCGGTCGCCAAATGAGCATAGACCGACTAACGATAAACAGTAAGTCAAGTGAAAATTGGCATGTACATTAAAACTCAACTAGTCGGTCCAAGAAGGAAAGTTGACCGACTAGTTCATCAACTAGTCGGTCGATCAATGAACACAGACCGACTAAAGATAAACAGTAGCACAGGCTCAAAATTGCAAGTACAGGGAAAGCTCAACTAGTCGGTCACAGTAGCATCACTGACCGACTAGTTCACAAACTAGTCGGTCGGTGAGTCAACTTAGACCGACTAACTGTAAACAGTAACGAGCTTGGAAATGAATGACAGAAACTAGTCGGTCCAAGAAGCTTTGCTGACCGACTAGATCACCATCTAGTCGGCCAGTTCTTCTTCTTGAACCAACTAACATGCACAAGAAGTCCCGAATCGAAGCGCGATGCTTCGGGGAAGATTGTATGGACTTCAACTAAGATCCTAGAGCTAAGATATGAGCGTTATGAAGATTTAAACCGTAAGACCTACTCAAGGCTTAACATTCTACGAAAGAAGCTTAAAGACTATAAATAACACTTGACGATACCGTCTTCAAAAGCTTCAATCGAATCTTCATGACTTCTAAATTGGTCCAAAAGCTTCAACGAAGCTTTAGGCATACGATCATGTGCTTTGAGAAGTCTTGAGACGTCGTAATTGATATTCATATGAATTTGGCGACGATCTCCATAACTGCGCTCACAAAGTGTTAGTTCACGATATATTTATGTTTGTTCATCATCCAAAACCAAATCCGGGGAGTCCAATATCCAACACTGCTGGTGCTGCCCCTATCCCTGAAGCCCACCATGTTTCTCCCCAGAACTGGAAAAACAAGAAGGCTAGAAATAACAAAGGGAAAGCTGCAATGAAGCCAACAAGAGCACCAACCCAGAAAACAATAACAAGGGGAAGAAAAACTTCACATGGAAGCGTAAGAATACTGGTCAAGTTCCAATTCCAAAGAAGAACTGGGAGGACAAATGCCATAGATGTGGCATGACTTGACATTGGTCCAGAAACTGTCGCACTCCTCGCCACCTCCAGGACCTGTATCAGGCGAGCCTGAAGACTCCCCCTGAAACAAACCTGGCCGATATTCAAGCTCCAACCAAGTTCACTGCACAAGACTTCGAAAATGATGATCTGCTCGATTAAGCCTTATCTTCTGTTTTTCTATGCATTTAAAATAAATGTAGCTTCATCTGTAGTTTGCTTTGAATGAACTTTAATTTGAATGTCAATTTTCATCACTTGAATAAATTTCCAATTTGCATTAATATAGATGAAGTGTGATATATTGTAGACAGTGCATCGATGCACTGGTGAAGCATTAAAATTGCTCCCACATACAACGAGACTAAAAGATGCATATTTCTCTCCTAAATCATAGAGTAATCTAAGTTTCAAGTATATTTCATTTAAACGAACACAACTTGAAAACTATGGATAATAAATAGTGAATATCTTTATGTAACTTGTCAAGAGGATGGCCAGAAAACCATCTACACACGATTCGTTGGACCCCCGTCGGGTCCCTATCATTACAGATATTCATCCTATATAAAGCCAACTTGACTGAGCACCAGAATGCCTTTCATTGCCAGAGTTTTCAACTCTGGCACAATAGACTTGGTCATCCTCGATCAGCGATGATGGACACATCATCAAATGAATCCCTTGGAGAACCTGCAGATTCTTTAAAAGGTTGAGTTTCCTTGTCCCCTTGTTATAAGGGAAAACTTATAGAGAGACCTTCCCTCCTGAAAGTGAAATTAGAGTCTCCTGGCTTCATTGAGAGAATACATGGTGACCTTTACGGGCCTATTTACCCTGCAAATGGCCCATTTCGGTACTTCATTGTACTGATAGATGCATCTACTAGATGATCTTATATGTGCATTTTTGTCCACCCGTAACCTAGCTTTCTCAAAAGCAGATAATGTGGGTGAATTCACTACTAATGTCTTTCAAGACTACTACCAAGCAACTGGCATTGAAATTGAACATCATGTAGCATGTTCACACTCAGAATGGGTTATCAAAGTCTCTGATAAAGAGGCTCCAATGGATGTTACGTCCATTGTTAAATCCCAGTTGCCTGTGGATGTTTAGGGATACTCCATACTGCATTCCGCATCGCTTATCACGATACGGCCCTCTTGTGGCCATATCTTATTGCTGATGCCGCTTGCTTATGGTTCACCACCAAATATATCTCAGTTGAGAGTATTTGGATGTGCTAATATATGTCCCAATATTGTAACGACCCGCTCTCGGAGGCCAGTTACTTATTTGATAATTGCGCAGGTTCTGCAGTTAACCAGTGAAATCAAAATAGCCACGATGCAGAGATGTACAAAAATACCCAAAATAGTGTCCAATTATTACAATCCATTCCGTACAAGATGTCCCAACAGATATACATGACAGAAGCAAAGTACACAACTGAAAATAGCTCTGGAAGCTGCGGTCTCATGGTCGAAGTCTGGCGCTATTAACTCAAGAGCATCTGCCTCCATATGTACGTCGTCTGCGGTGCCACGGAGATGGAACCGTAGGTAAGTCACAACAATTCTAAATAAAGAAAGAGAGGTACTGTACAAGTATGACAAAGCAGACCAAAGTGATAGTAAAGTACGGTGCAGTGTCTGTACAAGTGTAGAAAGTAAAAGTACGGCAAGTAAAGTGCGGTGACTGTACTGGCAAGGAAAGTAAAGTGCATGTACTGTAAAGAAAGTAATTGTGCAAGTTACACTAGAACTACGTGACTCAAGTCGGAGAGTACAATATGTGACCGTTCAGTTCGTCTCTTGCCTGGGTGCTACCCAGACGAATGCCGGAACCCAGGCAGCAGGATGGTTTACCGAAACACAGGCAGCTAGACAGGAGGCCGAAACATAGGCAGCTTGACATGTAGATCGAACTCTAGTCACTCCCGTACTCTCGCAAACTATGAGTTACCCCGAAACCCTGGTGACGTGTCGAGTACAAGTTCTTTACATGATTGTTCCACGGGACGTTCCAAGTGGACTGTGCCAAGTACAAGTCCAACACAAGAAGGTGTTGCTTCCGTGCTTCGAGCACGTGGTAGTGTGGCTTAACACATAATTTACCCAAGTTGGTAGTTGTGTGCTACAACCACCAAAGTTGAAAGTTGGCAAAGTATTCTTTGGTAGATTACTTTCATTTTAGTTCTCTAGTTTGGTCAAGTCAAATAGCCGTTCGAGGCTATAAGTGGTGAAGTTTCACAAGTTCATGCAAGCACAGTAGTCTAGTTTTCTAAAGTTAGAATATGTCGTGACTTACTAATTTCGAGCTCGTCGTGGCAAGACGAGGTTAGAGCTAGAAGAGCTGGTGCATGAGATTTGGTACCTGCAATCACAAAAATACTTAGTTAATGAACGCTACATTTCTATTTAAATAATTTGATTGTTTTGATTTTAATAACTGATTAAAACGTTGTCGAAAAGCGTTCTAAATTTTTATCTAAACTAGATATGATAAAAATAGTTTTACTGCAAGAGGGAATATTTTTCTGAAGTTTATAGTAATTTTTAGAATTTTAAAAGCTCAAAAACAATTTAAAAACTGTTTTTCCAATTAGTAACGTATTTATTCCACAATTTATTCTGGGTGCAATCTACATCGGAATGGTTCAAATGAGGTGTCAAAACGACCGTCTCGAAGAGTTATATAACATATATTTATCGCATATATTATCTTACGTAAAAATAAGAAGATACGGATTTTTGAACGAAAATAACGTATTTATCTTTTAGGGTTAAAAATTAATTCTGGAAAAACTAAGCGTCGGATTGAGATGAAACTAGCGCCATTGGGTCCAGAATATTATTTCTGATTTTCTGGAGCTAGTCTCACATTTTTCTGGGGCTTAAATAATTAGTTATGGATTTAATACTATAAAAAACATTTGTTAATACGAAAATACGAAATTATCCACGTATTTACAAGTGTGCCATTGAGTAAAACTTACGCATGCATTCGACGCTTACTTCGTCGGGGGGGCTCGGCGGGGGTTTCTCGTCGACTTCGTCGACGATGGCGACGGTAAGGCGGCGGGGTGATGGCGGGCGACGGTGCACGGCGAGGGCGGGACGGCGGTGCGGCACAGCGACGGGGGCGGCGTGGCTCACGGAGGCGGCGGTGGAAGGTAGCAGCGGAGGGCTGCTGCTGCTGTTGCTGCTGCATCTCTCCACGGCGAGTGGCGCTGTCGTCGGCGGCGATCACCGGAGGGGTCGATGGCCTCGTGGCGTCGCTTGGAGGTTGCAGTGGAGCAACGAGGGGTCGACGGAGCTCGGTGGCTGCATGCTCCGTCGTGGGCTTTGGTGGTGGGCTCTGGGGTTCGAGCAGTCGGCGGAGGGAGGAGCTCCGGTGGAGTGTTGATGGGTTCGGTGCTGTAGGGAGACGGGGAAGCGGCACTGATGGCGATGCTGGGGAGCGGACGGTGAGGAGGCGACTGGCGACGCTCGGAGGGTGGTGGCCGTTGGGTTCAAATGAAACGGGGCCTTGGGTTTAAATGAAACGAAGAGAGAGAGAGAGAGAGAGAGAGAGAGAGTTAGATGGGTAGCTGAGGGGATGATGAACCGGTTAAGGGGAGGAAAACGTGAGGGTTAGGTAATGGGATTAGGTAGGATAATGGTAATTAGTAATATGTAAACCCCCATTAGCAAAAGTAATTAGTAAAATACATATACGAAATTACGATTTTTCCCTTACTAGTAAATGTGTCCGAAAAATTACGAAAACATACCCACGGGATCGTATCGTCGCGAGGATCGCGAATACGAAGACCGTTTCAGGGTTTGGGCTACGGAGATACTAGTTTTAGGCCAAAAAGTTTAGAAAGCGGGTTTGCGGGTTCTCTATCAAAATGATATCAGAAAATTATGAAATTAATGTGGGGAGCCCTAAATGATCATAGGATGCTACTACGGAAGTTTGAAAACGTTTTGAAGACGTTTGAATAGAAAATAAATTCATTGAGCCAAAACAGCAATATCTGAAACTGAATTTTTGACAGATCTTTTAAAGGTATTTGATGAAATCCGATTTTACTAAAATACTCCATAACTAGTCTGCTACCTCAAAATATTTTTATAAGAAATTTTGAAATCAGTTTAAGACTCCTGATCAACCATTACAAAATATAATTAAAAAGAAATTACTTTAAATACTTAATTTAAATGTATTGGAAAAATACAGGCCGTTACATTCTACCCTCCTTAAAAATAATTCCGTCCTCGGAATTTAAAAATCTCTTTTGAAAATAATTGATTTTATGAAGAAGCTCAAACAAATAAATGATAGAAAAATAGTAACCTAGTAAATCAGGTTGTAAATAACATGAAATGTGGTAAGAAAATAAGGGATGTGACTAATATATATTATCACCATAGCTGCTTCCGATTTATCAAATAGCCAAAATACGAGATAATGGCACTACATGTAAAAGATAGTTCTGATGATGATGACATCCTTTCGAACTTGGGACATAAGGTGACAAGTCAGAAGCAAGCACACCAAAGAGGAGGACAGAACGTCTATAAATGATGATTACATGGTCTCAATCATGTAAATCATCGCCATAGCATACATAAACGTAAGGGATAAACCTAGTGCATCCTTACGGTTACAACTTAACCAGCCGAACACAAAGGCCTTCATCTGCCATGCTACCAAATTACAAGCCATTACCCAGATCAACACATACAGGCAAGTATAAGGCCAACTCTCGAGGGTCAAGATCATTGCTACCACTTGTCCCAGCAGTCTCCATAACATCCAACAAGAAACCAACATCCTAGCCGTCTCCCAAATCCGAGCACAAGACCGACATCCAACTTCAACGCCTAAGCCCAAAAGTATGCCAATACCCAATCCTAAGGATACTCCTTCCCAACACCATTGGTCGATATCTACGGTAAACACCATCAGCCCTAAGCAGTTTAACGACCAAAAACTCAGGGACCTACAAGCACTAAGGAGCACCCCTAAGAAGCACTCGAAGCTGGGCAGCTCAAGGGGGAAGAACCAGAAAAAGGAGCTCCCAATGATACCAAGGGCGGCGGGTTCCCAATATCCCGACCACACGGCCAAAGAAAGGGTGGCGGTGAGGGTTGCTGCTAAGCCCAACAGACCCCAAGGTCGTTGGTGGGCCATCGACGGCTGGCGATCCACTGCGGCGAGCACTGCGACTGGCTGTCGATCCATGGTGGGGAGGGCCTTCGGGATGGAGCGAAGCGGAAGCTGGCGGATCTTTAGGTGAGGCCGGCAGATCGGAGATCGGAGCGGCGATGCGAGGTCCGATCGAGCTCGCTTGGGGAAGAGGCCGGGAGGGGGAGTGGGCTTGGGGAGGAAGGAGAGGGGTTAAAAACGGGGGGGCCCAAAAGTCGGGGTTAGGTAGGGTAGGGTTCTGCGGGCACGGGTCTCGAGGGGGGAAGCGGACAAACGAAATAAAGAGGGGGGAGGAAGGTGGTCGGTGGAAAAGGAAATCAAACCCTTGGAGAGAAAAAGACGGGTACAAGATAGAAGTAGGGGCTAGAAGAGAAACACTAGCTCAAAAGTCGCAACACGTCAAGTTTGGCTCGTCTTAAATTCTTCATCCCCATCCTCCAATACCTTCGAGCATCCTTCGATTCGCTTCCGTTGTCGAACTCGAACTCCTGGTGATCGAAAATTGAATGCTACCCTCCTTAAAATAAACGTAGCTAAAATTCAAGCGAACTAAACGCGATTTAGGAAGAAGTAAAAGAACAGGAGGCCATCATTAGCTAAAGAAAGGGTGATAATGATGGAGATCGATGGTGTTACATAATCACGATTCACATCCTTGCGGTCCAGCGGACACGGCCATGGAAGTGACTAAGCCAGGATCACTTACACCTAGTCTAGCTAGGTTGATCCAACAAACTTAGCCAAGCACATTGACCGGATCATGGTCCATTGAAGGAAGCTTATCATTTAAATGCGTGCCATCATAACTGAAGGAAAGGTGATGAAGCGGGTAGATAGTTCAACCTATGAAAATCACTATAACTGCTATCAAAGAGGTTACTATGGAGGGTATAACCAAGAATGGGACACGAGTTCCTAAGCAAGGGTTAAGAGTTCAAAGGAAGTGATGAAGATCAAGGAAGACCTATTGAAGATGGTAATAAGGACGCTTCACCCGTATATCCAATAATGGTGAACACTCGAGACATCCCGTACTCGAGGTTAATTTGAGTATCTTATATTATACATCCTGATCTTGCTATAATGTTCACGAGGTAGTTAGCGAGGACCTGCATGGGCCCCCAAACTTGTAACGACTCGCTCTCGGGGGCCAGTTACTTATTTGATAATTGCGCAGGTTCTGCAGTTAACCAGTGAAATCAAAATAGCCACGATGCAGAGATGTACAAAAATACCCAAAATAGTGTCCAATTATTACAATCCATTCCGTACAAGATGTCCCAATAGATATACATGACAGAAGCAAAGTACACAACTGAAAATAGCTCTGGAAGCTGCGGTCTCATGGTCGAAGTCTGGCGCTATTAACTCAAGAGCATCTGCCTCCATATGTACGTCGTCTGCGGTGCCACGGAGATGGAACCGTAGGTAAGTCACAAAAATTCTAAATAAAGAAAGAGAGGTACTGTACAAGTATGACAAAGCAGACCAAAGTGATAGTAAAGTACGGTGCAGTGTCTGTACAAGTGTAGAAAGTAAAAGTACGGCAAGTAAAGTGCGGTGACTGTACTGGCAAGGAAAGTAAAGTGCATGTACTGTAAAGAAAGTAATTGTGCAAGTTACACTAGAACTACGTGACTCAAGTCGGAGAGTACAATATGTGACCGTTCAGTTCGTCTCTTGCCTGGGTGCTACCCAGACGAATGCCGGAACCCAGGCAGCAGGATGGTTTACCGAAACACAGGCAGCTAGACAGGAGGCCGAAACATAGGCAGCTTGACATGTAGATCGAACTCTAGTCACTCCCGTACTCTCGCAAACTATGAGTTACCCCGAAACCCTGGTGACGTGTCGAGTACAAGTTCTTTACATGATTGTTCCACGGGACGTTCCAAGTGGACTGTGCCAAGTACAAGTCCAACACAAGAAGGTGTTGCTTCCGTGCTTCGAGCACGTGGTAGTGTGGCTTAACACATAATTTACCCAAGTTGGTAGTTGTGTGCTACAACCACCAAAGTTGAAAGTTGGCAAAGTATTCTTTGGTAGATTACTTTCATTTTAGTTCTCTAGTTTGGTCAAGTCAAATAGCCGTTCGAGGCTATAAGTGGTGAAGTTTCACAAGTTCATGCAAGCACAGTAGTCTAGTTTTCTAAAGTTAGAATATGTCGTGACTTACTAATTTCGAGCTCGTCGTGGCAAGACGAGGTTAGAGCTAGAAGAGCTGGTGCATGAGATTTGGTACCTGCAATCACAAAAATACTTAGTTAATGAACGCTACATTTCTATTTAAATAATTTGATTGTTTTGATTTTAATAACTGATTAAAACGTTGTCGAAAAACGTTCTAAATTTTTATCTAAACTAGATATGATAAAAATAGTTTTACTGCAAGAGGGAATATTTTTCTGAAGTTTATAGTAATTTTTAGAATTTGTAAAAGCTCAAAAACAATTTAAAAACTGCTTTTCCAATTAGTAACGAATTTATTCCACAAGTTATTCTGGGTGCAATCTACATCGGAATGGTTCAAATGAGGTGTCAAAACGACCGTCTCGAAGAGTTATATAACATATATTTTTCGCATATATTATCTTACGTAAAAATAAGAAGATACGGATTTTTGAATGAAAATAACATATTTATCTTTTAGGTTTAAAAATTAATTCTGGAAAAACTAAGCGTCAGATTGAGATGAAACTAGTGCCATTGGGTCCAGAATATTATTTCTGATTTTCTGGAGCTAGTCTCACATTTTTCTGGGGCTTATATAATTAGTTATGGATTTAATACTATAAAAACCATTTGTTAATACGAAAATACGAAATTATCCACGTATTTACAAGTGTGCCATTGAGTAAAACTTACGCATGCATTCAACGCTTACTTCGTCGGGGGGGCTCGGCGGGGGTTTCTCGTCGACTTCGTCGACGATGGCGACGGCAAGGCGACGAGGTGATAGCGGGCGACGGTGCACGGCGAGGGCGGGACGGCGGTGCGGCACAGCGGCGGGGGCGGCGTGGCTCACGGAGGCGGCGGCGGAAGGTTGCAGCGGAGGGCTACTGCTGCTGTTGCTACTGCATCTCTCCACGACGAGCGGCGCTGTCATCGGCGGTGATCACCGGAGGGGTCGATGGCCTCGTGGCGTCGCTTGGAGGTTGCAGTGGAGCAACGAGGGGTCACCGGAGCTCGGTGGCTGCGTGCTCCGTCGTGGGCTTTGGTGGCGGGCTCCGGGGTTCGAGCAGTCAGCGGAGGGAGGAGATCCGGTGGAGTGTTGATGGGTTCGGTGCTGTAGGGAGACGGGGAAGCGGCACTGATGGCGATGCTGGGGAGCGGATGATGAGGAGGCGACTGGCGACGCTCGGAGGGTGGTGGCCATTGGGTTCAAATGAAACGGGGCCTTGGGTTTAAATGAAACGGAGAGAGAGAGAGAGAGAGAGAGAGAGAGAGAGAGAGAGAGAGAGAGAGAGTTAGATGGGTAGCTGAGGGGATGATGAACCGGTTAAGGGGAGGAAACGTGAGGGTTAGGTAATGGGATTAGGTATGATAATGGTAATTAGTAATAGGTAAACCCCCATTAGCAAAAGTAATTAGTAAAATACATATACGAAATTATGATTTTGCCCTTACTAGTAAACGTGTCCGAAAAATTACGAAAACATACCCACGGGATCGTATCGTCGCGAGGATCGCGAATACGAAGACCGTTTCAGGGTTTGGGCTACGGAGATACTAGTTTTAGGCCAAAAAGTTTAGAAAGCGGGTTTGCGGGTTCTCTATCAAAATGATATCAGAAAATTATGAAATTAATGTGGGGAGCCCTAAATGATCATAGAATGCTAATACGGAAGTTTGAAAACGTTTTGAAGACGTTTGAATAGAAAATAAATTCATTGAGCCAAAACAGCAATATCTGAAACTGAATTTTTAACAGATCTTTTAAAGGTATTTTATGAAATCCGATTTTACTAAAATACTCCATAACTAGTCTGGTACCTCAAAATATTTTTATAAGAAATTTTGAAATCAGTTTAAGACTCCTGATCAACCATTACAAAATATAATTAAAAAGAAATTACTTTAAATACTTAATTTAAATGTGTTGGAAAAATACAGGCCGTTACAAATATCATCACCTCAGAGGACCAAAATGGGTCCTCATTAAAACTAGTTATCTTTATATGGTTTGATTCGCCATGTATTATTAGATACCTAGAACCCCTGACAAGCGATGCATTAAAAGCACTTCTTGATAACTGTGAATTTAATGAGCAAAGTCTCATTAAAATAGGCCCGCAGTCTTAAAAAGCCTGAAGCTTTTGAGACCATATCATGGGACACAAAAGTCCTAATCTCGTTATGATCCGCATAATTTTTTCTGTGTGAAGATGAGATCTTGAAGATGCTTCACATTCAGACTAAAGTACATCAATTGCCGGATTAATTCACGGACAATCCATAAGATTGTATGTTCACACGTCCATGCTGCCAACACGTCAGCTAGGATTGACATCGCCAAAGATGGATGCAATCCAAAGGCAACAGAATTTGCTGTACCTCGATTGAAAAGAGGACGCCCGACAGGTTCAAAAGATAAAGTTCCTCGAAAGAGGAAGATTCCTGGAGATATTAAAATGATCCCTCCGCAGGATGCTTAGCTCAGACCAGCGACCTGTCCCCTCCTGATTTTCCCTGTAGAGGAAACAATAAGAGAAACATCATTATATTATGTACGTGCTGGAGAGGTATTGGACAGATATAGCACAGTCGTCGTCGTCGATTTTGCGTTCGCTATTGCCGTTCACATCGCTGAATACGACGATGATGTCAACCCACTTTTCTATAGTGTAAACGCATAGATTGGCCAAAGTGGGACGAGGCAATAAGAGTAGAGCTAGACTCACTCTTGAAACGCAAAGTCTTTGGACCAGTAGTCCAAACACCTGAATGTGTAAAACCTGTGGAATATAAGTTGATTTTCATAAGAACAAGAAATGAAGGAAATGCGATCATTTTCCTATTTCATACTAAGCCTAACCGTCTCTGGAAAAGCCAAGAAATGCAGCTCATAGACGTTGTGACTGCATATCTATACAGCAATATAGATATAGAGTTCTATATGAAACTTCCAGAAGGGTATACTCTACCCCCAGAGATGAAAGAGAGACGTAGGAACGTCTTCTCTATAAAGGCTTCTAAGATCATAATATGATCTTAAGCAATCAAGAAAAATGTGGTATAACAGATTTATCGAATTCCTTGCGGAACAAGGATTCACTCCCGTGTATCCTTATCAAAAGAACAAGGACATGATTTGTAATAGTCACCGTATATGTGGACGACTTAAATCTAATAGAATCACCTGTAGAGACCATTGAGATATCTGATAGCCTTAAGCATACATTCGTAATGAAATAGTGAAATACCTGGAATAACAAGGTATTGTCTCGGCTTACAGATTAAACACTTTTGTGGTGGAATCATTTTATACCTATTATATTCTCCATACATCGGGAGTTTATGAAGAAAGATGTCCATTTACTATCTATTAAAAATGGATGCTTATTTATGATGCCTTCTAGCCGCTGGAAGAGGGAGAGGACATCATAGGTCCTGAAGAGCCTATCTCTAGTGTACTAGTTACACTCTTTTATCTGGTCAACTGCATGTGTCTCTAACAGAACGTCTGCAGTAAAGCTGTTAGCCAGATACAGTGCTGCCCTGTAGAGCACAATTGGACCAAGGATAAGCTGCTTCTGTGCAACTTCTAAGGGTCAAGGATCATCATCCAAGGAATATATATCGCATATGCAGGTTTACAGATCATCGCGATGACTAATCACAAATGTCCGGCCACCTCCTAAAGATCTACACATCATCCTCCAAAGTCTACATCTTCTGAGAAGCTCATCATCCAAGAAGCAAGTCTAGAATACGCGCAGCCAGGTCCAGCTGTACCATGTAGACACATTGAAGACTAAGTAAAAGAATACATACGTGTAGTCATCTACCAACTTCGAAGAACGTACCACTCCAGAGCGACACTGTTTTCTAGTAGCTGCTAGATATGAGTGAAACTTGTATAAATGAGTGATGATAGTAACATGATGGATGTATAGTGGAATAGGAAATGATTGTATAGATACATAGAGGATCTACAAGCCTGAAGCTTGTACAGATCAGGGGGAGTTGATCGTAGAGTTGTACTCTTTTCCCTTAGCTATGGGTTTTCCCATGGGTTTTCCATAGCTAAAGGTTTTTAATGAGGCAACCTCATTTAACTCTGGACCCTGAAGTGTCCACCCCTAATGAAAGCTGAAAGACCTACAAGCATAAGGCTTGTACGGATCTGGGGGAGTAACCTGTGGGTTGCACTCTTTTTCCTTAAGCTGGTGGTTTTTCCCACTGGGTTTTCCACAGCTAAGGTTTTAACGAGGCAAACATGATTACTCTGGATTCAGAAGTATCTACCCTCTTAGCTTTATACGCTAAGACTGCAGTAATGGATGGATAAGGGGGAGTGCTATGAGTGAGGAAGGCCTTTGGCCTCCCCATCACTTATATCCATCCATTAATCCCTCATTTAGTTAGGATAATGTGGACCTTTGGGATCCCATACCCTTTGATACTCCACATTGTTGAATAAATAGTGGACCATGGCCTTGTGCCATGGTTACTCTTTTCTTTGAGTTCCAACTATATATATATATATATATATATATATATATATATATATATATATATATATATATATATATATATATTATATATAATATATATATATATATGGATCCCATATATATATGAGGCAAATGTGCCTGCGCACGTGCGCAGGCAGAAATACCTGCGAACAACCCCTCTGTTCGGGGTTTTCAAGAATTTTTTTTTGAATTCTTTTTTACAGTTGGTAGATATACTTGTTATGTATCTCTCCACAAAATTTCAGCTCAAACAAACACCATTTGGGTATCGAAACATCCATCATAAAAACGTTGCACAAGACAGTTTTGCGCAACGTTTTGTGATGGATGTTTCGATACCCAAATGGTGTTTGTTTGACCTGATATTTTGTGGGGAGCTACATAACAAGTATATCTACCTATTGCAAAAAAAATTTATAAAAATACTTAAAAC
Source organism: Scilla litardierei (assembly GCA_030789695.1). NCBI lineage: Eukaryota > Viridiplantae > Streptophyta > Magnoliopsida > Asparagales > Asparagaceae > Scilla > Scilla litardierei. The sequence continues at coordinate 261,396,715 of CM061141.1, forward strand.
CCCCAAATAGAGGGGACGTGCGCAGGTAATTCTTCCTGCGAACGTTCTTAGTTACATTTTGGGTGTATATATATATATATATATATATAGGTTAATGGGCCAATGCTGACAGCGCTGGAAATTTTTCCAGCGCTGTCCGCATTTTGGGCGCCCTAAAAATATTTTTTTTTGAAAATTTGTTTTGCAGTAGTTAGATATACTTGTTGGGAAGCTCCCCACAAAATTTCAGCTCGATCCGACACCGTTTGAGCCTCCGTTCATCGATTTCAAAAACGTTGCGCAAAACTGTGGACAGATTTGCGCAACGTTTTTGAAATCGATGAACGGAGGCTCAAACGGTGTCGGCTCGAGCTGAAATTTTGTGGGGAGCTTTCCAACAAGTATATCTAACTACTATAAAAAAAATTTTCAAAAAAAAATAATTTTAGGGCGCCCAAAATGCGGACAGCGCTGGAAAAATTTCCAGCGCTGTCAGCTCTTCTCCATTTTTCACATATATATATATATATATATATATATATATGCTAGTATGAGATGGTGAGCTCAAATCCTTATCGTGAGCTAGAACAATCGGCAACACCAATTAACGATCGGCACCGTTCATCTTCAAGAGCATGTCGATAGATCTATACCCTAAAAAATTAGAGATTATAAACCCCAAAATCCTATGGATCAACCCGTTCCAATTTTGTTACATTTACAGGCAGCTTGTAAACCGTTCATCTTGCAAACACTTGATGGATCTGATAGAAATGTCCAAATGACACAAAAAATTATACATAAAGATCACTTGATAGATAGAAGAAGATGGACGGTTCCGATTGATGATTTGGCAAATAGTTTTGGCTAGTTCGAGCTATGAATATCTCATCTCACCATCTCACCATCTCATATTAGCATCTTTCTATATATATATATATATATATATATATATATATATATATATATATATATATATATATATATATATATATAGAGGAAAATTTTCAAATGAGAACATTTCGCACCGTGTGAAAATGTTTTTAGTTTTTTTTGAAATTTTTTTTTTCAAAAATTCTTTTTTCCACCCTCATTATATGTTGTTATACCCCCCTCAAAAAATAATGGTTGAGAAATAATGTCATTTGGCCTTCGATCAAGGCATTTCAACAAATTCGCACGTTTTGAGACCGTTAAATTTGTAACGGGTGGATGGGTGCTCTAATGCCCAACGGGTTCACCCATTATTTTCCCTGGGGTATATATTTGTATGGATTAAACATCAAAAAAGAAATTTTTGAAAAGAAAATTTCAAAAAAATAAAAAAAAAATGTTTTCGCACCGTGCGAAAACCCCTTTTTTCGCAACCGAAGATCACTATATATATATATATATGGTAAAGTGTTCCTAGGGTGACTCCTTAGATTAAATCTAAGGAGTCGCTCCCATTTTCTCCCATCTCCCACAATTTTTTTGGATTTTATTTTTCATAGGATTGTTGTTCACATCATGGATGATCAACATACCAAAAATCAAGTCATTCCAATACTTTAAAAGCCTCCATCCACCCCTTACAACTTTATGGGTTTTTAAGCACGTTTTCAGACCGTTGAAGTTGCAATGGGTAGATGGGGCTTTAAAAGTATTGAAATGACTTGCTTTTTGGTATGTTTATCATCCATGATGTGACCAACAACCCCATGAAAAATAAAAACCAAAACAATTGTGGGAGATGGGAGAAAATGGGAGCGACTCCTTAGATTTAATCTGAGTCACCATAGAATACTTTACCCATATATATATATATATATATATATATATATATATATATATATATATATATATATATATATATATATATATATATATATATATATATATATATATATATGAATATGGAGGTGTGCTGACATCATAGGAATTTGTTCCTGCGCTATCAGCAATTTGATGGATTAGAAAAAAAAATTTGAACTTTTTTTGAATGTGTTCTACAACTTGTTAACTAGCTCTCCACCAATTTTCAAGTCTATCCAACACCGTTTGAGACTTCGTTCATCCATTTCAAAAAAACTGCTCCAGAGTTTGGAACTGTCAGCATAACATTTTTGAAATTGATGAACGGAGGCTCAAAGGTGTTGGATCGGCTTGAAAATTGATGGGGAGCTAGCGAACAAGTTGTAAAACAAACTGCAAAAAAAATTTAAAAACGCTTTAAGTGCCTAAAATTGCTGACAGCGCATGAAAAATTCCTGCGCAGTCAGCACATAACCATATTCCTCATATATATATACACACACCCCCCCCCCCCCACACACACTAGTCATAACCCGTGCCCGCGGGCACGGTTCATTTTAGATTCCCCCCCCCCCCCCCCCCCCCCCCCCCCGCAAAATCTTTGTTTCCTAAAAAATTATTTACATAGCCAGAATTTAAAAGAACATCAAATTAGCGTAAAAATATTTAGCGGCACGGGCGACTTCGGCATGGACGACTTCGGCGTGGAACAACAAATTCGGTGCTGGCGCCTTCAGCAAATTTGGCATAGAACAACAAATTCAATGATGGCGCCTTCGGCGCGGAACAAATTCGACGCGAAGCTATAAATTCGACGTGGGACCTTCAGTGCGGGATAACAAATTCGGGGTGCAGAACAACAAATTTGGCGCGGGCACCTTCAGCGCGGAACAACAAATTTGGCGCTGGTTCCTTCGACACGGAAAAATAAATTCAGCGCCAAAACAGCAAATTCGGTGCAGGCTCCTTCGGCGCAGAACGACAAATTCGACGCGGGTGCATTTGACGCGGAACAATAAATTAGCGTAAAAAAATTTAGCGGGTGCTATGCCCGTTGCGGGCACGACGAGTTAAAGTGAAACATTGGGTAAACATTGGGTTAAAGTGAAACACAATTATTGGAATCAAATATAAAAAACACCTACAAAAATAGAAGTCTCTCTCCTTCTCTCTTCTCCCACCTCCTTAAGTTCTAGTGATTTAGTTACATGGAGGATCTTAGCCTGTCAGCAAGCGTTCGAACTTGGCGCATGTTGATAGATAGTTGGACAGCCGGTAAGGACATGGCAATCTCAAGCTCGTTCTTGAGCACTTCAATGAAATTTTCTCACTCCTTGCTCTCCCTTTGCAACTAAGCCAAAGAACATTAGTCATCCGATCCATATAACATAAGAGAAAAGGTACGTGGATATATGAAAGCTTGCGATAAATTCAATAAAGTCGATCAAGATTTGAGATTGAAAAGATAGTCAACGCATTGAAATTGCAGAGAAATGGAGTGGTTACCACTACGGCCTTTCCACCAAGTGTCAAGGCCGTGTAAACATTAGTCATGCAACAAACACATCAGTCGAGTTAAACTGGAATTGCTCCTGAAACACATGCAATACCTATATAAAGCCACACCATTATGCCATAAAAAATCGTTTAATGGCTAGGAAACAGAACTGAAAATGAAATCAACCGAGCAAATAGTTACATCTCCAAGTACTGCTATTGTAGCCGATGAGTAATCAAGCTGTCATGAACCATAATTGGATACAATTATTCTAGAAACTCCTGCATTTTTGAGCTGTTTCATGCTTTAGCACTATATGAGATGTTGCATATTTCCCAATAATGACCAAGACATCAAAAGGGGGCAACGATGAAAATATCTAAGTGAGGATTTCATACCATCTTTTGCACTGAGCACGCCCTTGAGCAAAATTGTTAAATTGGTAATGGATTTTAACCATCTTATATCCAGCAGAAAAAAGTAATAGAGGAGAAAACATCCTCTTGAACACTAAAAAATTGGTTATGGATTCAATATTTAAAAGAAGTGGGTAAATTTCCAGAAGCATCGACAGAGGTTTTAGTAATTGTCCAACACTGTTATCTCATCCAAAGTGAGAAGATCCAGGTTAGATAAATTGAAGAGCGATCATTGACTCAACTGTAAAGGAAAAAAGACAAAATTCATCTTTATTGCATGAAGCATTATACCATGTCATAAATCCAAGCATAATAACATGGTATGTAAAAAAGGCATGCCTAATGGTGAATCATGTCATGTTGGGCTCATTTTGGAGATGTGTCAAACACACATTTCTACATGATACGTTTGTCTTTGATGTATTGTGATATGATATCGGTGATCGTTTGGGCGTGTTCATACACATCCAGCTTAGATAGCACCGTAATTTCTGCAATTAGACATTGACATACCCATCTCATGTGGAAAAAGGGATAAAGAAAACTATTTTCAAAATCTATGATACACTTTATCCATTTAAGAGCCTAGTTTTTGCAGCACATATATACAGCTCTAGAGCATTTAAAGAGAGAAAGAGCCACATTTATGAAGAACTTTTGTGCATGACTCTTAATTTGCGATGCCATCTCCGTACCAATATGCTCTGTAGTTTACAAAACCACAAAACATACCAATTATAAGCTACCTTCAATTGATACCATTTTTACATAGATTAGTAATTTGTGACCGCTTAAAAAATTAAAATCAAACTCAACCTTTAATCCATTGCCAATCCCTCCTATACAGTTTCAAATCTTCTATAAACGGGTTATGCGCCTCTTCAATCGACTTCTCTCGCTGCTTCGTGATTGTATATGGCTTCCTTGCCTGATATCTATAATACATAAAAGAGACAAAATGAACTTCAAAGTCAAAAAATTTGGTTTAAAAAATTCTCACTTTCCATTTCCCAAACTCAAGCTCTAGATCACCACTCCAGCCTGTTCGCTCCTTCAATGTCTCCAACTTGCTTATTCAATTTGAAAGAAATGGTACCACATAACTAATAGTACCACATAACACATTGAAAATCTAATTCCCTAAAATTACTCAGTTAAAAATTTCACTGGAATTAGAAAGAATCAAATAGACCAGCACATTGATCGAATCAAGCCTGATCAGTGGCCATGGACATTCAAAAATATAAACATTAATAATCAAGATAATATCATTGTAAGATTTTTGTCTATCGGCACATCCATCGACAATGCATGACCTATTTCAAAATTTTACCAATAATCATATACCAATAATCATAGGTAATATCCCCAAAAACACATAATAAACAACCACAAATATAAAAATTAATTCTCAGCCACACACGAAATGGTATATATCTGAAAAGTTAGGGTTGGAACAACATTTAAATGCATGTTTGTGGGGGCAATGATGTGCTCGAGCATGAAGCCAGTTTCAGTTTGGAGTCTCGGGCAGCGTAACAAAATCGAGCAAGGCATGAAATTATAACCAAAAGAATGAGCCAGGGTTAGCCTTCCTCCCAGTCAATGTCATTCTCGTTATCAGACTGCTTAGCCTGCATGTCGGAATCGCCTGGTCTGAAAGATTGAAAGCTTGACCTGTATTGCATGTGAAAAGAAAGAAAAACTGAGCTTGGTGTGTGCTCACATACTATTTTGGCTTGTTTAAAAGGGTGGTTTGCTTTTGTCTAATAAATTTGTCTCACTTTTTAAAATGTAGTTTATAACTCGTTTGAACGTCGCCTTTTATGTTAATTTCTAAAGCAATTAGATCGAGTAAATGCCAGGTTGCAATTTCTCATTTAATCTACAACTGAAAACATATAATCAGAACCAAATATTCCAATGAGCATGTTGTTAGCAAGTTTTAGATACCTATGGGTAGAGCCTCTTCCCTCACCACATCATCGTTTATATCTTCCTCCCGCTTTGATTTCATGCCAATTTGGTACTCAGTGGGTGCTTCAAAAGCATCTCGAGCATTGCCAGAAATGGATGCTTGATGCCCTTCACCTTCATCTCACATTCTCTTAGAGGCTTCTTCTTGCTCTTCTTGTCTTTTCACCATAGCAGTATAATAAGCCTATAGATACTCATTCTGCAAATTTCAAGAGTAATGTCATATTAATTCATTATTCAAATCGTTATGAACAATTAATCACGCAACTACTATAGTGAACATAATTTTAGGAAAATCTCAGTTAGCTGGCTACATGTATGCTCTTTTCATCCGCTTTCTCAACCGTTGGTTTCTTATCATCTGGAAGGGTTGAGCTTTCATCCATTTTTAACTCATGCTTGACTTCTCCACGTTGCTCTCTTGTAATATTCATGCCTTGCTTAATCATCCAAGGAGGTAAAACCTTCATGGCTTGAGTCATGGTATCATTTCCCGCCTCGTCTTTTAACTTTCCACTGGATAGATCAACCTCAACCTGTTATTAAGCATAGCAAACTATGAAGAGAACACCAATGGTAAATTACAAAACAGAGCATAAGGAATGTCCAAATTATAAGCTAATTATCCAATTTAAACTCATACATTGCAACTTGCAAGTCTACATTGCAACTCACAGACCATCCTCTTGCAATCCAGACCATCCTCTTACAGGAACTTCCACCGTCAGCTTTTGTTAAATATCAAATAGGAGTCAATAATGCCAGAAACACATGCTTAGCCAAGTTAGTCAATGCACATTTCAGATATTTTGTAAACCTTAGCATGGCAACCACAACCATGTTAACATAGAATCCAATCAAAACATATAATTTAATGATATGCTATTCATGAAAATGTGCACGATGTGGAGACAACTTGTTGGACCAAACCAAGTGTACAAACGTCTAAAGTTTTACAAATTTCAATTAAAAACATAACTCTAGTGAATGCACATTGGAACAGCTCAAGCATAAAAATGTACTCTTTCTTTAAAAGAGATCTATGTCTTCTTCATTGCATCTTGCTTTTAAAACAATGGTTTACTCTGTTGAAAAAAAATATCGATCTGAACTGACTGAGCAACAACAAATATGCACTATGGAATTACATGTAGAATGGTTTCCAGAATCTAAATCGTTATTGTCCATCTATCACATATGCAAGAAATTGTATGGTCCCTAAAAACACCCAAATGACCCACTCAAATGACTGTAATATGACAACATAAACATTTACCATGCTTTATATCTTTTGAGGAAGTCAATGTCTGTCCTAGTTGAAGCAAAAAAAGATTAATTTTTGTGAATAATCATATGGTTACTTGATGCAAGACTCTTTGGCACAATTTTTAACAAGCTTGAAAGTATCTGTTTTTCTAGGATATAGCTAAAGAATGCATTCACTTCTAATAATTACAATGAAAAGACTAAGTTGGGCCGTAATACCCTTTGATATTCTAACAAAAAATATACATACGACTTTGTACTCAAAGGCCAAGAAATGTGTTTTGCTACAACTTCATGTGTGTAACCCAATAGAAGTTCAATTGAGTTCAATGTCAAAAATACACCAAGTGATCTGTAAACTGACTTAGGTCATGTATCAGGATCAATGAAAGATAAAACTGGTAGGCGGCTATCAGCTCAACGCAATGATTCCACTTTGCTATCAAAGTTCTACAGGATTTCTGTGTATATCATTGCTGCTCTTCACTCTTTCATAAAATAGAATGTAGGGATCCTGCTTAAGGACATCGGCCAACTGAACTTCCTCCACCTGATCATCATTAGCCATAAACCAGACTTTAACACCCTCGCCCTTCTCTCATCTTACAAATGCACTGTAATGACCCGTCTCGAGGGAGTTTCCCAAGTGCCGCACCATGCCTATGAGAAGATACAGATGCTTCTCATTCTGTTTCTCCAACGAACTGCAATCAAATTGGAAAATAGACAGATCAGGATTCCTCCTGATCACAGGGCAAACACATATGGTGACATGTCTTTCAGCTGGATTCCTATCACAATTTTGGAAACTTGAACAATTTTGGAGAACCCATATGGTGACATGTCTTTCAGCTGGATTCCTCCTGATCACAGGGCAAACACACCCACCACCGACTTCCAAATACTTAAAACTTTCAAATTCGCAAGAACTTTGTACAAAGCTTAATATTCAAATCATCTTTGCTTGCTCATTAAAATCAACGAACAACTACATCAACAAACATTAATTCAACATAAAGATGCAACCTTACACTTGAACAAAAAAGCTGAAATTTAGACTAAAATGCAGATTTTCTAACCTTGATACAAACCTCTAGTTTCAAATAGAAAAGCACAGTTCACGAATAAGAACAATGAAGAGAAGCCACATGCAAATAATTTGTAGTATGAATTATGTATACCAAGTTGGGATAGTATTAAGCTTCGGCTCATAGGCATTAAAATGTGAGGTCACAGTTAAAAATTAAATTTAGAATAACATTTGTAAAAAATAGACTCACATGAAACCATACCTGAGAACTAAGAAGAGCATCGGTTCTAAGCTATCATCATTTGGAAATTAGCTGAGCAAATATTTGGATGGTGGCATAGCTTCCCAATTGAGATATAATAGATCACAATATTACATCAATGTATTATCTACTTTCGGATTGCCCAAGTAATCCCAAAATCCTCCTCAGAGATAGTGCAGGTGAAGGTTCTTGGAATTTTGGGATGAACAAAATGGGAACATCAGGTATGGTACATATGTATTACATAGGAGCCAAGCTATGGTACCTCTCTTGCCTGTTGACTACTAATGTCTATGAGAAAAAGATGTAGCTATTGTTGAGTCCTACATGATAGCTATGAAAATAAATTTAACTATCGATAACAACATAAAATCTTTATGATTCATCCCAAAATACGAAGAGCCTTCGTCTCAAAACAAAAACCTACCTGATATTCAACAGAATGGCATGCTGTGTCATTTGGCGTGTAAGCCTCCACCTGCAAAAATTTAACTATCGATAAAAACAGAAAATATTTATGGTTCTTCCCAAAATACTAAGAACCTTCATCTCAAAACAAAACCCAACCTAATATTCAACACAATGGAACGATGTGTCAGTTCTTCCCAAAATACTAAGCCTCCACCTGCAAGAAAACTCATTCTGTTTCCATATGCAAAAATGATTCATCCTCGGATTTAAAGAAACAAAACTTTTAGTATCTTCGCTGAAATTTACAAAACAAAAAACAAAAAATGGTGACAAACCTTCAAAGCGAAAGGTGACGAAACTTTCAGTAACAAAAATGGTGAAATGTGCAAACCTTTCAGTATTAAAGAAACAAATCGATTAAAAATGATTCATCCAAAAAACTCATTTTAAGAAATCAAACCCAGTAATTTGTAGAACTACTTGTTCCTGCAGATGAACTTGCTGAGGAGGCGATGGGTTAGTTCGACGGGGCCGATCTTGAAGAAAGTCCGACGAAAAGATAATCTTCTCCTTTGATATAAAAACATAATTTTGGGGATGAAATCATCATTAGTTGCAATAACTTTACTTTTTAACCAGAGATCTGGATGGAATTCACCTCAGGCTGCTTGGCCTCTTCTTTGGGCACAGTGACGATCATCACTCTGTTCTCCATGGCTACCGTCACCTCTCTGTCTTCACGTTCGATATGGCTTCTTCGAGCTCGATTCTGGCCACAAAGCAGTTTCTAACCTTTTCTCTGCTATTTTTAGTTTGATTTTAGCTTTTTTTTTCTTTCTTCACTTCAGATGGAGGCCGATGAAAGATAACGCAGTCGGCAGGCCCCAAAAATTTGAAGGGCTGAGATTTGTTGGGAGGAGGAGCACGCGGATCGCCTCTGCTATTTTTAGCTCTTTTTCCGTTGTTCACTTCAAATGGAAATTTGAAGGGCTGAGATTTGTTGGGAGGAGGAGCACACGGATCGCCTCTGCTATTTTTGACTTTTTTCGTTGTTCACTTCAAATTGGAGACTGATGAAATAGAGTGCAGGCTGCAAGCCCCAAAAATTTGAAAGGCTGAGATTTGTTGGGAGGAGCACGCGGAACGCCAACAGAGAACAATGGACATTGGTTTTTGTGCTCATAACTGAGTAAAAAAGTTTTTTTAGGCACTTTCATTTTCTCTATCGGTTTTCCCCCCAAAATATAAATTCACACACATCTCGGCCTTTGGTTTCTCAAAATTAAATCTCAACCGTCTTTCTATCAACTCCTTTGTCCTAGTCAGCTTGTCCTAGTCAGCCCTAGGATTCAAAATCGCTGTCAAATGTATAATAGATATATATACTAGCAAATAACCCGTGCACACGTGCACGTGGAGTGGGAAAACGGTCGGAAAGGGGGGAAGAATAAAAAGTGTGGGTGCGTGTGGGGGGAGGGTCCAGGGTCAAAAATGTAAAAACCGAGGTTGTATGTGCAAAATTCCCCACCTCCTTTGTTATCCCTCAAAATCTCATCTCTTATCCAATTTATCTTGTCCAAATTCTCTTATTCAATTTCTGTTGATAACCTCCCTATTTTATAGAATAGATACGTATGTGTATATGTATATGTATGTATGTATACGTATATATGTATATGTATACTCTAGTCAAATTCTCTTCTCCAATTTCTCTTGTCCAATTTATCTTATCCAATTTCTCTTGATACCATCCCTATTTTATAGAATATATGAATATGTATGTATGTATGTATATGTATGTATATGTATATACTCTTGTCCAATTTCTCTTGTCCAATTTCTCTTATCCAATTTCTCTTGATAACATCCCTATTTTATAGAATAGATATGTATGTATATGTATGTATGTATGTATGTATGTATGTATGTATGTACTAGCAAATAACTCGTGCACACGTGCACGTGGACTGGAAAAAATGGTTGGGAAGTGGGGATAATAAAAAGTGTGTGTGTGGAGGGTCCAGTGGCAAAAATGTAAAAACCGGGGTTGTATTTGCAAAATTCCCCACATCCTCTCTTATCCCTCAAAATCTCATCCCCTATCCAATTTCTCTCATCACTTATCAATTTCTCTTGTCCAAATTCTCTTATCTAATTTCTCTTGATAACATCCCTATTTTATAGAATAGATGTATATATTCATGTCCAAATTCTCTTATCCAATTTATCTTGTCCAAATTCTCATATTCAATTTCTTTGATAACCTCCCTATTTTATAGAATAGATATGTATGTATGTATGTATATGTATGTATATGTATATATGTATATGTATACTCTTGTTCAAATTCTCTTATCTAATTTTTCTTGTCCAATTTCTCTTGATACCATCCCTATTTTATAGAATCGATGTATGTGCATGTATGTATATGTATGTATGTATATGTATATATGTATATTTATATATGTATGTATTTACTCTTGTCCAAATTCTCTTATCCAAATTCTCTTGTCCAATTTCTCTTATCCAATTTCTCTTGATAACATCCCTATTTTATAGAATAGATGTATGTATATGTATATATGTATATGTATACTCTTGTCCAAATTCTCTTATCTAATTTCTTTTGTCCAATTTCTCTTATCCAATTTCTCTTGATACCACCCCTACTTTATAGAATAGATACCCAAATTCTCTTATCTAATTTCTCATGGCCAAATTCTCTTATCCAATTTCTATTGATAACGTCCCTCTTTTATATAATAGATGTATATACTCTTGTACAAATTCTCTTGTCCAATTTCTCTTGTCCAATTTCTCTTGTCCAATTTCTCTTATCCAATTTCTCTTGATAACATCCCTATTTTATAGAATAGATGTATGTATATGTATATATGTATATGTATACTCTTGTCCAAATTCTCTTATCTGTTGTATGATAATGAACTCAAGAGAGAGAGAGAGAGAGAGAGAGAATTTCATTGCTAAGAATAAGTCACCATGGCTAAGAGCCATGGTGCTCTATTTATATATCTTATAGTGGGGAGGCCAAAAGCCTCTAGGAGACCAAGGGTCCCCATTACTCTAAGTAATGGGGGCCTAATGAATGGGTAATGAAGGAGGGGAGGCCAAAGGCCTCCCTCATTCATAACACTCCCCCTTACACATTCATCACTTCGGTCTCAGCTACTGAGGCAAGGGGTGGATACTTCTGGATCCAGAGTAAGTGTGTTTGCCTCGTTAAAACATTAGCTGTGGAAAACCCAGTGGGAAAACCAAACAGCTTAAGGAAAAAGAGTGCAACTCACATGTTACTCCCCCTGATCCGTACAAGCTTCAGGCTTGCAGGTCTTTCAATTGTCGCATACCAATGTTCTTTACAAGCTTTACAAAAGTACATTTAGGCAATGCCTTAGTAAAAAGATCAGCTAAGTTGTTGCATGACTGGATCTGTCGAACTTCAATCTGCTTGTCGTTCTTCTGCTCGTGCGTCCAGAAAAACTTGGGAGAAATGTGTTTTGTCCTGTCGCCTTTGATGTAGCCCTTCTGAAGCTGAGCAATGCATGCGACGTTGTCTTCAAATAGGGCAGTAGGCTCCAGATCACTGGTCTTCAGGCCAGTGGATTGGAGAATGTGTTGGACGACGGAGCGTAGCCAAAAACATTCTCTGCTCGCCTCATGGATCGCGATGAGCTCTGCATGGTTGGAAGATGTAGCAGTAGTGGTTTGTTTTACCGATCTCCAAGAGATAGCAATACCTCCGTAGGTAAATACAAAACCTGTTTGAGATTTTGTCGTGTGTGGATCAGAGAGATAACCTGCATCAGCATAACCAAACAATTTGGGGGAGGCACCTCTCTGGTAGTAAAGTCCAAGATCAATGGAACCCTGAAGGTATCGCAGAAGATGCTTTACTCCGTTCCAGTGACGCTTTGTGGGCGCAGCACTGTGTCTGGCTAGTAGATTAACTGTAAACGCTATATCGGGACGCGTACAGTTAGCCAGATATAGAAGTGCTCCAATGGCACTGAGGTAGGGTACTTCAGGACCCAGTATCTCCTCCCCCTCTTCCAGTGGACGGAAGGGGTCCTTATGTACATCTAGTGATCTTACGACCATAGGAGTACCTAAAGGATGACATTTATCCATATGAAACTTGCGTAGAAGTTTCTTTGTATAATTAGATTGGTGTAATAGGATTCCACCTCTTAGGTGTTCTATCTGTAAGCCAAGACAATACTTTGTTTTGCCTAGGTCTTTCATTTCAAAAGTATGTTTAAGGCTTTCAGATATCTCTTTGATCTCTGCAGGAGATCCTATGAGATTTAAGTCATCTACATATACAGCTATGATGACAAATCTTGTTCCCGTTCTTTTGATAAAGATACACGGGCAGACTTCGTTATTCGTGAATCCTTGCTGTGCAAGAAAATTACTTAGTCTGTTATACCACATCTTGCCCGATTGTTTTAGACCATATAATGATCTATGTAGCCTTACAGAGAATACGTCCCGAGGTATCTCTTTCATCTCTGGGGGTAGATTAAACCCATCAGGAAGTCTCATATAGATATTTTTATCTATATCGCCATATAGATATGCAGTCACAACGTCCATGAGCTGCATTTCTAGGCTTTCCAGAGAAGTTAGGCTGATTAAAAATTGGAAGGTGATCGAATCCATGACCGGGGAATACGTATCTTCGTAATCAATCCCCGGTCTTTGGGAAAATCCCTGGGCTACAAGGCGTGCCTTATAGCGAACGATCACATTATTTTCATCTCTTTTTCTTATGAAAACCCACTTATATCCCACAGGTTTTACACCTACTGGTGTTTGGACTACTGGTCCAAAGACTTTGCGTTTCAAGAGTGAGTCCAGCTCTACTCTTATTGCCTCGTCCCACTTTGGCCAATCATCTTTGCGTTTACATTCCGCTAGAGATCGTGGTTCGACGTCATCGTCATATTCAGTAACGTGAACGGCAATATCGAACGCAAAATCGTCGTCGATGATTATGCTATTTCTGTCCAGTACTTCTCCAGTACGTACAAAATTTAATGATGTTTCTCCTATTGTTTCCTCTGCTGGGGAAATCAGGAGGGGAGAAGTAGCTGGTCTGAGCTCAGCATCCTGTGGAGGGATAATCTTAGTATCGCCAGGAGTCTTCCTCTTTCGAGGAACTTTATCTTTTGAACCTGGTGGGCGTCCTCTTTTCATTTGAGGTACAACCAATTCTGCTGCCGGTGGGCTGCATCCATATATGGGGATGTCAATCCTAGCTGGCGTATTGGCAGCAGGGACGTGTGAACGGACAATCTTCTGGTTGTCCGTGAATTTATCCGGTAAAAGATGTACTGTATTCTGGATGTGAAGGATCTTCAGGATCTCATCTTCACACAGATTAGTACGCGTATCATATAGGGACAAAGACTTCTGGTCCCAACTAATGGTCTCAGAAGCTTCTGGCTTCTTAGACTGTGTGCCCATTTTTGGAAAAAATTTCTCATTAAATTCGCAGTCTGCAAAACGTGCCTTGAATGCGTCACCCGTCAGGGGTTCAAGGTATCTGATAATAGAGGGCGAATCAAACCCAATATATATACCTAGACGACGCTGAGGACCCATTTTGGTCCTCTGCGGTGGTGCTATTGGGACATATACCGCACAACCAAACACTCTCAAATGAGAGATATCCGGAGGTGCACCGTATGCTAGTTGCATCGGGGATAAAGTGTGACCTCCAGATGGTCTTATCCTAATAAGTGATGCGGCATGTAAAATAGTATGCCCCCAAGCATCCACAGGCAACTGGGATTGCATAAGCAATGGACGTGCAATCCATTGGAGTCTCTTTATAAGAGCCTCAGCTAATCCGTTTTGGGTGTGAACATGTGCTACCGGATGTTCAACTTCAATACCCGTTGCCCGGCAATAGTCTTCGAAGACTTGTGAAGTAAATTCTCCCGCATTATCAAGACGTAGTTTCTTGATATGGTTATCGGGGAAATGAGCACGCAACCTTATTATTTGTGCCAATAGCTTTGGAAAAGCTAGGTTGCGGGTGGACAAGAGGCACACATAAGACCATTTGGTTGATGCATCAATCAGTACCATGAAGTACCGAAATGGGCCACTTGCGGGGTGAATAGGCCCGCAAATGTCACCATGAATTCTCTCAAGGAAGCCAGGAGACTCTAATCCCACTTTCAGGAGGGACGGTCTCGTTATTAGTTTTCCCTTAAAACAAGGGAGACATGGAAATTCTCCCTTTTGAAGAATCTTCAGGTTCTTCAATTTGTGTCCACGGGATTCAGTGATGATGCGGCGCATCATTGCTGTTCCAGGGTGACCAAGTCTATTGTGCCAGAGTTGGAATTCTGGTAGTGATTGGCACGTCTGGTGTTCAATCATATTGGCTTCTACTGGTTGAATGTATGTTTGGTATAGACCCGACGGGAGTCCCTTGAATCGCTCGCAGATAATCTTCCGGTCATCTTTTTGACGAGTTACAATTAGATATTCAACCTTATTTTTATCCCTGATCTCTAAGTGATATCCGTTTAAACGGAAATCCTTGAAACTTACGAGATTTCTGTTTGATATAGGAGAGAATAATGCATTATTAATTTGAAGTCTTGTGTTATTTGGGAGCAATATAATTGCTTCACCAGTTCCTTCGATTATTTGGGACAGTCCTGAAATTATGATAACAGGACCGTCATATTTGTTTAAGCTATTAAAATAGCAATGATCGCGAAGGATTGTGTGCGTCGAGGCACTGTCCACTAGGCACTCAGACATCATCTATATAAGCCAAAAAAAGAAATTTTATTTGAGGGAAAATGTAGACAACATTCATAAATAAAAGTCCGCACTAAAACAAATAACAGATGAAGATACATCGAATTCTAAATGCATAGATAAATGATGATGCTCAATCTAGCAGATCGTCGTTCTCGAAGTCTTTAGCAGTAAAGACTGTTGGCGGCTATACACCTGCCAAGTTTGTTTCAGGTAGAGACTTCTGGCTCGCCTGATATAGATCCTGTAGGTGGCGAGGAGTGCGGCAGTTTCTGGACCAATGGCCAGTCATGCCGCATCTATGGCATTTGTCCTCCCAGGTCTTCTTTGGAAGTGACACGTGCTTGGTGTCCTTTTGCTTCCAAGTGAAGTTTCTTTTCCCTTTATTGTTTTTGTTTGTCTGGGGAGCTGCACCTCTTGGTTGCTTCATTATCGCTTTCCCTTTAGTATTTTTAGTCTTCCTCTTATTTTTCCACTTCTGGGGAGAAACGTGGTGGGCTTCAAGGATAGGGGCAGTGTCAGCTGGACGTAAGTTATGAGTTGCTAGCAGTAAATCTCGATTCTGCTCTGCTCTAAGTAGGCATGAGATCAGATCGGAGAATCTCGTGAAGTTACGTTCACGATACTGCTGCATGAGGATTGCATCTTTCTCGTGAAACGAGGTAAATGTTTTTTCCAACATGCGTTGTTCTGTCACTTCTTCACCGCACAACTTCAGGCGTGAGGTGATGTTATGAAGTGCAGAATTATACTCAGCGACGGACTTATAGTCCTGAAGTCTGAGGTTTTCCCACTCATAACTGGCACGAGGTAATATAACATCAATTTGATGTTTATACCGTGCTTCCAGTGCTGTCCACATGTCCTTCGGGTCCTCAACCGTTAAGTATTCGACCTTTAAGGTCCGATCTATATGCTTCCTAATGTAGATTATGGCTTTCGCCTTATCTACATCAGATACAGTGGTTGTGGGGCTGCTGCTAGCTGTAGCAGAAGTTTCGGCCGCTGCTGGGGCCGAGGAAGGAGCCAAAATGGACCCAAGGAGGGCCATTGAACGCAAGTGGAACTTCAGATCCACTCGCCAACTCAGGTAATTTGTCCCTGCAGAATCGAGGACCTCGAAATCGACGCTTGCCAATTTTGCCATTTATCTACGTATTTTAAAATGAGCATGAATTAATTAAAATTCAAAAATTCATGCATAAAGAAAAAACAAGTAAAAATGCGGGGATCGGCCAGATACCCAAAATAGTACACAGTCCAAAGTTCGTTTAAAGTCCATAATAGAAAAAAAAAATACAACTTTGGAAACCCAAACTGAACTGGGTCCCTATATCTCCATCTTCATATGCTATTGCATCGAGCTTTGGCTTACACAGTCATGAATCGACTCCTTGCGGTCCAACGGACGCGGCCAGGGAATTGACTAAGCCAGGACCACTTGTTACCCAGTCAAGCTAGGTTGGTCCAGCAAACTTAGCCAAGCACATTGACCGACATCATGATCCATTGAAGGAGTTTTCATCAATTCTATGTGCTGTTGCATCGAGCTTTGGCTTTAAAATACAAATTTCCTCACTTACAACTTCTCTCAAAAGAAAATAAAAGTGCAAGGAAATAAATAGGTATACAATGGCCGATCCCGAAAAACACATTTTTACTTATTTAAACATCCACGCAGTTCTAAATATGCTACAGGCATAAAAATAAACAACCACGCATATATCTCAAGCATAACATATGGTAAAGGAAACTAAAAAATATGATTATCTCGTAGACCACGTGGAAACGTCATACACCGTTAGGTTAGTTGACTAACGGCAGAGCGGTCTCAGGATCTTTAAGATAATTATATTTTGAAAAATCTTAATATTCCATAAATAATTAATAATGCAAGAGTGATGTTTAACATAATTTTAGCAATATGACAAATTGGGTGTCAGGCCCATAACAAGAAATTAAAATAAATTAATATTTTCATTGGAGCTGCAGGCCCATAAGTAAAATATTAATCATTTTAATAAGCAATTTTATTAACTTGGCTTTTAGCCCAATAAGCCAAATTAATTTAGTATTAATCTTTGGGCTTCAGGCCCAGTTGCAAAATTTTAATTGACATATAAAATTTGCAATTGGATTAACTGGGCTTCTGGCCCAATTTGGAAAACCAAAATAATAATTAATCGGAATGGGATTGTAGGCCCATAAAACATACAGATAGTATGATTTATTAAATATAATAGCATATAGCTCATTGCATTTTTCATTGTCGGTTTTATCTCCTTCTTCAATTATTATTATTATTATTATTATTCAAATTTGACGTTGCTGCCTTGATTTTGCACACAGTAAGTAAGATGCTTATGCAAGGTCATGCTTAATTGCTAGTGTTAATGCATTGTATGCAAACTGGCACATATTGCTAGAATTTTAGGTCCAACAAGACAAAAGCTTTGAATTTAGCATGCCATTTAGAGGGGTTCGATGAATTTGGCTAGGCCCCACGCCATTCAAAATGGTGACAAGTGATAACATCTTAGGCATTTGAATCTTCAGATTTCCCGGCCACAAATTTCTTTTATTTTTAAATTTTTGTTATTAATCAGATTTATACAAGACTGTAAGATAAGCTTTGTAAAATCATGTTTATCAATATATTGTAATTTTCTACGGGATCAAAAAGTATTACCTCTAGATTAAAAAATCTAGGGACGATCGTAAAAACAGAAAATCCGTAGAAAGAGAAATCCATGCTCCTAATACGCCAAAACGGATCGCCGCAACGGAGAGCCGCAAAGGTACGCCGCAACAATAGATTCCTTCGCGCGTAGGGGATGGATTTTTGAGGGGAGACGGGATGAAAAGCTCAAAGAATTTTAGAGCAAACGAGCTGATAACGTGTTGTATGATAATGAACTCAAAAGAGAGAGAGAGAGAGAGAATTTCATTGCTAAGAATAAGTCACCATGGCTAAGAGCCATGGTGCTCTATTTATATATCTCATAGTGGGGAGGCCAAAAGCCTCTAGGAGACCAAGGGTCCCATTACTCTAAGTAATGGGGGCCTAATGAATGGGTAATGAAGGAGGGGAGGCCAAAGGCCTCCCTCATTCATAACATTATCCAATTTCTTTTGTCAAATTTCTTTTGTCCAATTTCTCTTATCCAGTTTCTCTTGATAGCAAATAACCCGTAAACACATGCACGAGGACTGGGAAAAAACGGTCGGAAAGGGGGGAAGAATAAAAAGTGTGGGTGCGTGTGGGGGGAGGGTCCAAGGGCAAAAATGTAAAAACCGGGGTTGTATGTGCAAAATTCCACACCTCCTCTCTTATCCCTCAAAATCTCATCTTTTATCCAATTTATCTTGTCCAAATTCTCTTATTCAATTTCTCTTGATAACCTCCCTATTTTATGGAATAGATATGTATGTATATATGTATGTATGTATGTATGTATATGTATGTATATGTATATATGTATATGTATAATCTTGTCATGATGATGGCCGGATCTTGCGGAGCGACGACCTGGGGCGATCACGGCGGAACAGGATTAGGCGTTGGCAGATCAACATTTGAGGATGGCGGATCAGGACTTGGGGATGGTGGTGCTGGACTCTGCGATGGGGGCCTACTAAATGGTGACGTTAGCGAGATCGGCAAGGCGAAGGTGATCTCTAATGGGGATGGCGGTGATATCCCGATCAGCAATGAAATTCCTAATGGCATCACGAACCCTATTCGTGATATGAATCGGGTTGTGGGAGGATCTGGACTCGTGAAGAATGGGGATCTTGCTCCAAATAGTAGTGCTGATGGGTGGAAGTTGGTTGACCGACGTAAGAAGGGGGAGCACATAAGGAACGGCTTGGGTTTGGTGGCATCGACAATGGAAAGACTGGTGAACTGTACGCAAAAAACTAATTTCCAAGATGAAAGGCATTCCCTCCTAACAATCAATTTCGTAGGTATGAAAACACTAGTGCCCCTAAGGTGTTTGAGAGAAAGCCTCAGAGGCCGAAAGTGGAGATTAAGATTGACACTAAGGCTTCTAAGCAGACATGGGCGGACGTCTGCACCAATATCAGGAAGTATGACTCGGACATGGGAATGACTTTTGTTCCCCCTTTTGTACAAGATGATGGTGTAGAAATGGCGATGGTTGCAAAATCCGCCTTGGAGAGAGGCGCAGAGCAATGGAAGTTTTCTTTGGGTGATGTCCCGTTCTATGGGCAGATGCGAGCTTGGGTCAATAGACTATGGAATCTCAAGAAGGGAGTGAAAATATATAGCAGGGAAAATGGCTTCTTTTGTTTCAAATTTGAAGATGGAGGGGAGTGTGAACAGATCCTACATGGTGGCCCTTGGATGTTCGATGGGAGGCTCGTTGTGCTACAGCGGTGGAACTCTGCACTAAAGCATGAGCGTGACATACTTTCCTCTGTCCCTGTCTGGGTCCAGCTACATGGGGTGCCTTTGGGTAGGTGGACATTAGAGATCATGAACTCTATTGCTTCGGTTATTGGGAATCCTATTTGCTTGGACAAGCTTACTGCAAAGAAGGAGCGGCTCTCTTATGCGAGGTGTCTAGTCGAAATCAGTGCTAAGAAGGCTATTCCAAATCCGTGATGGTTTGTACTGAGGATGGGCCAATGGTCACTATTGGTGTGAAATTAGAAGGGGAGCCTCCTAGATGTTCGAAATGTAACTGTTTTGGCCACTCAGATATTCAATGCCCAGACTTGGTCAAGCTCCCTTCAATCCAACCCCAAAGCAAAGATGGGGAAATGATTTTGCCTTCCTGTGGAACTCTGGCTAATTTGGGGCCTCCCAAGCCAAATTCAGTTGACCAACTTGAGGGAAGGGAGGAAAACTTGTCTGTCCAACATGTTGAAGTTGTTAGAGATATGAATGCATCCCCACAGTCTCATCTCAAGGAGAATGTAGCACAAATGGGTGTCTCGAAGGGTGATAGAGGAGAGAAACCGGACGTAGCTCTTACACCGGCCCACGAAGTTGTAGTGTTAAATGACATGCCGAGATCGGAGCAGGCGGCTTCTGATCCCCATGCCCCGTTGGATGCTGATGGAGGTTGTGAGCGTACTGCTGATTGCAATGACACTCTCCCTGGTGACATGCAACAGGTAGGGGCAGGATTATTCGTTGCTTCGGGTTCTAATGTAACTACAGCGGGCGTGACTGGGGAGTGTGGCGAGAGAGGACCTGGTGGTTTTCGGGCTGATCAGGCTTTCACGGATGACCTGGACACTTGTTGTCATAGAGGCTCTGGGAGCAACGAGGTAGTGAAGGACTTGCCCTCCCTGCTATATGACAACCATAAGGACGACATTGACATAGTGCCCAAAGAACTTGCTATTGATAATCCCAGATGGGAATTAGAATAGCAATGTCAGCGCCGCCAAGTGTATGCTGCTAAGATTCGCAATAATAAACCTGATGTCCAGGTTGAAGCGTACATCAGGAAAAGCTCCAAGCTCAAGGGTGGGAGCCTAAAACTACCAACTGCTGATCCATGACTATTATCTTCTAGAAACTAGGGGTCTAAATAACCCAGTTCGATGTAGAGATCTTCGGGATAGTCTTCAAAAAATAAAGCCTTCTTTTGTGATTCTGTTGGAGACCAAACTCAAGTCTCCTTTCAATGGCAGAAATTTTGTAGGAAAAGTCTGGAGCACGGCAACTGTCTCTAGCTCAGCGCAACATATTACGGTGAAGTGTACTAATAGAGGGGGTTACTCTTGCGCAATTACGGGGGTATACGCTCGTAACACCATAATGGAGAGGAAGGAGCTTTGGGAAAAACTGGAGATGGAGGCTTCTTGGGCGAACAATACGGCTTGGTTGGTGGGCGGAAACTTCAATAGTGTTCTTTTCTCTAAGGACAATGTGGGGGGCAGGAAGCTTGAAGAAAAGATGGTAAAAGACTATGCGGACTGCATCAATAAATGTCTCCTCCAGGAGCTGAAAAGTACAGGGAGCAGGTTTAGCTGGTGTAATAACCGAGTTGGTGATGGATGGATTACCGCCAAGCTCGATAGAGTCTTTTGTAATGCGGATTGGATCTCATCGCTCCCTAATTCATATGTTGAATATCTTGATCCTCTATCTAGTGACCATTCTCCAATGGTTGTTAATCTCCATCCTCAGGTACCCTCTGCTCCTAAACCTTTCAAATTTTATAATTTTTGGACCAAATGCCCGGGATTCTTAGATATTGTGGAAGATTGCTGGGGAATATCAGTGGTCGGTACCCCAATGTTTCGCATATCCCAAAAACTGAAGAATCTCAAGTCCATGTTGCGGAACTGGGCGCTTAACCTCAATGCGACCAAATTGGTGCTCCTTGCCGGTAAAAGTTGGAATCTATCAGGGGCTCACCGGATCTACACAATGATATCTCCCTCCAAGCCGCAGAACAAGCATCCATTAAGGAGTTGGCTAATGCTATGTGCCTTGAAGAGGATATGTACCGCCGAAGAAGTCGGCAGGACTGGTTGTCTTTGGGGGATAGGAATACAAAATTTTTTTACCAGGCAATGAAATCCAGGGAGAGTCACAACAATTTGAACCATTTTGTGAATGCTACTGGCCTTCAGAATAGATCGTATGAGGACCTAAAGAGAGAAGCCCTTGATTTCTATAAAGATCTATATACCCAGAATCACTACGAGACTACTTTTCCGCCCCTCACTCCTAAGCATATTCTCACAGATGAGGCTTCTACATGGCTGATCATGCGGATATCTAATGAGGAGATTAAAAATGCTGCTTTTCAGATAGGGGAAGACAAGGGACAGGGCTTAGATGGGTTTAATGGATATTTCTTTCATTTCTGTTGGCACATTATTGGGGATGAAGTTTCAAATGCAGTGAAGTCCCTTTTAAGATCTGGCAAACTCTTGAGGCAAATAAACCATACCAATCTCACCCTTGTCCCTAAAAATTCCAATGCAACCGGGCTGGGTGACTATAGGCCCGTCACGTGTTGTAATGTTTTATACAAAATCATCAGCAAAATCATCTGCAACAGAATCAAGGTTGTTATTCACGAACTGATATCACCAAACCAAGCTGCATTTCTAAAGGCCGATTATTGTCTGATTCTGCCCTAATCGCCCATGAGCAGATCAGAGACTTCAGTAATCCCATGGGGGGAAGGGCCTGTTTGAAGCTGGACTTGAGGAAAGCCTTTGACAGTGTGAACCGTGATTTTATTTACTTCTTTCTGAGGCATCTGGGATTTCCAAACATGTTTATAGAATGGATAAGAGAATGTATTTCTACGGCCACTTTCGCTGTCATGATAAATGGATATCCTGTGGGTTATTTCGCTGGCACCAGGGGTATCAGACAGGGAGATCCACTATCCCCCTACTTGTTTGTTATTGTAATGGAAGCATTCTCCTTATTAGTTGCAAAAGCTCTCAATAGAGGCACTATTCAGTCTATGAGATGTATGGGAACTATTTCCCACCTCATGTTTGCGGACGACCTCCTACTGTTCTGCCAAGCCAATAAGAAATCATTTCTGGGTATTAAAGATCTGCTGGTTGAGTTTGATAGATATACTGGGCTTCAGGTAAATTGGGACAAAAGCTTTGCCCTGTTCAGCAAAGGTACTAAATGCAAGACTTCTTTATCAGATTTACTGGGAATCAAGCTGGCAACAACTATCACCACTTACTTGGGGCTTCCCCTATCGACTAAATATCCCAAGACCCCTATGTACATCAGGCTAGTGGACAGATGCAAGAAGCGGCTGACGGGGTGGTCCTCATCAATGTTGTCGATCGCAGGTCGGATCGAACTGGTTCGAACGGTCATATATGGCATGGTCGCCTTTTGGATGCAAGCTTTTCATATCCCACTGACCGTTCTACGGACTATATCCGCCTCTTGCAGACGCTTTATTTTGGGTACCTCTCATGCTTGGGCTTGGGAGGATATCTGCACTCCCAAGGCTGAAGGAGGAGTAGGTATCAGATTATTGGAGGACCAAAATGTTGCGGCAGGCATTAAGCTAACCTGGAGATTTCTCACTTCTAATTCCCTCTGGGCGAAACTCATGAGAGGCAAATATGCAGATGGGGAGGGATTCTATGCGGCAAATGGATTGGTTCTGTAATCAGGAACTTGGAAGCGGATGCTAGCCTGTAGAAGTGTATCCCAAAAATTAATCCGAAAGAAGGTATGAGATGGATGTTCAACATTATTTTGGCATGACAATTGGCTTAAGTGCGGCCCCCTAAATACTATTTTTAATGTACCGCCAAACTCTACATTGAGGAAGGTAAGCGATTATTGGGTTAGGGGAGCATGGGCGGCTATTCCTGAAATTGCCCAGGTTGCGCCATTATATCAAGCTTCGGTCAGGTGCTGACTATTGGGCCTGGGCGCCTAATATTTCTGGAATTCAAATGCCGATTGGAGCCATACAACAGGAGCACGGATTCAAGTTCTCACAAGCTTAGGAGGGCGTACGCAATAGAGGTATTCCCTTCCAATATCACAACCTTATCTGGTTTGGAAACCACATTCCCAAAATGTCGATTACTTTGCTCAGAGCATTTAGAGGGAAATTACTCACCAGAGATGTGATTAGCAAATGGGGTCTAAACACGCCGGTAAACTGCGTGTTGTGTGACGGTAGCATGGTGGAGAATGTTGAGCACATATTTTTTGGATGCAGCTATTCCAAATATATTCTACAGAGGACTCTCCTAAAGCTGAATATCAAAACTCATGTCGAGCCTACTCTAACTGAGGTAGGGAAATACTATCTATCCCATTTTAGGGGCAAAATGTCCTCAGCTTGTTAGCCAAAACCACTCTTTCAGCTATGGTATGGCATCTTTGGCGAGAACGGAACAGTAGAATTTTTGAGAACAAAAAGAAAGGAAAAACTATCCTGTTCAAAGAGATTGCGCCGGATATCAGAGTGGCGATGAGAGACCAAGAACCAGCTGATACATAGGAGGCCTGCGCATTGGCTAATTGGGAGCTCAGAGACATGGGTTGATTGTACTTTTTTCTTCTTTCTCCATGACCATTGTATATTTTGCAGGGTGTTGTAGGTTGGGGAATTAGTAGTAGGAAGTGATGGCGCTTGTGCCCTCTCCTCCCTCTATTGAAACCTCAACCCTATACGCCCTTGTGGTGTACTTCTTGTACATTTCTTAATAACAGCTAACTTTCTAAAAAATGTATAATCTTGTCCAATTTCTCTTGTCCAATTTCTCTTATCCAATTTCTCTTAATACCATCCCTATTTTATAGAATAGATGTATGTATATGTATGTATATGTATGTACTTGTATGTATATGTATGTATATGTATATATGTATGTATAGACTCTTGTCCAAATTCTCTTGTCCAATTTCTCTTATCCAATTTCTCTTGATAACATCCCTATTTTATAGATAACATCCCTATTTTATAGAATAGATATATATCTTTATCTTAAAATACAAGGTTTTTGAATTCTAAGGCTGACTGGGACAAGCTGATGTCATGATGATGTATAAAGAGGTTGATAGAAGAATGGCTAGGATTTAATCTTGGTAAAATAAGGGTTGAGGTGAGTGTTTGGAAAAACCACCACTTTTTTCTTTTATTTTCAAACCCTCCCACAATCACTACATTTGCGCAGAATACCACATATTTCCCCTTTTTGCTTAAAAACCCCTATGATTTCACTTCTTACACACACCTCTCTCTCTCTCTCTCTCTCTCTCTCTCTCTCTCTCTCTCTCTTATGCACTTCCATCCTTCGCGCTGAAGGCGCCCGCGCCCAAGGCGCCTGCTAAATTTTTTACGCTAATTTGTTGTTCTGACTCAAGGGTGCCCTCGCCGAATTTATTGTTCTATGCCGAATTTGTTGTTTCGCACAAATTAGAGTATGTGAATTATGTTTGGGAACAAAGATTTCACAGGTGAAAATCTTTAATGAACCATGCCCGCGGGCATGTGTTATGACTAGTGTGTATATATATATACCATTTTAAGCTTTTCGGA